>VXBQ01013861.1:205165-279097 GCA_013400175.1 Phainopepla nitens
CCCGGGGGCCGGGGCGGGAGGAGGTGGGGTGGGGAGAGGGGCGCTCCGGAGAGAATCGCCGCTTCCAGCGCTCTGCGCGGGCCTGCAGGGCGCGGAGGAGCCGGGGACTCGCGTGAGAGGCGAGGCCGGGCAGGGTGTGGTGCAGCCCGGCCTCAGCCCCGTCACCTCCCGGCCCCGCTCTCTCCCACACACGGGGCCACCGCTTTGCTTCCCACTCTCCCCCGCTTTCCTTTCGCTCACACACCCCGCCGCCGCCGCATTTCCTCGTTGGGGAGGGGGATGCCTGCTTGGAGGACGGGTCTTGGCCCGAGTAATGGCAGCTGCTCGACAGCGCCGAGGCTCCACAGGAGAGAGACGGCGGGGCCCCCGCAGGCCGGGCGAGGGGCCATGGCTGCCGTGCCCGCGGGGGGCAGGGGAGGGGACGGGGAAAGGGTGAACTCGGAGCCCCAGCCCTCCTCCCCCAGCGGCTGCGGGCGGTGCCACCCCCGCGGCCAGGACGGCCTCGCCGTGCGGCGGGGCAGCGGGGTCCCCGCATTGCCTTGCCCTCCGCACAGCCCCGGGGGCTTCTTTTCTTCCCCCCGTGTGTTCTGGGGCAGGGCCCGGGGGGTAAAGGGGGCAATTTCTCCGCTCTCCCGCCCCCGGCTCCCCGCGCCCTCCGGGGCAGCGCCGGGAAGGGCCCTCTCCGGGCCGTGCCAGACTCGGCGGTTCGGGGAATGCGAACTGGCGACGAGCTCGCTTTTGTTCGCGTTCTGGGGATCTTTTGTGTGTGTGTGCACCCCCGAAGCCGTGTCTGCAGATAACTGCCCTCGGTGCACTTTGTGGGGTGTTCGCCTTCACCCCCTCCCTCGGGGCTGCTCAGAGGCCTGTCTCCTTTTTTTTCGGGGAAAGGATGGAAGTGTGGGTGTGGGAGTGCCCCTGGTAAGGATGATGGGGAGCTTCGGTGCGCTTTCCTGACCTTCCGTGGGTTCCAGACAACAGCCCCCCTGTAAAATGCTGATGGATTTGGGAAACTTCGTGTGTCGTTCGGGGCTTATCCTGAAACCAGCAGACTTTGGGAATTTGTTTTTGGTTTTCTGTGAACTTTACAGATGCTAGAGATGGGGTGGTCTGGGAACAGGAAAAGGAGTGAAAAAACTTTAATTTGGTGCTGTTTGGTTTTATAATTTAACCTGGAATCACCTGGCATGGTCTCTGTATTGTAGGAGTAATTCTATTTACTGTAGTTTTAAGACGATCTTATTGCAGTAGGAAAAAAAAAAGAGTGGAAAATGCTTTCTTGTCCTACTTAACACTGATTTTTTTTTTTCATTTCTCCTGCTTTTGTAGGAAATTGTTTGATTCTTTACTGGTAAATGCTGAGACAGGTGTGAGGAGGGGGAAAAATGGGAGGGGAAATGCCAGTTTGTGGTTCAGGTTGCACTCCGTTGGGTTTTCTAATTCCTCATCCTTCAGTATGAAGGACCTGGCATCTCTCCACTTTTTTTTTTTTAATTATCAACCACTCTTGAGTGTGCTACAGAAAGTGTCTTTAGGGAAGTCAACTGTTTGCTGACTAATGTTTTGTATAAAAGTGGAAGTGCCCACAAAATAATTTCCACTTTTATGGGATTTATGGCATTAATTAATTCCCACTGTGGATTTATGGGCTTAAAATGCCAGCTTTTCCATGCCTGAACAAACCTCTCTGCTTTGACCAGATAGTTGCATGGGGGAGGAAGGGGATGGTTCATGGGGTAGGTAGTTCAACAGAGAGCACTTTATCTTGCTGATGGTGAGTTTGCTTTCAGTGAGTGAGGAAAAAAGTGACTCTTGATGGCTCTGTTGGTTGTGCTATGGATGGTGGTCTCTGCATCTGCAACTAATACTTGGTATTGGGGTCAGTAGCAAAGGTCTGAGTGAGAAAAATGAGTCTTCCTCTCCACGTCATGAACTGGATAATGTGATGGAAATTGTCTTGTGTTGAAGTCAACTTTGTGAGGGGAGTTGTGAGTCTGTGGATCTTGGGAGGGGATCTTAAAACTTTGGTGATGTGCTAGAAGATACTCTTCAACAGTTTGAAGCTTTGTAGCAAAAATTTTACAGGGTAGTTCACCTCTGAAGGTGTTGTTTTTTGTTTTGTTTTGTTTTAATCTAAGCAAGCACTTGGCAGCTATTAAATGTAAATGTAAAAAAACACATTGAGTTTGTTCACCAGAAATCTAAATTCTTAATAGTTTGACATAGTTCTTCTGTAGTACAAGCCAGAGCTTGTAACTTTTCAGGAAAAAACGTGAGCACTATGGGAGTGACAAGGGTTTCACGGCTGGAATTGCTGTGTACACAAAGCGTGACTGGTAGCTCGTGTGCTGTGTGTCCATACTGTTTGCAGGCACTAGGCATTCTGTGGGCATCTGTCCTGGGTTTCCCCCTGCCTGGAGCAGAGAGGAGAAGGAACTGTGCAGGGTGACCTGAGGCTTCTGCAGCAGAAGAGCCTGGGTTGTGTTTTTGACCTGAGGTCGTCTCAAAAGCAAGTGAGATGGTGAAAGGGTGTGAAGTGTGCGTGGTATTTCTGCCTGCACATAAATAAAACATACTGGGTGCCGTATGTGACATGGTGCTCCCTGAGCAGGTGGACTGTGGATCTGGCCTCAAACTCACCTTGAAGTGGCTCAGGCTCCATCTAGAGCATTGTGCATTTCTGCAGCTTCGGGACCACTGAACTCTGCCATCTGCAGTCACTGGGTTAGAGTAAAATACTTCAAAAGAAAATAGATAAAAGATAACATTGAAGATGTTTTCTTAATTTTAGGCATCTAAATGTCTTCATAGATGTCTGCATTGTCTAGTTAGTTAGCAAATTGTCTCATTTCACACAGTTTGAGAATGAGGGGGAATTTTAGAATTAGGAGACATGTTTTGAAATTGAGGACCCAATTTCAGTCAGCTGAATTTCACAAATTTTGGACATACCTGTAAATAATTTTCATATTAACTGCCTTCCACAGTCTTTCAGAGCATTTATCTTTGGAAGTGTGTGAAGACCAGGCAGTGTGAGTCAGTCCAGGCTAAAAGTTCTGAAAGAGGGACAAGGTGATGATGAAGATGTCTTCAGGAAATTTATTATTTGCTTCTTAAATTACTTTTTAGCTAGATCCAGATTAGTATAAATGTCAGTAAAAGGTGTCTTTTACCCATAATACAAATGGGTTTGTTACAAATGCTAACTAGAACTATAAACAAAATAAATCTGTGCAAGGTATATGTGCCTCACTGCAGTGATGAATTTGGTTCATAAAATGTGGAATTGTTTAAAATTACTGGTGAAATGTACATAAGATTTTACTTTCCTGAATGAAGTAGAATTTGGAGATTTTTTCTAAGGTGAGGTCAGAATTGTTGGAACAATTATTTTTCTCATTTTTATCCAGCAACTATGTACATCTTTTTCAGATCCTGACCACTGATTTTATTAATTGCAGTGGTTTTCCTTCTGTATATTAGGACGTTGTTTAGCTATCCTTCTTGCCCCGATTGTTTAGAAGATATGGTAGGATCATGTTCTTTATCTGCAGAGGGTTTTGTGCCTTGTTTTTTGTTGAGTGTTTTTAGTCTCAGGATATGGTGAGCACTCCCACAGCACGTGTGTAGTACCTGGAGCATGGTGCCCTTGGTAGTGGGCAGTGCAGCGTATGTCATCTTTTATATGGCTCATACATTTTAGGCTGTCAGTGTTGCTTGTGCTAAGCATTGTGAACAAAGATTATTCTTGTCAGGTTCTGGATCATTTTTCATCAGTTGAATGTAAATTTAGCTCATAATTGGGTTATTGTTCTAAGGTTTAATCTTCCAGTCGCGAGAGTACAGCCTGCAAAATAGGTAGTTTATAAGATGATGTAATGACTCAGTTTTTCAGGAATTTCTTTATTTGTTATTGCTGAGAGCATTTGAAATGCAAAACAAGTGTAGAAATCTCGACAAACCCCTTCATTCCTGGGTGTAGTGGAAGTGGACACCAGAGTGTCTGTGTACAGTACAATAAACACTGTGGCCTTAAGCCTGCAGAGGTGGAGTCCTGTGGCACATGAGGCCGTCTGGTTTCCAAGGCCTCTCCACCTGCAGCTCCCAGAAACACCAGGGCTGGTTTGAGCCATTCTTTTCACTGTATTTCAGTTGTAGTATTTAAACATAATTTTCTCATCTCTTAAACCAATGTCTGCCATCAAGTAAATTGTGAAAAGCCTGAACTCTCTCTTTTTATTTATTTCTGTCATGCTGTGAATATTGAATTATATGGGGAGAAAAAAAGTGGGGGGTAAACCTAGAATTTTAGAAAGTTTTCCTTCATATTTATTTCTTCTCTTTTTTTTCTCCCTGAAATGACCAGGGTCTTTTAGTCCTGTGGGCAGGCAACAGCAGGCACGGTGGTGATACATACTGACATGTCCATGAACCCAAGTTAAAGCTCATGGTGTCTAATTTTAGCCAGCTTTGGTAATACGCCATCAGAGCCTGATCCTGTAGTGTACTGTTTAGATAAATCCAAAGTGTAACTGTTGAGAGTTTTGTGTACAAAAAGACTGGTTTTGATTTTCTTCAAATCTCTTATTTTACACTTCACTGGAATGCAAAAGGTGTTTGTTACGAAAATGCAGAGAAATGTAATTTGAGTTTAAAGTGTGTTATTGATTGAAAAGGCAATAGTATTTGTAATTTCAAAATTAGAAATGTATTAAAAATATAAGTAAAATATGGTTTATTGGTGTACTTACTAATAATCAGAATATCTTTACATGTACCTTTACACTGTAGTTAGTTTTAAATTCCAAGATTAAATAATTGCAGAATAAAACATAGTGAATTCATGATTACGAGTCTTCATACAGCTCTCACTTATACGATCATATAAAACTAATTCTTAATAAATAATTTTAACACCAGACACAGTGAAATTTAAAGAACTAAAATCCACTTACTCATTAAAAAATTAATTTAAATACGCCAACAAAAATACCAGTAATACCCCATTCACCCTTTTGGTGGAAATTGTATTTTTTGCATGTAAAGAACTGGGCTCACTGTCTCAATTAATTTTTATCCATAGTATACTGTAGGATACTGTTGATTTGAGGTCTAGTAATTTTAAAAAAGAAGAGTTAGACATACTCCTTCTTACCTCTCATTTCTTCTGTGTTTGTTGCTATGTTAAATATAAACCAACTTGCATTATATTCAAATCTATGATTTTAATGCAGCTGATTTAACAATATTTTGGTTACAGAGTGTAGGACTCTGCTAGTAGGCGTGGTACTCCAAAGCAGTGTTTTGGCAAGTGGGTATTTGTACTTTAATCCCATGCACTTAGGGCATGGCATTGTTATCTGGTCTTTTAAAGAGAGCTGGATGGGAGGTGCGTGCTGTGACTCACGGGACATGGCACTTAGTTTACTAATTTTAGCAAAGCGATTCTTGTCTGTCAACCTTAGGTTTTATTTGAACCTTCTGGAAAAGCAGTGAAGTGAAACAAAATGGAGTTGAGAGAAAACGATTAGCAGAATCGCAAGGCAGCTAGAAATAGTACACAGTGAAAGAGAAATTAAAAGTATGTAAGATATGTTTATTGCTCAACAGATCTTTAAGATCTGAGAGACTGATCTGAGAGCTTTATCTTTCTTAGCACGCTATCATTTTCTGTTCAGTCCCACACAACGTTTATGCATTCGCTAAGAGAGGATCTCACACTACAGATACCTGTTTGCAATTACAGATGCTTCTCAAGTCAGAAACAAAAGCACCAGCCAAGTCTGTACTGGCTGCTTGTGCCTTATTACTATTTTCTTGGTGTCATTGCTTGTAAAAAGAAAACTTCCAAAGAAGACAGTGGCTGTGCCTTGCATAACACTGCAGTGTGTGCATTCACATGGAGAAATTAAAGTGGAAATTCTGCCTCAGAGTGGTGGGGGTTTCTCCAGTTTTCCTTCTGGTCGGCTGTTAACTTTGTGATCAGTGTCTTATGAGCTGTCATTGACTTCAGAGACAAACTGAAACCCAGAGTTTATGCATAATCTCCTGCCCCCAAGCAATTACTAGGATCCTGGTTCAAAATTGTACAAAATCAAAACAAAAGAATTGCTATTTCATAAGATGTAATCACAGGCCACACAGTCACTGATTGTTCACTGATGAAAATTGATATTCACTGCAGAAAATTCATTGTTACCCATAGATTAATATTAATACAATGATGGAGACCTTGATCATATAAGCACTTGTTTCCCACAGGCATGAAAATGCATAGGCCTTGGAGCATACCGATGAATAAGTTTAGTTCCACGAAACAGTTTTAAAAATTAAAACCTAACGAATGACTCCAATATTCAAGGAAGAACACAGTCAAAATTAGTTGTGCCAATATAATTTTATGTAATGTTGTATTTTTGATGCTTCTAAGGAGTTACATAGCAGTGTTACATGGGCATTTTTAAGCCTTTTCAATATCATCAGTATGACTTGGTTTTTTCGCACATGCTAAATTTTACATTAATGCTTCCCTTGAAGTTAAGGCACTTTTCCTTCATGTAAGTTAGTCTTTGAAGGAATTTACAGTGCTTATGAAAAGAACAGAGAAAATGTGAATAATATTTTTCTGTTAGTGATTTCTGCCATTTTCTGTATATCTTAAATCCTGTGTGTTATAGAAAGCCTTAATTATAGATAAAGAAAATGGTAAAAGAAGAAATTTCTACTGGAAAAGCCAATACCATTATGACAAGAAAGGTTTATTCTTACATCATGAAAGCTAGAAAACAGATATATCAGGAAACTGTATTTTAACAGTTTCAAAATTACGGAAATGGTGAATATGCAAGCAGGCTAATTAATCAATTTTTTTATTATAGAACATAAATTAAAAACCCGAATTCTGAAAGTTGTCTTGATTCATCCTGTTCTTATCATTTACCTGCAAACAGCAGGCAAATCTAGGCAATCCTTTTTGCTCCATGCAACAAACTGTTTAGAGTGGGTAAAATTCTCCTCACCTTGTGATTCTGTTCCCTCTTTGCTAAACATTCAAAATTGCAGGAAACTTTCTTCTTAATTAAAAGTGAAGAATTGTTATTAGTTGTTTTCCCAGGAACCAGACTGACATCACTTTTAGCTCCACATAACTATGGTTGAGAATTTGGGATGTTCCTAAGAACTGGCTGCATGGGCTTTTCTCAGGAGGCTTCCATGTCAGTCATCACATGCAAGCTGATACTTGAATGCAATACAGCACACTGAAGAGTTTGGCATTGGTTCTAACATTAAAAAAAAAATTAATTTTTCTTTTTTCCCAAATAAAAATAGCTTTCTTAAAACTTATTGGTCTTAGTAAAATGTGAGGAACAGTGAGAAGGGATGTACATTTTGCTAACAGATAACTCAGGGTGTCTGATCTCTTAGCAGTCTGACTAGAACGGAATACCGGGCTGTTTAAAAGCTGCCATATTAAAATATTGGTTGATTGGTTGTTTCTTTGTGTCTTGAAAGAAAATGTTTTGTTTCACTGACGGAACTTTTTGAAGGAGAGTGCTGATGCATACCTGGGAGCATTTCAGACTGACAGTGTTGGAAAGTGAGAAACATGGACACTCCCAGTCTGTCATTGTATCTTTCAGTTTTGTAGCTTTGTGTTCATCTTCTGCTTACACTGACCTGAAATAAATAGACATACAGGAAATATTTGTTGTAAGAAAGATATTCTTCCTTTTCCTGCACACTTTCCACTCTGCTGGCTCCCAAAAAGCTTCTTTGTAAATCTCCTAATTGGAAGCATACTCCTAACTTCTCTCTGGTTCCAGACATGAAATTTCCTCGTTATTGAACTTGCACCTTTTAGGAAATACAGATTAAGAGTCAGTCATCTCCAGGAGCCAGTTTTATTGATTTTTTGTTGATTTGTTTTTTTGGTTTATTTGGTGGTTTTGTTTTGTTTTTAAAACATGCTGGGTTTCTTTTTCTCAATAATTTTAAAAAGCGTTGTAAAAATAACCCATTTTCCAGTAAGTATTATAAAAATAACCCATTTTCAAGTATTAACCCAACTCGTAGCACTAATTCCTGAATACGTGGAGCTTTCAATGAAATGGGAGGACTTTTGTTCCTCACACAGGCACAGGAAATACCAATAAATATCAGCTAAAGCTGCGTGGTGGTGCAAATTCTTGGAGTACCAGTGCATCAAGGAGTGAGGAGCTGAACGTGGTTTGCTCTGCCAAGTTAGTGGATAAGCAGTTACAGGGTTTCCTGGGCCAGTGGGAAGGAATGGTATCCAAATTTCTGCTTGGCTCTTCTTCCAGGAGAACTGCCTCTCTTGATCAAACTAGCATGTCATGTAATCCAGACACTTGTTTGTAGCCATCAGATCTCTCCTAAAAAGGTGTGAAAAATCAGGCAATTTTCTGAGTAGAAAGCTATGTAACACTTTTTTTCCATACTGCTCCAGACGATAGTAGTTTAGATTATGGCTCTGGTTTTTACACATGTATAAGTTTTACTTGTTCAATTTTTGAATGTTTTAATTTTATTTTCCTGTAATAACTGAATATTTTAGCCGTAATGTTGAAACCTACTGCTTTTTAGGTCAAGCCTGTTCTGTCCTCTCCACATGCCTTGCAGCCTCCCACTGCAGTGCTCTTTGCACATGTTCCAAGAGCTTCTTCCTAGGTTGCAGGAAAGAGCCATGTTACACCTGCTTCTCTGGGGGATTTGGCGGAGATAGGAGACCTCGAGGGGCGAGTTAGTGAAAGGCTTAGTACCAGTAAGAGCTGGGAAATGCACATATGAAAAGAAGAAAGGGAGAGTTTGTTGTGAGATGCACATTAAGTGGAAGTCGAAGCACACCCTTGTCACAGGAGACAGGAGCACTGACTTTGCTAATGTCATTTGGTGCAGCTCTGTTGACTTTAGTGGAGCAATATTAGTTTACACCTGCAGAAAATTTTCTCCTGAATCTCTGGGAATGAGAATATAAAATGAAGTGTTTATGGGTGAGTGACAGAGAGTGCATGCGAGAGAGAGCATGCACACACGCACTTTCAGGCCTGATTGATTGTATGAAAAAAACCCTGGAGTTGAAAGAACATTATTTTAAATTAACATTCATTATCTTCACGCGTGAGATAACAGTTCACTTTGGACCAGATCCTAACACCATTATGTTTCCTGAGCAGAGACTGCTTTTTTCTTGAGTGAGGTTATTCAGTATGGGAATGGCAAAATGTAGTCTGATCTTTGACAATTAAAATATATGGTTTAGTCACTATATATTAGAACAAAGCTGTGTTATTTCTGTCAGGAAAATATGTTTGTTTTTTTTTTTCTTTTTAAAAGAAATGGTTACATTTTCTTTGAACTGTGAAATAAAAAGTAAGGTAGCTTTTTTTTTTTTTTTAGGTCTCATCTTATGCCTGTAAAAGCTTGCAGCCATTTTAATTCATGCTGCATTCATTGATCTAGCAGTTAAATCATTTAATCACTGTGCAGCTAGGTTGTCTACCTATTGGACACTGTTAAAGTGTTCAGTAATACACTTTGGGTTATTTGCTTCTAAATGCTTTTTATTTGAAAAAAACAAAAAGCAAAGAACCTATGAAAACCCCAGTTAACTGATGAACATTATCAAGGAAAACACAATGTGAATTTATGGTCTTATCACTCAATTTTTTTTTTGTTCTGTACATAATATAAGTTAAAAAAAAGCACATCATAGCAAACAAAGGAAAAAATCTGATTTTGATATTCTTTGGCAGTTCTTTGACTTTTAAATACAGAGTTTTGCAACATTAAGTCATCTAATTAAGCAGCAGCAGCTTGTATGAAATATTTTCATAACAGACATAGTTTGTGAGCATGAAAATGAAAGCCACATTTTAAAATTATAACCCCAAATAACTTTCTGAATTTAAATATTACTCTTAAAATGGCTTATTCTGTAAGTATAATAATGTGAAAGAAAGTGGGAGAAGTTTGTATTTTATGTCAACATCAACTAGAAAACTTAATACCTTAGACTTAAATGCTGCAACTATAGAAACCCAATAATAATAGATACATAAAAAGGGAAATAAGTGTAGTAGCCGCTGATAGGTGGCAGTGAAAAGCAGAGGAAAATATCGTGATGCTTTTAAGTGTCTTTTTTTTTCTGATAGGGAGCTACTCATAATCAAATAAATGTCCTTTTGGTATGCAGTAGGCAAATATCTTGTCCAGAGAGAGATGGTAAATTCTTTGGCAGTGGTGCACTTGGCACCAACAGTTTTTAAAGGGTCCTTCCTCCATGAGCTTTTCAGTTATTTCCATGCAGAGATGAAGAGAGAAGTTCATGCTCTTGTGAGGTACTGTTGTCTGAGTGCAGGTGGAACAAGAAAGCTGTGTTTCATGCGAAGATGGGAACTGTATTTTCCTCCTGTTCCATGAAGGCTCAGAATCCAGACATGCCAATTCCATCTGTTTGTGTCTGGATCCCTTGGCCTATCTCCTTGTGCTTTCCTGATCTACACTGAAAGCTTCATCGATGAGAAGTTATGATCATGTTAAGTGTCTCTCTGTACCTTCAGCAGAGAGGCTCTAAACAGAGGAGAGGTTCAGTTCATCTTATTTGATGTTTTCGTAATTAGCAAATTTTTCAGTGGTTTCACTCTCCAACTTCTAATGGCTCCTCTGCTTTATTATGTTAGTTTACTACAACTTTGTTACAACTTCTTGTTATACTTTCATCTGGGCATTCTGGGTTGTGATTCCTTTTCTGAAGTAATGTCACGATATATGTACATGAGGAATTCAACAGTAGAGGAGGAATTTGACTAAAGGTTAACGAATGCCATCCCACTGCTGAGGAAGACCTCAGTGAGGCAGTTTTAATAGGGATCTGATACTTTTTGCTCTCTTTCTTTTGGACGAGCATTGAAAGGACTGCAAACTCCGACGAATGTGCTATGTCCTTGCTGTGTATTTCTTTACCAGTAAATAGGGAATTCAGTCATGGAAGGCAACTCGGTGAGGTTAAAGAAAGAAAGGTGCTGAAATCAGCAGCATGTCAAAGGAAAATGAGAATTCAGTGACAATAAAAGCAAAGTGTCAGTGTTAATGCAACATACTTTCAGGTTTTGAAGAGCTGAAGATGCCTCTTAAAAGCGGGTTTGGGTGGCTGAATTGCAGTTTAGGAGCTGTCAAAGGACAGAGTGTTAAAGAAGGCTGCAGTCCTGGCAGGAGAGCAAACAAGCATCCCTTGAGCTCAGCCCGTGCTGGTGGGTGTGGTGACCAGATGATTATCAAACAATACATGAAGTGCAATATTGCAGTGGGTATCAAACCTTTTCACGTGTACGTTTCTAAATTTAAGAAAGAAAACGAGCTCTTGACAGCTTGAAATTACAGCCCTGGTTTCCAACGTTTCTTTCGAGTTCCACTGAATTAATGAAATTAACTGAGCTGCTAGACCGGGTGAGAGCTGCTGGTGAGCCGCTGTCACAGGAACCCCACATCGGGCAGAAGTGCTGCTTTACAGTCGCTTTGTCTTGAATTTCAATGATGACCTTCACTTCCTGCATCCCAGACTACAGCAGGCTGCAATGGAGGTAGCCTTGAGAAGGTGTTTGCTAATGAGGCTCTAGCACCTGGGATAGCTATGCTAGGTAATCAGAAAGTGATAGATGATGATGTATTGTGTTTGGAAATTTCACGTAAAGTGTATATTTATGTACTTACGGTTTTGACCCGTTCAAGCCATTTGTATGATCTGTTGGTGTTTCCCACAAGAGTAGCGATGTTTCCCTGGCTGAATTCCAGTTTGGCTAATTATATTCTGAGTACCTACATTTCTGTAAAGTTTTATCTGGATTTTGTTATTGTTGTTTATTTAAATAACAATGAATATGTACTTGGAAATTTATAGCAATGCAGGATAAAAAAAATAAGGAAAATTCCTGCTCCAAATTACATTTGTATTTGTGCATGAATAAGTATACTGTGGAATGATACAGTACAGAAAAAATATGAAGTGGCATATTCAGTAATAGCTTTCAGAGAAGAGGTAGGTTTACAGAGTTTATGAAATAGGTTAAGTTGCTGAGTAGTGTGCACTGTTAAACATACGATATATTATGCAGCAGGAATGGATATAATTCACTGGTAGGAGAAATAATGCTTGTTTGTATTGTAGTTAAACTGTATATATTTTTACAAGGTTATCAGGCATGGATTTTACTTGTGTGTCAACAAGGGAATGGGAGCCAATTTATGCGGTGATGTCAAAAGGATTTGGGCAATCACAGATCTGCACGTGGCAACAATCTGCTGGCACAGAAATGTTTCTCTTTTAAATACAAAGGCACATTTTATAATTTACCACTCAGTATCTCAGAATCCTGCTTAAATTACAGTAGGAAGCACTTGCTGTTACTGTAGAGTAAGAGGTAGGTGAAAAAGAACCCAAGCCACATCCTGTTGTGGAGTATTATTTTGCAGAAATACAAACTTCAAAGCTGCAAGCTTGCTCTTAGAACTGACTGATATTAATAGTCAATATTAACCTGGAGTGGATTTTCAGAGGAGATCAAAATAATCCTGTATTAGACCATAGTGCATAACCATAGCAGTCTAATATTTACAAGAACTGTCGCAGTGATCTTCCAAAAATAACCTGTCTGTTTAGAGATGCTTCATCCACAGTGCATATGTACCCCATTAGACAAAGATATTAGAACTAGATGGAAAAACTATTTCAATTTTGAAAATTATTTCAAGAAAAATGCTTTTGACTAGGACTTGTGAGTTAAATCAAACCCAAGTCAAATAGCTTCTTCACAAAAAGAAGTTTGAGTTTTCCAGAAATGGGAAAAAATATTTTGAAGGTATCTTAGAATTTACATATTATCACTTGTGTTTCTTATTGTTAGTAGTTCTTTTTACATAACTTCATTTCTAGTAAAAATAGTAAATAATGTACTGTGTACTTAGGCAACAGAAAAATTTATGACAATGTATGGGCTTCTGAGAACAGTTCTTTTAATTTTGGTCTGTTTAATGGCTTGGCCTTGTGTTTGGAAAGAATTTTTCTTTGTAACCCAGCTTAAATAATTTTAACTATTTCTTCTCTATCAAACCCAGTGAAAATTCCATCGCAAGCCCTTGTGGCAGCAGCCAACCTGTTGTGTGTAAGTGAAAGGGTTGAAGCCCCATCTGTCAGTGCTGTGAGACAGGCATGTATCTTACCCACTTCAGTGTCTGTCTAGTTATATTTTTTGTCATCTGTGGACTTTTTCCTATGAAAAAAATAATCAGGAACACTTCAATGAGGAAAGGTCTCCAGCATCCACTTGCCACACATTATGGGAAAAAGACCCATGTGGTTTCTTACATTTTTTTTTCTTCTGTATCATTTATTAAAGCTGTTATGGAATATCTGCTTAAGGCTAAAAGAGTTTGAATTCTCACTTAGCCTCATTAAGGTCTTGGGCTTGGTGTTTACTACTTCTGCTTTCATCAAGGCCACTTCCTCAGAGGCTTTTGCAGAAGACACATATGTTCTTATGAATAACATTCTTCATTTTCTGTCTCAAATCATGGTAGAATTTTACTTTTTAATCAGCAGGTTTTCTTTAAACTCAAAATTTTACTGCTGGTGTTCTGCCTCTGAAGCAGAATTTGTGATTTTATACTTCTTTGTTGTGAGTTGTCTACTTCTATATTCACACATTTAAATGCTTCAGGCTATTCATTGTGTGTTTTCTGGGGTTTTAACAGTTCAGCCATTTCCACACAGACTGTTGAAGTCAGTTGGAGACTGTGTTAAAATTTGCCATCAGACTGCTAAGATGAATCTCCCACTGTCATTACAGAGCATTCTCCAGAGCACAAATAGTTGAGATACTGGAGGTGATGCTATCTGTAGTTCCATCACTAGCTTCACCACCTGCTCCTACTGCTCTTAGAACAGTTTCTATAAAAGACTTCATGCCCTCAGGTGCTTAGTGGCCAGGTGTAGCTGTTAAAAGTCACTATGATAACTGTACTAATGCACTTAAAATAGAAAAAGAGCTGATTTACCAACGGGCAACTTTTTAAAAGTATGTTTAGTTCACATAAACATTTTCTATTTTGATTACTTTGTTCTGCCTTAGAATTTTTTAAATTTGTCTTTCTTTCTGTGGCTGGGAGGAAACCAAAAGTGGCCTAGTCAGTACCTTATATACTTATTCATTGCAAAGATAAAAGACTGCTCTTAAGTGAAAGAACATATATGTAGCCCAATAGTTTGAATATACATGAAGAATTTATGTCTCAAAGAATTCTGGTTATTGGTAAGCAACTTGTCTTTATTTTAGCTGTAAATTAAAACTTTGAGCAATGAACGTGCTTAGACTAGTGATGTGCTTATTAGGTTAAAAAAAGAACAAGATTTTAATAGGGAAAAAATATCACAAGACAAAACAGCACATGATCTCATTAGCATTTATGTATTGCTAAACTGCAGTTTAAAAGTCACATTTCTGTCTAGAGAAGTTTTCCACAATAGTCATACAAGCAACATTAAACAGTGTTGTTCTAATTTGTTTACTTGGGGTCAGATTTTCAATGATCAGAGTGATTGAAGTTGCAGTTGTCCGCAAAGGCAGCACTAATAATGTGCAATTGTTGTTAGCGGGACTTTGAATAAATGTTGGTTCTGAAAATCTCATCACGTATGGACATCATATCTGTTTTCAGACATCTTTGAGAATCTGGCCCTTAGGACAGTTTACATCTTTGCTTGTCTTGTTTCAGTGGTTTTCCCTTAGCAGTTCCCCATTTTACTCTGCTCAGGAAGGTCCATCAATTTTAAACAGCATTTTGTAGTAATTTCTGTATCTAGGAGTTTATACTTGTCAGGAGGGATAGATTGACAGAAGAGACTTGGCTCTGGCTTTCCATGCAGTATTTTACTTCTTTGCTCTAATAATGTAAATAGTTCTTGGGATAATTCTTTTCATCCATAAATGTTTAAGTGCTGCAGAAAAGGGATTAGTGTAATTAGTTTTGCATTTGGAAATGGTAGTGTAGAGATATGCAGTGACTTGCCTGAAGTTAACTAGCACGGGAGGTGACACTACCGGCTTGGGAGCCCTGGCTCTCAGTCTGCTTCCTTCAGCAAATGCAGTTCCAGAGTGCTTGATCTATCCACACAAAATAACCAGGCAAGAATCTTCTAAATGTAGTGATTTGGTTCTTATGCAGTGTGAGTCATGTTCTGGGATGCTGGCAGTGGTTTTTTGTGATATTTCCGTTTCACATTCAGCTTCAGGGGCTCAGCGGGGGCTTTTGGTCTGGTTGCCATCTGAAGTTCATCAGGGGTGACAGGGGAAAGCAGCTTAATGTACTTATGTTATTTTTGTCTCGAGTAGAAATTTGTGATGGGGACTGTTTCTGTTTTGCATGAAGTCACCAAAATAGTGCATTGACTGTAAGCTAATTGGAGGTGCCCAGGACTATTTACAGCAGAATTGCCTGGACAGTGTTAGTTATTGAGCGTAATTATTTTGATCTCATGGAGAGCAAAGCATAAAAACCACTTATCAGGCTTCCTAAATTGCATCCCCTGTTAATTGTGGCTGAAGTTGGGTACCTTCACTAGGCCTTCCAGACTCAGCTTTTTATGTAATGGTTCTCCAACTGTAAAATGAAAAAAAAAAAAGAAAAAAAGAAAAACAAATCTTACAAAATGCTGTGGGCATAAAAATGGTCAAGGCTACGAGATCCTCTGCCAAGATGGTTTGCAGAAAAAATACTAATAACCTTATCCAGCTGCTACTCACCATGGAGTGCTTACCACTCCTCTCACCTCACTTTCTCAAAATTGACTGTAGAGGAATGTCTGCTGTAGGTACTGTGAGAGCTCTCGGCCCAGTTTGTTTGCTTTTCTCTACCCCATCAACTGAAGTGGATTAGAGCAAACTTTTTAGGGAGGAGAACAGATGTACAGTTCTGAAAAGTGATGTGGTCAGTTTTCCTTAAATTGACTGCTGTAACTTGCTCAGCTGTGGTTTGTTCCTGATCCCAAAGGTTAGAGACCCTTGCCTCCAAGGTTTCAAGTAGTCAACATTACTTTAGTGGCCCCAAGCTAAGGACAGATTTCTCTTTGGAACACCTTCTCTTCAGCACAACAAAAAGGCTCAGGATACTTAATGTTTTCTTCAAATTAGAAGATTCTCCAGATTCCGTGTAGCAGAGTCAGTTCTTCTGGTCAGAGATTGATTTAGAGAAAGAACTGATATTGGTGGGCCTTAGAGGTGTCTTAGATGGGAAGACATCTGGTTGAAACATGCAGGTCTGTTTGCTGAGTCAGTAAAAATACCTAATCTTTATTACTTTTATTTACAGCCTGCTTATATTAATAAGCTAGGATTTAGATTTGTTGTGAATTAGATGTTGACACTGGTGTTCCGACAGAGGCTGAAACTATGCTGTTACTTATCTTCTCCATCTTTAGCCCTGGAGTATCCCATATATTTGAGTAGCTTCATGTCATGCGCCAGGAATTTGGTAAATGTGTCTTTGATCAATCCCTGTGGTTCTTATGATCTCTACAAATATGCCTAGAGGAAGGTGATTGTGGAAGAGAGTAAAAACCCACTTAAACCACAGTATTACTGTGTGGATGACAGCACACAGCCAGTCTGGGTAAGTGTGGATTGGAAGCCAGGCTGTAGGATCTAAACATGAGCTTTTCAGATGGAGGAACCTGACATGATATCTACATCACACACATTATGTTGTGACTGCTTTTAAGTGCTTACTGTGTGGGGCAAATATGGCCAAACTAGCTCACCCTGTGGGGATTGAGCACTAAAATTCCTATGTGGATATGAGCCAAAACTCCTGTGTCTGTGCTTTGGATGGCTGAGAGCTTCCAAAATAGAGGTTGAGACTTGTCTCAGTGTCAAGTACTAGGCTGGTGTTTGGTTCAGTGACCCTTGTTGACTGTTTTTTCCAAATCCAGTGATCTGAGTTTATTCAGCCCTTGTGGCATCAGGTACACGACTGGCAGCCTCCCGAGAACCGTACCTGAAATACTGTGAGCCAGAAGCTGTGGCTGCCCACCATGGGCTGGTGAGAGTAACTCATCAGGTTTCTGCAATGATTTACCAGTCTCATTTTTGTGCTTGTAACAGATTCTGAATATACTTCTCTATGGCATGGTTTCCTCCCTGTAAAGTAGCAGTATCAGCACTTTGCTGTATTGCGAGGCATTTGGAGTATAAATTAGAGGGGGAACAGTTGCTAAGGCCTACATTTCCATTTCATTCTGTGAACAGGTCTGCTTCTAAGGCAGAAAAAGATAAAGATAATATGCCAATACTTTTAGCACGAGAAGAATAGAAAATTAGAAGCAAGAAGAGACGAGATGGAGAGAAAGTGGCATTGATAACAATGACTGCAAGTGCAAAAGCAAAAGGCAAGCAGATTTAGTATTGCTAAATTGTTTAATAGCTCAGTAAAAATGGCTGGAACTTCGAGTTGCTGGTACCGCCATAGTAGCAGGAAATGAAATTATGCTTAGGTCCTAGTAATAGTGAAAAACACTATGATATTCAGATTTTTAAGAAAGTGCTACAATAAAACTTGAAAAATTTGTACTTAGCAAGTAAATTAATGTTACTTTGAAACTGAGAAACTGCTTATAACTTGGGAAGGAATGTCATGAGAAGTTGCATAATTTTCCTCAAGAGAAATAGCTTCCTTTAAAATCTTCACCAAGAGACAACTAATCTTGCTAGCAATTCTCTTACCAGTGCTGTACTGCTGTTTTTTCATTCAAAGTGAGTGTCTCGACTCTGGAAAGAGTGAAATGTGTTTCAATTTACATTTGCTCATAGACCCTTTTTTACTTTTTGCTGTGACATCAGAAGTTCTGTTGTCATCAACGAGCTGATGCATACACTGTGATACAATCTGGAGCTACCCTCAGAGCTTTTGAGAGAACTGAATATTGTCAGAAAATGTCTGGTTTCAGGCTTCAGCTCAGAGGGTGCTTGTGCTCTTGAACATGAGTCCTGTGCTTGGAAGCACCCTCTCGGATTTCTTTCTTAGTTCAATTAAACTGGAATGTTCACTCACTGAGTCTGAGTGTTCACTCATGGAATCTGAATATCCATCATTCAGAAGTGACTGGAGAGTTCAGTAATCACCATGTGTATGTTGGTGTTTTTTCCATTTTACAAAAAATGAAGACGATTTATGAAATCTCAAGAAAACAGAATTTTTTTTTAACCAGTTAAGAAACATTCCTGGTGTCACAGCAAGCCTGTAGCACTGCCAGGAAGTGAACATGGACAGACCTGCAGGACAGACCTTCTTAAACAAATTTATCTACTATACTGTTGAAGCTGGCTGTCAGCAACCGGCCATGCATTGTCATTTCTGCTTTAAAAAGATGGGAGTGGCACATGTGACAGGACCAGAATAGTCAGTTGCAATCTTCCTGCAGCTCAGCTTTTCTATTTCTTAGACTTTTAGCTGAGTTTTCCAGAGGGCTTATCAGGTCAGGCAGTCTGTTTTAATTCTTTCTCAAAAAATAATTGCACGGATTTTACACAAGCTTTTCCTTTTCTAAAGAAAAACAAGCAAAAGTAGACTGAGAAGAAAACTTTCTTGTCTGGGATCATAAATTATTAAAAATACAGATTTTTTTTTTAATTGAATACATGGAGACAATATAATTACTTCTCACATTTCCTCATGTAGCTTACTCGAAACAGCAGCTAAAATACTCCCAAAAAAAGAACTATTGCATTTTTAAATAATGAGATTTGCTTTCCAATATGTACTTCTCTTGCTTGCTTTCTTCTAACTGTTAGCTGTGGCCAATTAAAAGCATAAGTCAGGGTGGTTTTTTATTCCTTCTAATTAGCATTTTCATGTTCACTATGTGCACTAAACTTTCAAAGCAGTATTGGGGTGATTTAAAAGAGTATTTGTAATTTATTGATTGGTGGTACTTTTTACAAAATCTTTGGGCTTTTTGAGATGCTGGCAAATGGGAAATAAAAGGCAATAAGGACCTTCTAAAAATCAGGCAGAGCACAGATGAAACATCTCGTATCCCTTTCCCACGACAGCAGGAAACAAGATATAAGAAAGAGAGGGGAGGATGTCAGGGAGGTGGCCTATAATCCATGAAAATTTATAACAAATCAGTTGGACAACTGCGAAGGCTCTTAGTGTGGGAAAATGACTAAAATAAACTGAATTCAGCAGAGAACTACACAGATACTAAGGTGAAGGAGAAGAGCAGTGAGCAGGTCATGAATGTGGGAGTAACAGAATTTAGGATACCAAAATTGTATCAGTGTGATGAATTACCTGAAGGAAATCAAGCGCCCTGATATTTCCCTTGTTCTTTGTCCTCTTGTTTTTTGAAAATAAGAATTTACAGAAAATCATATAATTGAGTGGAAGAGAAATTCAGCTTTTTTTTTTTAGTTATGAGAGAAAAAATGATGAAGTCTACTACTCCTTCCTGGATGAGATCCAGGGAAGGCAAAGCTGTTGTTTAGGATTCTGAATGTCTTTATTCTGTTTTTAACTGAAGTAGATGTACACCTTGTAACATCCCAAAATGGTTAGGAAGGCATTTTGTAGTATGAGATACATTTTAGCTGTTACTGACTACTTTCATTTCAGAATTACTGAAAAATCTGTGTCTTCCAACCAGCTGCCCTATACCAAATATATTTTTTTCTTCAGGAAAAACAATCGAGTGTCTCAAATGTTTGTGCACTTGTTATTTATCATATAAATGATAGGTCCAATGCAAAATGCATATAATTCTTCATGCCATTTTATTACTTCTTGTTTCACCGTCTGCTACCTCCTTTGCTATAAAAGTGCAGTCTCTTTGTGGTACAGTTCGGATTTTTATTTTTTTTCAAACTGAGCGATTCGAAGATACTACGTGAGGGAGAAGCAATTTATGTGATGTGGCTACATTCTTAAGCTGTAACAATGATAAATTAGTAACATTGCTTTAGGAGTTTGCAGTCATTTTGCTTTTGATATGATTTGAAGAACCATATTGCTTAAACTTGTTTTATTCTTCACATACCATAGAAATTTAATAGTATGGTTCTGTACAGATTCTTGACTGAATTATGGCTAGATTTGTTCCTTAGACTAGTTTACTGGAATATATTAATGTATAGATATCTAATATAATTTATTTCCTTGGCAGTGCTGTACATTTGTATTTGATTTATATTTACAAAGCCAAAATCTTATAATAAATAATAGAACCAAGCTATTTGCATAGCTTTCTTTTTGATCTTTGTTTTCTTATCTGCATAAACATTACTGCAGGCTCTTGGGCTGGTACCTGTGGTAAATGGATGTTTGATGTTTTGTATTTCTGTTCCGTCTTATCTGTCTGTTTATCAGCCGTGTAGTCCAGCGTCTCTTCCAGAACATGCTTATTCATAAAAGCTGTTGGCTGTTGTCAGGATTGAGACTGGAGGGCTGGAGGCAGTAATGAGATGTGAAACTTGGAACTCATATCTTTAAGACATCCATCTACCTGATTTGCTGCTATGCTGAAAAGCTTGTTTATTCATCTTGGTTATTTTGAAATGAGTTTCTTTTAGTTGATTTTTAGAAGAGAAACTATAGCTGGAGCAGAGAATTGAACTGAAACTCTTAAAATTGAATTATTTAGAATTCATGTCAGAACTTTAGATCTATGTATTTTTCCCATATGCAGTCTTTCAAAATAATTTCTGTAATCCCTGGGATAAAGCTCTGGTGCAGGATTATTTCTGACTCATGATGGTGGAGTAAGGGAGGAGATGGAGCTTGGAGATTTGTCTTTGCTATTTACAGATCTTGGACAAGCCCTTTAACCTTTCAAAGACTCAACTTCCCCAGCTTTAGATTGTGGGCAGGCATTTGAAGTTCTTTGGAAGATCATACAAAAAATCAACTTCTGTAGGATGCTAGGAATTACACAAGAGAAAATTAGTTACCCAGTCACCTGCTCTTAGTATCTTCATGGAGGGTTATCTATGTGCTTTGGAAATTGATTTTTTTTCTGGGACTTGGATAGTATTTAGTACCCTGGAGCTCTGTATCGTATGACAAGTCCAGTATTGAGTGTACTGGCTAAATACATCCATTTATGGTTTGAGCTGTGGGATTTGCCATGGAATCAACTTGTTGACATGACCCAGTGGAGGATAATGTTTTCTCTTCCAGAATTAGCCTGAATCATCCCATAGAATTTCTACCTCTATGCAGCTCCTGCTACCCTCCCATCATCCTCTTGGTTTCTGAGCAAAGTGGCGCCAGGCTGTCTCCAGTGAAAGCATTTCCCAGTCCTGTACTTGTGGGGATCTGTCTGAGGAGCTCTCTCCCTCTCAGGCCCTGACCATTTGGGGCCTCTTCTTCACCAGGCGTGTGTGAACAAGGGCTTTTCTGTTTGTCTTTATTCTCCTGTGTGGTGGTGGGGGGCATCTCACCACCATCTCCACTCTCTCACTGGTCTGGACATTCCAGCTTCTGTCCTGGGGTCATTCAAACCCATTGGGAGTGATTTCCTCTGCTTTCTTACAGTGCCATTGTGAGAATTGTCACCTGCATTTAAAATGTTGTGAATGAAGGCCATTTACATTTTTGCCTTTAACAATGTATTTGAAGTATTGAAGAGTTCATAAGCTCTTTAACTAATCCAGAGCTTTGTGTTAGTAATTAAAAAAAATGAGTGGTGGCAGTTTTCATCAGAGCTGAAGGTCACTGGAGGCATAATGTATTAAGAAAATGTAGCACATAATTTCCTTTCTCCAGATTCTTTTGTGAAAATTGAAATAGGTACGGTTTTTAAAAATACCTGGTTTTTGTAAGAGTTTTGCTTTCTATAGTCAGTACAATTGAAAGTACAATTAAAACAGAAAAACCACTGTAATTTTAATTCTTGCTTCTATAGGGATGAAAAAAAATTAAATTCCAGGTGCAAACTAATGATCAGTATCACAGTGATGGATGTTTATTCACTGGAGGTTTTTATAGTGTACATGAGAGTTAGTTTCTCCTGCCTAGCATGATCTTAAGCTTTTACATTTATTGGGTAAGTGAGGCACATGGACGTTTGGTCTCTAACCTTAGGCAGTGTGCAGCTATCTAGGACTTGAGGGTTTGTGCCATGTTAGAATAAATACTCAATTATTTGTGCAAGTGGCAGCACTCCAGCAGGGCAGCTGAACACTTCCAGCCTGGGCTGTCCATCAGCTGCTCCAGCTTTGGTGTGGAACAGCTCCTTGCTGAGGAGAGTGGTGCTGAACATTCCTGAATCCCAGGTAAACCATGCTGTAGTCAAGAGCCCTGGTGAATCATGCCTTTATAGCCCAAATATTAAAAGATCCTATCTTAACTTCCATAAATGACTGCAAATACTGAGGCAAAGATGTCTCAAATATTTGTTTTGGGTTGTACATCTGTTGATTACCCTACAGTGGTCCATAAATGATTGTGCAGAACCTAGGTGCACAATTGCTAATGACATTGTGTAGGGTTTTGGCAGTAGGATAATTCAGTTGCTAAAACTAAAAGTACTTGAGGGTTTTTTAATAAAAAAGTCTCAGCATGTTTAGCAGCATTGGTACATACCTACCTACTGAAATGGCGCCTCAGCTCCCACTCTTCCAGGGTCGTCCCTGAGTATGGATAATTATGAAAACTCTGCTGACCTTTTTAACACCACAGTTTAAATGAGTCCTTAAAATACACTCTGTCTCACTTTCTTGTTTTAAAACATCAGCTTGTTAACAGACTTCTGCCTTCTGTCATATTTTTAATGTAAGGCCAATAATATTTGTCTGAATTCACCACCTGTAAAGAAACTATGCTGGTGATGTGTTTAGCTTGGATTTGCTTATGCAGAATATTTGTGTGTAAACATGGCAGATACTGTTTTTCAATCTTCTTTTTTGTCTGCAATACATCAAAGAGTCCCTTGTATCATTGCATATGTCACTTAGTCATAAACCTTCTGAATATACATTGTGAGAGCCTCAGAAAAGTGTTAATTGTATTCCACTGCAGTGGTAGCCAGAAGGTCAGGATCTAAAATTAATGTATTTCTGAATAATTTGAATTTTGTATCAAGGATGATTTTTCATGGTTACTGCTCAAAGTAGCATGCTAATTTATGGCTAGCATATTACATATTTTTCCTGTAAAAACAAGGAGGCCTTTCCCTTCACAGATATAGTCATGCTATCTAAACATTTCTGCAGTAGAAATAATTAAATGCGTTGGTAGATTCCTGGACTCATCTCAAACGTGTGCAGAAACTCTATAAAATTGAGAAAAACTTTCTTTTGAGGGGAGTCAACTAGAGATTTTTAGGTGACATTCATTAGCTTTTTTTGATATTATCAATATGTACATCTGAAATAATTTTGAAAGAATATTTAATTTATTTCTTTGAGGAAGATGTGTATTAGCCGCCTTCCAATATATTTTATTCCTCATTGGTGAACAGCTGAGTATAATTATCTTTGGATTAATCAGTTCTGAAGTCTTTTCCAGTGATAATGTATAGAGAGGATTAAGAGAGAGATTACCAAAGTATTAGGACTTTTTTCTGGTTGTTTTTAAGAAGGAATCCTTGCCTTAAGTCAATTACAAAGTTATTTGCTTGTAAGAAACTGTTGAGCGAACTAAAAAAAAATAAAATCACCTGCGGCAGGGTCTGTGTGTCCTGGAGCTTGAGAGGGAGGTGTGTAAGCAGTGAGGTCCTATTTTGGTTATGCACCTTCTTTTCTAGCTCTTTCTTTCCTTGTTGTTGTGTGGTAAGGCAGTATTGTCTTTTTGGCATGAAAAATTTTGAAGTTCCTTTTCTCTTTCTTTTTCTCTGTTAGATGAGCAGCAATAAAAGAGAGGAATAACATCTCTTCTTTCATCCGCTGCTACCATTTTTCACTGGAGAATAGTTTTGTTTTCCTTGTGCTCATTTTTCCTGGGTATTAATTTGCTCCATAGTGTTCTCTAGTTTGACCTTTATTTTATGTTTTGCTTTGAATATCATCAGAGTGATGATACAATTTAAATACAGTTCTGTAAGGTTATTTTAATTGAATGTTTGAGTAACTCTGCTTGCCTCTGTAATGACTGAAATTAACTTGATCTGGAGCTTGGAAAGACTGTCCTATGTATGATTTCATAATTAAAAAAAAAAAAATTAATACAATGTTCTACTGAACAGATCTGAGATTGCAGTTCATTTGCTTTTGGCTTTAGGAAACGAAAGTGCAGCCACACCCTGAATTCCTGCTGGTGAAAGGCTTCTTCCAAGCCTCCAGTTACACCAAAAATGCTATGTGACATAGTTCCAGCTCTGGGAGTCACAAGCTAACCTTCTCCTCTAGGAACCTCCTAGTCATGGTTATTTCTTTTTCATGGCTGATTACAATAGTACTGGCTTAGCCCTGGGGTTGTATCACATCAGACAGGCCTGTGTGGATAGTGTTAGGTAGCTCTGTAATACCTCCATTATTTTCATGGCTTCAGTGTTTCTTGTCTGGGACGTTGGTTTTTTTTCTCATTTTAAAGGTATTGGAGAGGCTAGAGAATAAAGGGTTGAGAATGGCTTAGAGCATGCTCTAAGATGAGAATAGTTACACTTAATATCACAGGGTACCAATGGGATCTGCTTGTGCTCTGTTGACCACTGCTCTCCTCATTCTTCTGGTACCTTGGTGTTGGTATTCCAGTGTGGAGCCTGCTCTGCAGTTCACAGTTTGTCTTTATTTGCTTAACAGAAAGGAGTTCTGCTTATCTAAGCTGGTTTTGCTGGCATGTTTGTATCCATGGCTGCGTATGAGAAGGAACAAGCCTGCCATTTTCATTATCCTGCCAAAGTGGCAAAAGTTTCCATTACAGATCAGTTTTTTATTTTATCCATCCAAGAGCCATGCTCTGCTCATATCAGAGAATATAACCTGCTGAATGACACAGGGTTACTCATGCAAAATCCGTGTGTGTGAGTCCTAAAACCCATAAAGGTGGAAACAAAGACCAATCTGTCATTTGAGACATCAACCCAGACTGATTTTTTCCAAATGTCCATTGGAATTTGTTTTGAAACATTGCTGATTTTAAGGGTGTCCCTTATTCCTTGTCTATAACTCATCACATGTGACAAGTGCAAGAGGAAAGGGAGTGTACTTTGCCCACGGGTCTGGCCAAAACCTAGAGACCAGGCAGGATGGTTAGCAAAAGACAATGTTTGAGCTGGGTCATAAACCTTGAAAAGGCAGTCATAAATCATAATTAAGGTTTTTTGTTTCCTCGATGGTATAACTCTTCAGAGGATGGAGACTGAAATTGTTTACCAAAGGTCATTTTTTTTGAGTTCAGAGAAGTGTTTAGGAAACCTTAACCAGGGTTTATTAAACATATCTGTGGGAGACAAAAACGGAATTGGTGGTCTCCAAACAGCAAGTGACACTGACAGGCTGACTGATGTGGTCAGAAAGGATATTTAATTTCAAAGGATAAACTACAGGATTCTTTTTTTTTTTTTTCTTAATCTGAAGTCAAGCTTATCTAGTTTATGCCTTATCTAGTTTAATGTATGAGAACTGTAAATTCAGCTATGTTAAGCAAACAATTTATTTTGGTTTAATTCCATTTTCTCTTTGTTTTAATAAATTCTGGGTTTGTTAGGATTACTGTTGTGTACTTAATTTAATACAGATGTCTTCAAAGAGTAAAGAAAAATCCATAACTCTTAAAGAGAATAGCTGAAGGGGAAAAAAATGTCTCTGGAACTCCTTTTCATTCCTCTGTGGTCCTGCTGGAGGGGTTTGGATTAAAGGATTGTATCAGGAAGTCATCTTGCTGCAGTTGGTAACTGTAAGAGAGACCAAAAACCAAAGAAGAGATAAAGACTTAATGGTTTCAGTCATAACATTAGAATTTTAAAATTTTCAAAGTCCTATAAAGTATAGAAGTATAAATAATATAAAGAGGAGTGACAGGTCCTGTCTGTGAGGTGATGGGGTGGGATGGACATGTATTCTGTTTGTTTTGGAAATGAAACAGTAAAAAAAATTAGTTTTGAGATTTCTAGTAATATGAAATAAGAGGTGAAATGATCAGGTGGTGTTTCTTTCCTCTTTTTCAGCTTCACAGAACAAGATCAAGAAATCAGATATTTACGAGTAACTTGTAATTTCATAAGGTTTAAATAATGTTTTGGACAGTGGGCATTTAGCCTGTAGAATACCATGGAGGTCATATAGTTAAATATAGTGGTTCAATTTGCAAAAAGGGCTTGATGATATAGAGTCTAATAACAGTCTAACAAAGCATGCCTAGAGAAGGGTAATCAAATCTCATGATTTGAGACAGAAGCACATTACCTGCAGCATCTGGAAAGGCCTCGTTCCTCTCTGTCACCTGTGAAGCTTTCTGCAGTGAGGAAGGTTCATTCTGGTTATTTGTAGTGCCGAAGTTCTTTGAAGCATTGCTCCTGGCAGTTGTTAGGGGTAGGACACAGTCTTCTGTATGTCATCATGTCGTATCAAACACTCACACAGAGAGTGTCCTGCCTCCCTGAACTGCTGCTGCGCTGAATGACACTGCCATGGGCTGAAACAAAAGATCCTGGCAATGGGATGCTGAGAAGGCGCAAAATTGCCTGAGCCAACATCAAATAGAAGTGAACTGGAACTGGTTTTGCGCATTACTTTGAGAATTAATCCAACTGTTTTGTAAAATCAGTTGTTACAGTTCATGCAAAAAACCCCCCTCTCTTATAAGCAGCAGTAAGATAATTGAATACATGAAGCAGGCAATTTCTTTTGACATAAAAATGGAAGTGTATTTTATATCTGATTTTTGCTTTAGCTTTTTATTTGTCTGGTTTGATCTAAATAACAGCTGCTGGTTAAAATACTTTATTTGAAGTACAATATGAGGAGTATGTACGGAGTTAAATCCTGTGTGAGGCCCTCCTTTGTAAGTAAAACCTATAGGAATTAATTTAGATGCAGTTTTCTCTTGGAAAATTAGGAAAGAGTAACTTGTTTCAGCAGGTAGAAGAACATTGTATTAACCCTTAATAAATCAAAGAAAGAGATAAAGATGGCTTCCAAAGCTGAAGGCTTGAATTATAGTCAGATGACTGCTAACTGAAGTCCTGGATGACTCCTCCAAAGTGAAGTCCTGGAGGAGACTGGGGCATGGCCTGTGAGCAGGCTCGCTGGCCCATGGGATGTAGTTCCATATTCAGCTTCTCTGGGAACAGAGTTTGAAACCTGGGTTTCAGCATTTTAAAATTTATTTTACATTCCATTTTATAACTTTCCATGGAGTCCGTAAAAGTCAAGGTCGAATTGAAGGAATCAAGGAAGGTGTTGATTTTAAATTATTGAAGACAAAGACATCAGTATGGAAATTTTTTACTGCTTATATGTTCACAGCTTCTTTTTATTGAACTTGTTAAACTGTTTGGAGGTAATCAGAAAATGCATGTAGGAATCAAGCTCAGACCAACCAAATAAATTTGATTAACTGAGTGTTGATAAAGTCAGGAGGGTGAGATGACAGTTCCAGTAATGATATGATGTAGAGGACAAAGGCCACAACATTATAAAAAAGGATGAAAAAATTGTGCTTTACTTTAAATGAAGGTACCGCTGAGCTAAAATAAACAGCCTTGTGACCTAGGAGTCAGAGTTGGAGAAAGTTAGCTTCTTGAAATAAAAAAGGATATTAATTTTCTTTTCTAGCTCAGTTTCTACTTGATCAAAGTATTGTTGTAAAACACTGAAGAAAATTCTGCAGTTATGCTTTTGCAGTTTCATTTTGTCTGGATAGATAGTCACATTTATTAAAATCACAGTTCTTACAAGAAAAATTAAAAAGTGTCTTACACTGCACTTTTTCTTAATTAAAAACTCAATCTGACAAGAAAAAAATTCAAAATACACATTATTCCCATTGAAAATTATAGTATATATCAGACATTGTCATTAATCAGCCCTTTTACTAGAATTGCAATGATATTATTTGGGTTATAAAGGAAATATACCTGGCTTTGTTTGGTGTTCTTTTAGGAAAAATTGCAGTTATTTAAGCCTTTCTCAATGAAAAACACAACTACACTTTTTTTCTTTAGGCAGATGGGGAAAGTAAGATATCTTCAGTTATTCAAAGATGTCCATATGGAAAGTGAAAACATATTGATGAAATTTTTCTTCCAAAAAAGGCAAAGTAGCAGAAAAATCAATCATATGCTGGCTAGAGCCCTTAGCTGAGGTGTAAGAAATGCAGTTGTAAGCATGACCATATACCAGGCAAGTGCAGGCACTAGTTAAAACAGGCAGCCTGAGTGCAGCGTGTGTGATTTAAATCCAGCCACATGAACTTCTCATCCTAATCTCACTTTATCTTCCCTGGAGAGAAATGGTTAATTTTAGGGCCTAATTCATCTGACCTATTTGCAATGCCTGCTTCACAACAAGATGAATTGTAGCCTTGAGTAGATCATGTCAAGTGTGAAGGCAGCGTGGAGTGATTAGCTCAGGAATAGACGTCTGCATTCAATCCGTTTTTCCAGCCTCTCGCCTTGGAGGCTGCGTTAACAAAAGGACAGAGCTGCAGGAGGACTCTGGCTGTGGAGCTGGAGCTTCAGCACCCATCACATGCAGTGCCAGATGCTCTGGGAGAGCTGAGGGGACCTCACATACATTCCCACATATCTACTGTATTTTCACAAACCATCTTGGGACTAATAAAACAGGATTTTTCAAGGGAGAGAGCTTTATGAGAAAACTGTGCAGCTCAGTGTTCATTTCTACTCTAGTGTGACTATCTGCTACACTGAAAGGATCATAAAACACTTGGACTAGAAGGAGGGAGCACACAGGCATTCAGCAGCCTTGCCAAAAGTAGAATAAACATTTCTTGATTTGGGGAGATGAAGTTTCAAATGTCCGCCTCTGAGTGACCACATTATGGAAAGAATATCAGTTTTGTTTGTCAGTGTTATTTCCTGTTCTCGAGTTGCTTAATATGCTCTCGTTTTTGCAACATAGCTCACAGGGAAAATAATTCTTGGTGTAGTGCTTCTCCTCTTTCTTTACATCAGAAATCTGCTCTTTTGAGAAAGGTAAAACCCCAACAAACATGCAGGGGCTGAAAGTGCCTAGCTAAACATTTCAGCAGGTTGAGGCAAAAAAGGGTTTTTGTCTGTAGGAAAGGTTTTCATGTTTCCTATCTCAAGCCAGCTGAACACACTGCTGTGCAAAAGGGGGTTTTACTAAAGCTTTTACTTTTTCGCTTTGAAAACCAGATTTTCAGCCTTTCCTGCACATTTTAGGGGTAAAGAGCTTCTTTCTTCTCTGAACAGGTTAGGTAACTTTTGTTGGCCACATTTTTTTCTTAAGTAATTATACTTTGGGGGCCCTGTGTTACATTTTTTTCTGCCTGGAATTGCTTTTAGAACAATTAGAAGTGCTGCTGAATGGGATTGCTTGGTGATTTCCCTTCTCTGTTCTTTCCTTAAATGCTTGCACTTCCCTTAAATGCTGTCTATTTGTCTGTTACCATAGAAAACCTTATATGCTGTCATGTGTTGGACTTTTTGCCTAACACTGAATTTATTTTTCTGTGTGGAAACAGCTAGTAAGAAAATACTGTAGTTGTTTAACCTGTATGAAATAGCTGAAAGACTATTTGTAATAAGTATTAGTAAGATAGTATATTCAAACCAGGTAGGACAAAGAAGAAGATGGGAAATGGAAGTGCGAAATTGCCTCTTCTTTTTTTCTTTTCTTCTTTCTTTCTTTTTTTTTTTCTTTTTTTGGTCATCCTCTTGTGGTATTATGTAGATCCCCAGCCAGATGGCTACTGGCTATAAGCTGTGAGTGGATTCATAGGATTTTAACTCCTCTGTTGGTTTCCCATCTGTCATAAACTCAGAAGCTGCAATCCAGAGGCTGACATGAATGTCAGTATCTTCTTTAGCACACCAAAACCATTATGGCTCAAAGACTGCAGTAAGAGCACGAATGAAGACAGGACACTGTCTGGTTTAACAACCATGCTGCTAGTCTGGACAGTAAAATTTCTTGCAGTTGGGTTAATGTTGTGCTTTAAATTAGTTTGATTACTGTGGTGGCAGCCATCTCTAACAAACAATACCTGAAAAATCTCCCCAAAAGGAGTGTTTTTCTGTTGTTGGAACTCAGCAAAGATTGTAAACCCACAGTTGATTTCAGTAGGAAATCTCGTGTCTGAAAATAAATAATAAGACTCTTTGCAACAGAAAAAAGGTGGTAAAAGCCAGAATCTCTCAGCACTGGGAAAACAGATGTGAAGCGTTTAAAAACAATACCTTTTTGTCTTTCTTCAGTTTAAAATGACCAGTTCAGCATCCCATAGGTTTTCCTTCAGCATGTCGTCACTTGAATGAACATGTTCTGTTTCTATTAATGAAGGTGAAAGCAGTGAAAAACATCTTAGATTTCAAGGTATGGAGTAGAGTAAGGCATTGGTCATTTTGTGGTCACCCACCAGGGCCTCAGTGTCACTGAAACAAAGAAACCTTGCTCCTCAGTGTAAAAGAAGCTCTCATAGTCTGCTTTATGTCTTGTCATACTCAAAAAAGAAAAATGAAAAATTAAATTAAATCTCCAGGAAACAGGCTTGAACAAGTGAGAAATAGGGGCTGAGCATACTCTAGAAACCATTTTAGAAGGAATTTTAGCATGCAAGTGTATCAAAGAGAAGTGGCCATATAAGCCTGTAAGGAAATCACTGCTACTATGAACTCCTCCCAGATTTCAACATTGTGTTCTTCGTTAATGGAGTTGACTTACATGAGAAGAAAAGTTACACCCTTGCAAGAAAATAACCACTTTCCTAAAGAGTAGCTGTCTGAAATCAAGCTGTCTGGTAATCCAGCTTCAAAAATCCTGTCAGGAGCAAATTACCCTCTCCATTTCCACTTTGCTTTCAGTCCTGTAGGACAGGGAGCAGCTTAAGAGGATGATGAAGTGTTAGACTGTGTTTCAGGTGGTTTCTAGTGCTTGGTGAATTAGCCCCAAGTTAAATGCCACATTAAGCATCAGGCATCACAACTGGAGTAATTCCAGGCAGGTGCTCCAGCAGCACAGTAGACTCCAGGTCTTCTGCCGAGGTTGGAAGAACCCCACATGATGAAATAAGATATGGATGGGAAAGATTGCCAGAACACCAGTATTTTATTTCCAGCAGAATAGTGTATTGTGAATGCAAATTCCGAGTCAATAGGTTTGGCCTTTATGATAACACCATAATGTTATGAAATTCTTGCAGTTCATTTTCTTTGCATTAGGCAGAAAAGATTTTTGCAGAAATCACAGCAGGAGGCTGTATTTCATGAATGACATTTTCTGAAATTTAGGAGAAGCTGATTGTAGGATTAGTAATCTTCCTGGGCTTTTACTTCTGATGGTAGCCACAGGGATAGCATACTATTCAGTTATGTCCTGCACATCCAGGAATTCCCCCCACCCTGTAGAGCTAAGTCTCAGTGTCAGAGCTCCCTACCATTCATCTGCATTCAGGTTAAAGGAGTAAAATAAGACCTCAGCCAAATGTTGGCAGTAGTGAAAACTGAAATAATCTGAAAAATGAAGTCCTAGTTTTGCTGACAAAATTATTAATCTCATGTTTTGGTGTCCAAAGGAAATGGATGAGAACAGAACAGTATGGTCCTGTTGCCTTTAATAAACCTCAGCCCTAGATAATGATAGAGCAGGAAGAGCTCTTGAGTGTTCAGGAAGTAATGTCCTCCCCAAAGGGCCTTTGTAATCTGCTCCATGTCATCAACATCACCATCATCAGTGCTTGAAGAAATAGGTTTCAGATGCACTCGCCAGAGGAGACACAGAACATCATTCTGCAAGTGGAAAGTGCTGTAGTCCCAGAGCAGCACAGGGCTCTTTGTAGCTCCAGCATATGCCATGGACATGCATATGAATATAATAGCAAGCCACTGGTCAAAGTGTTAATTTTACGAAAGAAGTGGTACAGAACAGGTATAACATGCAAGAATCAAGCTGATGTGAAATGGATTTTCAGGAAAAAAATGTGTAATTCCGTTCACCTGCAACTGGTCCTCAAGAAGTCTTGAGAAGAATTCTCTGCATTAAAAAATAAAGACATATAAGTTGGCTTCAGGTAAGAGAAGATGAGAAATAGGACTTGGAAATATCTGAAAGTTAGAGGTAATAGAAAAGATATAAAAAGAGGTTACACTAGAACTTCCACCAAGGTCTTTCAAACAACTCAACAAATTTGAGAGTGCAGTCTCGGATTACAGTGTTGGGAAAAACTGTGCCAGAAAAACCCATTCCCCAACCTCTGCCACCCGATGAGCCACACCAAGAGCTGGTTATAAAGTTAAGTGGAATATTCCCCCTGCCTCTTTTAAAGAGCATATAGGAAGGACATACCAACCTGAAATGGTAGGATGAGGTTTTCTTCATGTCAGCTGTTACAGGTTTGCTGAGAAACGGGTGTTTTCTGAAGTAATGGCAACATACTTCCATCATCTGCTCTGATCTTTGGAGGATCTTTGTTTGTTTGGGTAATGTTTTGACTTTTAAGGTTTCTCTTTACAAAATTTATGGTTTTGAAACTTATTTTCTTCATTTTTTCCATTTGTTAATTTTTGCAGCAAAGATAAAAAGAAAAGGATCATGATTATACTCAGCTGTTTTCCACTTCAGGATTCATTTAGTTATGAATGCAGTTGTTTTTGACTGTACATTGGTTTTCATGAAAACTGCTGTTCTCACATGTCTGTGAGTTGTCCTTGTCCAGACATGAACGTTTTGGGGGGAGAGCTGAGGGCAATCTGAAGTAAGAAAGTGCAAACTTAATAAATTACCTGCTTTTGAATAAAAAAAAAAAAAATGGACCTTAGACGTGGATAGAGATTAAGGCCTCACTAGAAGTGATGAAGGAGTTGGTTTGGGGTAGGATGAGAGGAAAGCTGTGTAGGAATGCATGTAATTAGTGAGTTTGGGTACTGCCTATGAAGAAGAGAACATATGCTCCAAATACACTTCAGATTGTACTTTCAAGCCAGATATCTGTGCCCAACCCAGGAAATACATTCTCTAAGAAACGTTGAAGAGAAAGCTAAGCAAGGTGAGCACTAGAGGGAAGGCTTCCATTTCCACAATGCATTGTTCTTTCTCTTGATGAACTGTCCCACAGCTGGGAGAGCGTTGCCTGGAACTTTCAGGTCTGTTATTTCTGATATTCACCTTGAATTTCAGAAGCAGGATCTAAAGCCCAGATTTTACAATTTGATCCTCTCCCTGCCTGAAAGTTTCTTTTGATTAAGGCTGTAGAAGCGTGTAAGCTCTGGCAGTGTTTTTCTTACACTCATCTTGCCTGCGTTACAGATCAATGTGTTTTAATGCTCTGAGTGTATTTCTGAAAGTTTCCAAGGGTAAGCCCAGGCATACTGGCCTTGAAGGAGCTTTAGTTTGGAAACCTTAGTTGGTTCAGAATTGTGCTTGTTTTCTTTATGTAGTATCACCTGGAGATGACTGTTGACAAGAGAAAGTCTCCTCTGAGCTAATGTTGCTTGTGGCCTGATTGCTGGAGAAAAGTGGTCATGCCTGCATAACACTCTCACTTTTAAAATAATTCAATATCTGAGCAGTTTTAGAAGTTCTGTAGCTATGCTTTTATTTATAGAGAGGGAGAGGCCAAAAAGAAGAGCTTTGAAAGAAACAAGTTCAGGCAGACTTTGTTTTTGTTAAGGAGCAACAAAAATTGATTCAGCTGCCTTTTGTCAATAAAAATGCACACTGGTAGAATAGTAGTTGTTACAAACATCTAAGGTTTGGGTCCTGTTGCTACCACCAGAATCACAATTTGTATTTTAAAGATAGTGTCAGTTGTGTGTAGTTAAGAGAAAGAGAAAAAACCCCAGCAATTCGGAATCTCACATTAAATTGGAAAAAATCAGCATCAGGTCTGTGTTATACCATATTGCTTACATTATCTGCAATGAATTTATCTTTTTCATTATTTAGTACTTTTCTATACACTCATAATTCTTTGACCTGGAAAATGTATCTCTTTCTTACTGTTCAGTGTGAAACTGACCTTATGCGGAATTACATTCCCTGCTAATATACCATGAAAAATAATTTATTTATTTATGTCATCATACCTTATTTATTATACCTTACTTACTGACAGAGAAATTAACTGCTTCAGTTCAGTTGAGGCTTACAGAACAACCAGGCTCCTTAGCTTTCAGAGCAGAAAGGAAGATGATGATCAAAAGCTTGCTTTCAGAGAAGGAGCTGCTCTTCTCATTTATATTTCTTAACATTTTCTAAGATGTCTTCCACCTATCACTTTTTATTAGATGGAGTTGCAGAATCAAAGTGGCAGCTATTTATCATCCAGACCGAAATTCCAGCCCTCACCATCAGCCCTCTTTGGCCATGATTTTTCCCGTTTTACGACCAAGTGAGCATTGGAGCCTGTCAGGATGCATAGCTGCATTAATCATCTCTGCTCACTACGGCCAAGTGAGAGGACAGGAAGCATCTATTTACTAAGGGCTTGTCTACATGGGGAAATGGCCCAGACTGCTCATTAGGAGTTAACTCCTTCCATGGATTCTCCTTGAGCATCTTTCAGTGGTTTAGCTTCAGGCTGCTTTGGAATATATGGGATTTGGTAGTGGGTGGAGTTAAACCACAGAAAACCTGTGTTAGTGTGCAGTGTGGGTTCAGAACATGATCCTGTCTCCACGTGCCATTTAATCTTCTGTAACCGACCCTCTTCATGCTCTTAGTCTGTGGCAAATGGAAGGTAAAACGTGTTAGTTGAAGGCAGGTGTGTGTGCCTTGCTTGTGTCCATGTGCCTGTGCATTTGTGCAGGGGAGCCCAGAGTGCTGCCGACAGCAACTTGGGTGCAAGCATTATTTTTGAGAATTCCTCAAAGAAACAAATCTGATGAGAACTCATTCTTTTTCAGGATAGAGGACAAGAAGTGTGTAGGATGATCTTTTTACACCTTGTATGAGCCATGTGTTATTTAGTGATGCTGCAGTTACTCGTGTTGGAGCATCTTTTGTATAGAAATTTCCTTTGCCCCAAGATGAGATGAACAGCTTAAAGTCTATTTAATGTTAGTCTGGTACATCATCATCCTGAAAATAAGAGGCTTTGTTACTATGGAAGCGGAAGTTTATCTTCATGAGAAACTTGCATCATTTTGCAAGAACTGTGTTTTTAAAGCAACTTACACTAGTGCAAGCTCCATTGCGGAAACTATTTAGCATTACTTAATTTCATTAATTAAGCCTTAACCAAACCCAACTAAATTGTTTTTTTAACTGGAATTACGCTCAGAAGTTTGATAAATGCATTAACAGTGCATGCATTTTCAGTGGTCATATAAAATAGGAAGGACTGACCAAAAGTAAGAATATTTCAGTTGTAAGAGTCCTACAGTAATCATTTAGTCCAACTGCCTGACCACTTCAGGACTGACCAAAAGTTAAAGCAGGTTATTAAGGGAAAATGCCGAATGCTTCTTAAACACTTAGCAGCTTGGGGCATGAACCACTTCTCTAGGAAGCCTGTTCCAGTGTTTGACCACCCTGCAGGTAAAGAGATACCTCCTAATGTCCAGTCTAAACCTCCCCAGAACTGCTTTGAAACAATATTTTCTCAGTAAAACAGAAACTTTCATGGTTCTTGATGTTCGTGTGTAACTGTTAATTTTCTTAATGGCTATAAAAACTAACTCTCTATGCATCGAATACTAATTGAAAGTTGAACTATTAAGCAAAATATTGCTTATTTTAGAAGATCAGTGTGGAACCTTGTCTTAACACATATCCATAGCAAAAAATAGATTATGAGCTTCAGCTTACCTAGGCACAATACCAAGAGTAAAACATGATGACCATTACCAAAAAGTAATTTGAAAGAAGCTGGTGTAGCTACATTGGTGGTTACAGCTTTGGCTCTTTGCTTTCAGCTCTTTCAACTACAGTACTTTCTTTGGCAGATATGCACTTCTCTTTTCCAAACTTGCATTGCTAGATAAAGTTTTTATTCAGTGATTTCTGCCAGACAGAAACAAAGGATAGTTTCTTTCAAGTATTAGGATGGCGTTAGCTGTTGTCTATGAAATTCCAGACTGAGATTTGCTGGAGAGAGCGCAGAATGAATTTTAGTCCTGTACATATATTTGTATTTGATAGCTGACAAGGCCACTTTGACAGCCTTTGTTTGGAGTATATGGCTATTATTCAGTCTTTCTCAGCATCTTGTGTTGATGCTTCATATCAGATTTTGTTATACTCTGTTTGGCTTTCACTTTTAGAAATTCTCTTTTGGGATACCACCTCAACATTTGTGACAAGTTCTCTCTAACAGCTGAGTTAATTAAACAAGAAAGTCCAACTTTGGCTCCAAAAGAAAAGTTAAGAGTTCAACCTTTTGTATACTGATGATTCAAAATGTCTGAGCTTAGCATTCAAGTGCCGTGTGCCTTAGCCCCAGTGAAGGACACTTACTTAATCATTATGAATGGAATACAATACAAATGAAATAAATGCAGTATCAGGGATTAAAATAGACCTTGCACATATGTGTAGTGAAAATATTCTTGGGGCCTTTAATTCTGTAATGTCCTTGGCTCAGATTTCTACAGTGGCGCGCTGCCATCTTAAAATGGCACAAGGTAAAAGCAAAAGCTTTCATGTATTCTGTGTACAGGAGTTGGGAAAAAAATAAATTGCAGAGAGAACGAAGCAAAACCTTACAGTTGTATATTCATGCAGTCCTGTTTTGTATCTGTACTGCCCTTCAGGGGGCTATGCAAAACTTCACTCAAAAAGTTGCATGACATCAAGGTTACAAACCTTGCGGCTGGGAAATGCAAAAGGTGGAGCTGCACAGATCAGCAGGGTTATTGCACTTGCACATGGGAAATATTTAGGATAATTATGCTAATAAACTTTCCTCTTTTGAATAGATTGTGTAGACCTTAAGCTAACAGTGAAATGAAAAGATTTTCATTAGGAATGACATGCTTCAGTATGAAAAAAATTTGTATTTTAATAGCTTCCAAAATGACAGCATTAGAGCTGATCTCCTAAAACTGATCTCCTAAAAAAACTGATCTCCTAAAAAAAAAACCAAACAAACAAAAAACAAAAACACTGAAGAATTCAGTAACTTTTATTAATTTATAGTCTAATTTTCTGAGATTTGTTTAATTAACTAAGAAATTTTGCCTATTTCAGCCACAAGCCTTTGTTACATCTTTCAGTTTCGCTAACATCACTCAACACATCTGTAAATTTTTCATTGTGAGGATGTGGCAATCAGACACAGCAGTTGGAAGTTTACTCCAAAACCCTGGAAAGTCAGCAGAAAGGCATTTGTTGATTTTAGTGGATTGGGATTAAGTCCAAAATAAATATCTAATATAACAAACAACAAATTCTTCAACATTTGAAAATTACTTTGTACCCAAAATCTTTATTTCTGATAACCTTCAGTCTTACAAAAGAGATTTTGCTACCTGATGCCTAACAAATCCTTGGTTATGCTTATAATCTTGCACACTCATGAAGACAAATGGTAAGCAAAATATGAAATTTCTCCTGCCAAAAGCTTTGTCCTCATCCTAGCAGCTTCTTTCCACATTTTTGGATCACCAGCCATAGCTGGTGGAAGGCAGACGTGAAATTAAACCTTCTTTTGATTTTGCCCCATGCATGACCTGTGCTGCTGCCAGTCAAGAAATTTTCACCTGTACCTTTCCTATGTAAAAATAGAATAATTGCCACTTTTAATCACAATTGTTGTAGGAGGGGAAGACTAAGAGTTCACACTCCCACTACACCAGTGATGAAAGATATGATTTAACAGCAGTTTAAATTGTAAACTTAATTTTAAGCTTGCAGAAGTTCACACTACAGTGAAGATCTTTATAAAGTCCAGGGACCCAAACTCTGCATCAATTTGCAAATCTGGATTTTAATGGTAGACTCCTGTTTAGTACAAGAAAAAAGCTAGACATCTGGAACTCTTTGTACTGCTGATGTATACAGTTTTATGCCTACTATAAAAAGTTACTCTTTAAGAAACGCTAGACCCCATATTATAAAGTACTTATAAATATGAAATTGAGTCTGTGTTTAAGTTCCCAAACCACCCAAACTCAGCATGAAAGCCACAAAAACTGGGACTGAGCCTAGCTTCTTCCTGCTGTTGAGCCTAAAATCTCTCACTGTGTATTGTGGAAGAAACAATAGCAAGTCCCAGGGCTGTGAGGCCAAAAGGCAGCAACCAGTGGCTGAGCAGTGGCAAGGATCAACTCCTTAAACCTTCTTTCCATTGCGATTAAGTGCACACGGAGTCCCAGCCAAATGGTGGCTGATAGCAGGGATGGAGTTTAACCTCTTTGACTTTGCACTGGAAGGGCCGAGCACCACAGGTATCCTCACTTACAGGGAAGTACAAACACAGGATTTAACAAGCTACTACTTGTCAGCTCTTAATTAGCAGCTCCCATCAGAGCAGCAGCACCCAACTGCAGCGCCGTCTGCTTCAGTGCAAAGTCCAAATTATTAGTTAAGTTTTCAGAAGCATCATATTTTGCTTGGAAAGTGGTGTTTAACAGCTGACACCTGGCAAGATTTGACTACCTTTGAGTTTTTTCTGTGTGTAGGGAGAATTTCTAGATAAACTTAGTACTTGATAGTATCTGCTAAATTGGATGCAAGCAGCAGGTCAGGAGGTTCCTTGGGCTAAATTCCTTGATGTGCTGCAAGGTGATTTTTGTTTATTTTGACTTGCAGTTCAGATTTCCATATCCACCACTGTTGCAGGAGACAGCTGTACAGCGTTTGGTTCAGCCAAGTGTGTGCTGATGACTGGTAGCCTTGTTGTTTTGACAGTGTCCTCCTTTCCACTGCTGTGCCACTGCTGCCGCGTGGCAGCGAGGCAGCGCCGGGGGCCTGGGGAAGATAAGCCGTGCTCTGTGTGTTATCTTTTGTATTCACAAGATAAAGCACAGGTTGTTGAGCCTGCCTGTGAGAAGTGTGAGTAACATTTGGCTCTTGAGGAAAGCTGCACGCAGTAAAGTGGTATACTTTCCCAAATGTGTTCAGGACGTCAGAGAGGGATTCAAAATACAAAGTGCAGTAAAACCATACTCAGAGTGCATGAGGAAAAGTTGGAGAGTTGAAAACTGAGAACATAAATAGTTTGCTTTGGGCCCTGTGTGAGTGAGGATATGATGGAAGTTTGTGAGCTGGTACATTAGTCACACAAAACTTTCTCTGTTAGGAGGATATTTCTTATATTCTGCAGGTCTCATGGATGTGTACAAAACGTAAGACAGATCCTGCTGATATAAATTCCTAGATTTTCAGTCGTCGCTGTTTGTCAGTCTTTCTCTCAGAAGCTGTATCCTACCATAAACTTGCTAACAAAACATGGAAGAAATTACATGGGGCGCATAATTTTGTATGGACAGGTGTACCTAAATGAGCATAGTACCCAGCAAATCATACAAAGGAAATGAATGTTTACTTCAGCTTTTAGTTTTTCTTTCCAGGATTTTTAAATGAATGCTATAAGAAAAGAGGAGGTTGAGTAATGTTTTCAAGCATTTCAATCCAGTATTGTGGTTTTAAAGACTCTCTGGACTTCAAACTTCTTTAAAAGACTGCATGGGTGAATCAGCCTCTTTCGATCCTTAACCTCTAAGCCATAAATTTTTACACATACTCACACGCACTGGATGTTTATGCTTGTTCTCTCCTGAGTGTGTGTGTGTGTGTGTGTGTGAACCCACACATAAGCAAATAATCAGAAGTGATAAATGCAGATTTAAGACTCTGATGTGTCTCCAGTTAAAATGTAAACTACTATTTGCATGAATAAGTTGTTCCTGTGGAGACACTGCGAGGATTTTCTGTTGCTTGAAAGTAGCACTCAAAGGCATTGTATGAACTATTAACAGTTGGATACAAGTTCTTGTTAAAATATTTTCATAATATAGAAAACTGATTATATTTTTGCAGGAGTGCAGGGAGTAGACTGTTGTGGTTAGTTTTACCATCAAGGAAGAGTGACTGCAATGAACAGCAAGAATATGCCACAATCTTTTAATCTTTTTTTCTGTAATGTAAAAAGACTCTATATTTTTTTCTACACCATGCAATTAAAAGATTTAAATAACTAAAGTAGTCTGAGCTTTTGGGGAAGAAAAAAAAAAAAAAACAACTCTATTTTTGTATTTTTGGCAGTATGGTGTATAAGAACTGCTATTTCAGTAGCAGAGTGTCAACTCCTGAGTTTAACAAAAGTGCCCTTAAATAGTAAACCAAAGTTATGAAAGTGAAATGTATATTCTTTGAAGGCAGGACAACTGCTAAAATTATTGTGTCTTGAATTTTAAAAGAAAGGAAACAGAGCAGGTGTGATTGCTGTGTCCCATGTGTGTCTGTATTGCTGTTATTTCCTGACAAACAGAGGGGAAGAGCCATGGCCGTGCTCACGTGTGCAGCAGTGGGAGCAGGGTCCAGCCAGCAGGGACCCATCTGGGGGGCCACCCACATGGGTTGTGTTTTGGGAGGTGACTTCTGGCCCAGAGATGTGACATCCCTGCAGCATTCAGGGGTGGGAGGTGCACGCCTGTCCTGAGGGCTGAGTTAGCCATAGCCCAGGGCACGGCCTGGATGTGCTTCGAGCCAACGTGGCAGGGTGGGGACGGGGCGACAGACTGGTCGGAGAGTTTGTTCTGAAAGCACATTCCAAAGGGAACAGTGATCACAGAGGGCCTTTGCCACTCTGCAGGCCTTCAGGAGCTCGTGGTTACAGTGCTCCTGCATCTCCCTCTCCCTGCCTCGAGCACGGGCTTCTTCTCCTGCCCTGGAGAAGTGGGAATTGCGTATGCCCAAAGGCCAGCCTTTCCTTTGGCTGCACGGCGGGGCCATGGGGCCATGCAGAGGTGGCAGGTGGCTTCCCCAGGACCCTGCGCTGTGCTGGGGCCCTTGGGCGCAGCCATCAAGGGGGTGTGGGAGAAAACCCCGCCGGCCCCATGCCGGGTGTGATGCTCGCACGGCAGCCCCATGCTGGGCTGCCAGAAGTAGTGCTATTTTTAAAGGAGTTGGGATTATTAAATAAACTGAGAACTGCTCTGTCGTTTCACACTGCTATCGGGGTCAAGAAGGACGGGTGCTTGCTCCTCACGTGGGGATGTGATGCTGTGCAAGGGACCCCGTGTCCAGCTTGCTGGCTGCCATATCATCTGACAGCTTTTGTAGCAGAGTTTGTAGAGAGCTTGAATAAGAAGAATGATCACAGTCATGTCTGTGTTAGGAAAGAGGTTTTATACTGAAACAATAGTCTGTAAAGATTGGCGCATTTTGTGTTAAGATCTAACCTTTTTTTGTGCTTTACTTTATTTCTCTTGAAAATTAAATTCTACAAATAGTTATATGTTCCTCTTATAAATTAGCCGTTTTTTTTTTTAACTTGCAGTGGCCTCATATTCTGTGAAATGAATGCAGAGGAGCTCACAGGGATGCAATGTCTTTTCCTGCTGTTCCCAACTGAGACTTTCTTTCTCTGAATCATTGTCAGGCGATGCTATCTACTGCTGTCACTCTTGGCTGTATGTCTGTCACATTCCCTCTTATCCTTCCTTCAAAACTGTATTCTTGCCCTTTTTTTTTCTGGGGGATCCCTCTAGTTGTCCTTGCTTTAAACCCCAGAGGGAGAAGATTTCTAAAGCTGAAATGTGGGATCGATGTGTGACCACACCATATCTTCTCTGTGCTACTCTTTTCTGCCCTTCCCTGATACCTCCTGCAGCCAGGAATGCCTCACAGACCTGGGCATTTACATACCACTTCACATTATCTTTTTTTTTCTCTTGACTATTTTTCTTTAAATGGGCTACATAACATAAAGTATAATGCTGTTAAATCACTTCTTATCCTTAATAATGGGATATTGCCATTCATTTCATTGCACATGTAAAGTCAGTGAGTGTCGCCAAGCTTTTATCAGATCTAAAACTTGAGAGCCCTCTTTGATAAGTACCTGTAGGTCCCATAGACTTGAAAATTACATTGCTGCAACTGATGGAATACTCAAATCTGTTTCATTTTTCTGAATTTGAGAGCAGGGACACTTTTAGTACTTAAATTCCCATCTTTAACATTGCACAGATGGTGAAATGTTTTTGCATTTTTTATATTATTTTGGGTTACTGAAGTTAATATTCTGCTAGCTACAAATATCCACATGCATACCACAGGGTTCATTCCGAGGACAGAGCTCTAAAATAAATTATAGACCTTGGTAGCACTCATAAATCAGTCATTTTTTCATTGAGAAAGTGGTGGCAATAGAAGAAAGTTATTTAGTGATCAAAATGCATCGTTAAGCTTTTAAAAAGGGATTCGGTGCCTGTAGTGGAGCTGTAGGCGATTTATGGCTTATCTGTACTCATTGCCTCCAGCTTTTGGAAAATTTGTAAACAAAGCCAGATGCTCATTATGTTCCTGTTCAGGGTTGGTTAGATGGGCAAATGCCATCAGAAGCAGTTTGGTCCTGTTAGGTTTTAGCATGTTACAGAAAATGGAACCGCTCCCAAATATTTTTTTAAATACCTGTCATCCATGAAGATATACTTCTAGTTTCTCCTCATAGAATGGACTTCTAAAAAATAGCTGTAAATGATAAGAACATGAAGGTAATATTCCAAGAACTGTGTTTTATTTTAAACTGTGGGTCCAGCTTTTTCTCTGTGTCAGAATTCGTGTTTACACCGTACGAGGTAGTCAAGTACCGCTCGCCCTTTTTAAGGGCTTCAGGCAGTGCAGGAGGCAGTGGCAGCTTCAGGCTGAGGTAGTTTTGCAGTTCTTCCAAATATAGGGAACTGAGATATGAACTAAATTTGCTATTGATTTCATATATTTTACTGCTTGCCTTTTGTCTTCTGTTTAGTTTACGAGATGTGAAAGGGGTTCTTGTAAACTACTTTTTTTTCACTTTTTACTGCTCTTTAAGCACTTGAAAACTTGTTGTTATATACAAATTGAATGGCTATGCAGCAACGCATTTTTCCTTGTAGTCATATTTCATGTCATTTATTTTGTAATTCTTGGTTAACTTTTCGGTGTATTTTTTTTTTTTTTCATTTATTGGCTGCAGCTGACCAGGTAAACAGGTCATGGCACGCCTAACGAAGAGACGACAGGCAGATACAAAGGCTATCCAGCATCTTTGGGCAGCTATAGAAATAATCCGGAACCAGAAGCAAATTGCTAACATTGACCGTATTACAAAGTAAGTGACCTGCTCCAAAAAAAGTCTTGGTGAGGGGGAAGGTTGATACTATTAAAAGCCCTTGGAGACAGAGATAGTAAACATTGTGAGAGACTGTGAAACAGTTACATGCAATTTTGTGTTACTAATTAATTAATTATATGTAAAAAACCAAATTTACCGAGCTGAACACCTCAAGATCCAAAAGTGAGATTTAATTCATTAAATTGAGATCTTACCCTATATTTGTTTTGCATAAGCATCTTTAGGAAATATGTAACATTTCTAGTACTTTAATTGAATTTAGCATTTTGGAGTTGATAGCTTGGTCAAAATACAAGTAGATATATAGTAGAATATAACAGTTAAGGAGAAAAGGGCAATAAATCTGTAAATAGATTATTTCTTTAGGAAAATGGGAGAGGCTAGTGTAGGACTTTTCCAGAAGGCAAAGAGAAATCTCAAGTGTTAGGTTGCTCAAATAAGTAAGAAGCCATATTTGTCAAGATGTGCATAAGATGCTATTAAAGAAGACATGAAATGATTACCACCTTTGATTAATACTGTTAAAATATTCATCAAGGTGTATTAGGTGCTGGATGCACAAAGACATACATATTCTTTGTTCTGTGGAGCTTACACTGTGTAGAAAGATCTACAATATTACTTGTAGCAGCCACTGTAATAAAAACAGAGGACTTTGTGCCTCTCTCTGCTTTGTCTGCATTTCCAGGCTGACATGTACGTCACATTTGTCAAAGTAATCAATATGAATAATTTAAAAGAACTAAAGTAAGCAGTTGGCAACTCTTCAGTTGCCAGAACCAATGTGAACTGATAATGAAGCCAGAGACCACTAACAGGGAGAGTTATAAACAGCGCAGGTGACTAACAAAGTGAAAATCATTATAACATGGTCCGTGACAAGGGTCCACTGACAGAGTTTGGAAGTTCTGGGGTGGAAGTGACTGGCAAAACTGGCTTCATAAGTGGAAGACATGTAACAGTTCAAGTTCTCCAAACATAATGAAGAGTGAAGTGCAGAAAGAAAGATTATGTCCCAAATGAATTAATGTGTACCTGGCTTCTTCAAGAAGAAAAATGGGCCATCAAACTGAAAAGCACCACCTTTCCAGAGATTCCAAGAGGGTTTGGAAGGAGATTGTATTTTAGGGAATTTCACTTTTGAGGTTGCAGTTGAGTTTTAGAATGCATTAAAACATATATATTTTCATCATGTCTCCAAGGAGACAAGTGGGTAAACTAATGCTATACACTTTCCATTTTAACATTTCAAATTACTTGCTCTAGGCTACATATTAGCCAAGTTTGTTAGCTGTTTGTGCTCTTTTTAGATGTAATAAAGGGAGACAGGCATGTCTAGCTGGGAATTCATCCCACTCTTATGAGAGATGCCTAGTTTAAGATAGTGGGAATAACATTTAGCTGGGTAAAGTTAGGTCAGACAAATCATTACAAACAAGGTTGAGAAAACAAATAATCAGATGCTAGGAGAAGAAGTACTGCTCTTGGTAACTGATGGGTAGTTTGATTTTTTTAAAAAAGTCTAGATCCAGATTGTATGACTCATTTCCAATCAGAAGAAAAATAAGTGACTAAACAGAAATGTAAGAAGCCTTAGTACTTTGAGAAAGATGAACAAGGTGTTAGCAGTAAAGAGAAATCTAAAAAGTCTTGGGCATTGAAAATTCACCCCATGCACATCAGTGACAAGAGTGATGAACACTGATCTGCTTTCTATTATGTGACATTCCTAAGGAGATAACTTTTGACAAGGAAATTATATAAAGACCTCTGAGTTGCTGTATGGTACTAGTAGTTGATGAAGAAACACAGATGACATAGTAAATGAGTATGCATAATACATAATATCCAAAATAAAGTTGCAAAATTACCATGGCATCAGAATATCTCTTCTGATGAAAACTGAGCAGCTAGTATATTCTTCCAGGCTCAAAATCATTTGGTCAGGTCAACTGCAATTCCTTAAAAGATCAATCAGTGTCTGAGCATATAGGCAAATATATGAATACTAAGAATTTTCAAAACTGGTGGTGAAGATTGAAAATTATGAGCATATGTACATAGTTGGAGCTAAAAGGAATATTTTAATATTTGTAACATTTTTATAAGTGTTAATGCCTCTTGGGATTGACAGAAAGTAATAATGACAGTGACATTATGGAAACGTTGTCATATTCCTGAGTAAGAATACATAAAAACAGTAAGAGAATATTTTTTTTAATAAATTCATGTTTTAGGTAAGTTACAGGCTTCCTACATGTCGTATAGTGGATGGCAAATGGGTACTTTCAGAGAACTTCGCATGTTGAAAAGATGATTCATGATTTGGTTTTTGAGTGGATTTTCTTTTCTCCTGGTTTAAGTGTTCATTTGCTGCTAGGGACAAGTTATCCTGTGTATTTTGAGACCTGTTAGTCGAAACACCTTTATAGCAAATTGCTATGAAGAACTGTTGTTTTCTTCATTAGATGGTTTGTTACTTTTAAGCAAATCTATTTGTTGGCTTTTCTCCTAATGTGCATTGCGCATGGTTGTCTCCCTCTTATTTCATATGTTCATGTTTATTTAATTTAATTCTTAGTTTTCTTAGTATTCTGGTGCTGAGTAGAAGACAATGTACACCTCAAGAAATATTTACTTTTGATGACCTGGGAGGAAATATTCGTAATATTAAAAGGGGATTCATTGTTTGTAGATTTTGAACTGTTCCAACTCAATATGCAAAATAGACAAATTTATATAATACATGCATGTATGCAAATTGTTACCTGTGCACTTTAAGTATAATTGATTGAAGATTACTTGGGAAAAGGAAGACTTCCAGAAGGTACTGTCAATGGAGAGTAGACAAGAAAAATCTACAGAACTCGGCACGCATTTTCTGTAAAGAGCATAAGAGTAGGAGGATAGTGTAGGAGGAGCCTAGAGCACTAGAAGGTACTTCTGATGTTATCAGGAAAAACCTATAAGGAAAGAGGCCCTTTAATTAAAAGTAGACAAGATCAAGTATGCTTTGCTTTTTAAATTGATGAGGGGGAAAGGCAAGAACTGAAAAATGTGTGATTAGAAGTGATTGAAAACTGTCTTACATCAAGGGAAGAGTCACTTGGAAAATTTAAATATGCAAGTTAGAGCCTTTAGGAAATTAATTAGTAAGCCTTTTGAACTTCTGGCACTTTTTTTAGAAAAATTGCATGCAGAGAAGTATTGAGAAACACAAGAAAGGTGTCTGTTTTGTAAAGAATCAAAAACGCGATTGTAAAAATGGCAAGAATATGACAGAGTTAATTGGAGTATTATATAAATACTTAAGGCATTAGTAGGGAAGAGCCCAAACTGCGCAGGCTCCACGTCTCAGGAAAAAAAACCTTCAACAAATCGTCATTTGAAGGGGATTCTGCAGTTTTACTGACTTCCTGTTAGGGTACATTATACTTAGAGATGCACTTTCCATGTATTGGAGAGAAGCATTCTTCAGTAACTTGAAAACTGAATGAAGGACTGAAAACCAATACTAAAAAGAAGCAAGAGTGACGTGAATTTAAAGGAATTAGTACTTTGAATGCAAACTAGCTTTGGAAGAGAACTTTAAAAAATATGTTTGAGTTCCTACCTTTGTACCAAAGTTGCAGTATATTCGATTAATTTTTATTTCATGATAGACCTCACTTGAAGGCAATGGTAGCATTTCTGTAAAGATACAGAAAATAAATATTCTCACCTGGGTTATATGGTCACAAGGTATTTCAAGTCAATGAATTGCAATAGTTTAAAATTTGACTACAAGAACTAGCTAGTATTTCTAAATCACCACATTTTTTATTAACAAAATTTCATTTCTAAGAGGTATTTATCAAGAAATATGACTTCTTTTTCTGTCTAGACCTGATACTGGGATAATCTGACCCTAGTGTATCAATTATTTAGATGAGTGTTATTGGTATTAGTTATGCTGTAGGCACCAGTGAAGAAATGGGTTTCCATATCCTGTGAATTCTCTGTCAAGAGTGCAGCCTGACAAATTGTTCATCCCTAAATTGTGTTAAAAATTATAACTATGCTTTGACTTCCTGTTTTTTCCTCATTATCTTCCATCTGTTCTGGTTTCGGGGTAACCTCAAGAATTGATTCTATGGAATAAAATGCCTTGAAATACACTGGGGAAAAGGCATGCATATTTAGATGAGTAGGATAAATTATTGACATTCAGTTGCATAGCAGATTGGTAAGTATTTCTGTATAGACATGTTTTTTTCTCTTTTTTGGCTATTCCAGTCTTCCAATTCCTTTTATAGTGTTTTCTCCATAATTCCCTTACAGGTAATTGGACTCCTAAGATTTAATTAACTATTAATTATATTCCCCTTTTCTCACAAAATATTTGGTTTCCTCAGTAGCAATATATGAACATTTCTTAATCTTTATGATTAGTTCATAGTTCATTAGCTATTAAGTTAATGTTATTAACATACCCAGTTGGCAGATCTGGCATTCTAGAGCTATTACTGGCAGCTTTCAAGATTTTTTTTAATTGTAAACAGATAATTATTCTGGTTTCTAAACTATTCCATGAAAACTAATGTGAAGAACCAAAACATAATTATTTTCTTTCGCACATCCTTCCTCGTGATTTTTTTTCTCTCTCCCTTTGTTGTGTTTCATGATTAATTAAGCTGATTGCCTCTCTCTCTGTCCCTTATGTAGGCTGTGTCTGTACCATCTTCGTGTACCGTAATAGAGAATGCCCCAGCACTCTCTGGAGCAGTTATGCTACACCTTGCCTTTGGCTCACAGGGTGTTTCTTTGGCCCTGACATAGTCTTTGTTTGTTTTGTATGTGTGTGTGGTTCCTCAGTTCTAAGTGCCAAAAATAACGCAGCCCACAGCAATGCTGTTCTTGAAACCTGAAGACAGAGACACGATAGTTCGCCGTTGGGCACGATGTGCAGGCATCTGAGGACACACAGCGTGCTGCAGCAGGGTTGGGTGCCCTTGGCAGAAGGAGCCAGTGTTGGCATGGTTCACATTTGGGTTCTCTGTCACGGCAAACCAGCCCCAGGGTCATGCTCTGCTTTTTCCCTGGAGGAAGAACTTGTCTTTCTCCAGAACGGAACCTGAGAGTAAGTTCGTTTGGGAATGAAACCAAGAGTGGCTGTAGGACACAAGGTAGAGGTATCACAGCTTTTGGGAGGTTGAAGCTGATGGATAGACCACTAACCAGGATATGCTATAACTTTATATTATTTTCAAATAAAGTGATACCAAAACCATTTGTTTCATCAATCAGAAAGTTGTTTTACCCCATAGGTGATACAAGAAAATGTTGTTTTTTCATTGATAGATACAAAGACTTTGATCTTCTTTAATTGGCTTTCAGATAGGGTGGTCCAGTACCAGGTCCCTGAATGATCATAGCTGTTTTTCCCATATTTGTTCTGTGTTCTCATTCTGAGTATATTGTAATTTAATGTAGGTGCAGCCAAGTCAGAACATCAAACAGAAATGAGCAGATCCCAAGCCATTGTAGAGTAGACTCTGTTAGCTCTGTGCAGGCTGACATTAATCAGCATTGATGGGATAGCATGCCAGAAAGGAATTACTCAGTATGACAGATTACTGTAAAATAATGAGATTTTCTCGTCTCACAGTTGAGATGGAGCTGGCAACAGTTGTAGATTGAGTATGTGACCCTCTCAGTTTGATGTTTGGACCTAGGAGGGGGATTTCTTCTCCAAATATCAGTCTTTAGAATTTCTCTAGTCAATGTCTGAGAAGAGTTGAAGTTCATATATCTGGTTTTGTTGCCGTAGTTCTTTTGCTGTTCCCTTTCTAGGCTGTCTACTTTAACAGAAAACAATTTATAGAAAAAATGATGAAAGTAAAGTTGAGAATAAGCAATTTATTCTCAGGTACAGAATAAACACTACAGAGTATAAATAAGAAAATGAGCAATTTGAAAGGATAGGGAATAATCACACAAATATGTAAATAAGAATATGTAATGAAATGGCAAGAAAAAATCAGAACAACATTCTTACAGAATTGCCTTATTTGAAGCTTAGATACTTACTAGGAAAAAAACCTGTTACTATTTATAGTACTCTTGATGAAAATTTAGGTCTTCCTAGTATTCTGCATGTTGCAACTAAATAGTCATGCATAAACAAAAATAGTATGCCATAGGAAAGATTAGGAGAGCAGATGACTCTGGATTTATAACTAGATAATCCTGTTGCTAAACTTTATATGAACAGAAGTATTGTACCACCTGATATTTCTTTGGTTGAAATACGAGCTTAGAAGTGAGTTTTTTTGCTTTGTTAGTTTCTTAATCTTTGTCAAGCCATTCCCCTAAAATATCTGTCTTTTTGTTGCTGGAGAGCAGGCTTATATGAAAGCAACTGTTTGGAGTAGAACATCCTCCTGTTATGCAGGAGGACGCAGTGATCACTCGAGATCACTTTTTACCAGAGTTACTGGCTCCTTTTCCATATCTGTACATCATTTGCATGTATGTTTCAAGTGTGACTGTTTGAAGCAAACAGTGTTATTGAAACCCTGGCCAGTACACTGAAGATTTTTTATTGTGCTGTGCAGTTTAACAGCAATTCCTAGTTATGCAAGGGCAAGCGAAAGTGTGGAGTATAAGGTCTGACAATAAAAAGCATGATACTTTCTCAGCAGTCCACATAGTTGCTTCCAGAGGCAGCCTGTCTATTCAGTGTTCATCTGTGAGAAAGCTGACTTCATTTTGCATTAGACTGGCAGAATTATAGATAATATGCATTACAGAATACATCACTGGGTGGTGACGGGGTAGAAAACTCTTAGTTTTCAATACCTTCTCATGTGTTTTCTGTTCAGGTAAAGACAAGGAACATTTTTTTGTCTAACTCCACTGTGTCAATCTCATTATTGTAATTTCTTTTACTTTCCTTCTCTGTTTCTCATGATAAACTTCAGCTACTTCTTTAAGCTCCAAGCCAGTGTGGGGTTTTTCTGTTTTCAGAACACTATTTTTATGTTAAATCAAGAGAATGTACTGAGTTTGGAATTTTAAGGCTTATAAATCTTTAGTTGGAGATCATACTGCAGAAAACGGAAGTCTTCTCTACTTTTTCAGCAATTTTTTGACTGATTTAGTTAAAAATCATTATATTGATAAAACAAAAACCAGTCAAAAAATGATCAGTTGATTCCGTAATAACAGAAGTTTTTAGCACAAGTACTACTTTGGTCATATATAAAAATTATGTTATGGGTGCATAACTAGCAGTTACAAGCATAGCAATACAATACAGAGAAATATGCTGGACACCGAAATGCTTGACTTGTTTGACACATTAATTTTTTTATACTGATGTGTTCACTGTGAGGTGAAATGATGGATTCAGGTTAAATTTGTTTTATATTTTCAAAAGCTCAGTTTTATTCTATAAAGTAACAAAAAGAATGCTGAGAGCTGCATATGTGCAGGAAAGTACAGGGGTTCTTACATGCTATGGCATCATAACTGATACACAATTTTGCTTGTAAATTTGTACTGAGACTGACCAATATTCACCAATATTATGAGGTAATATTCACCAAGCCAACAACAATTTTCAATACCCAGGTTAAAAAAAATGTTGAAAGAGAAGTGAGAAAACTAAACTCTTTTTATAAAAATCTTAAGAAGGAATGAAAATTCGTGATTTAATTACACAAGGGGTGTTGACAATGGCATGTGTTCATTAAATTTCACCTGTGTTCCCTGTAGATAGATACATTCACCATACAACTTTTACATATCTGTTTATAGAGTGTTTAATCTTTATTTTGTTTAAGATTTTGGAATGATTTTTATTTTGGATATTATTTAGTTTTAATATTGCTCATATTAATGGTCTGTTTTAAGTGCTGCCTTAGACATAATTGACTGAAGAGAGTGAAAACAGGGATTGAAGGAAAAAATGTAAACTTTTTGTGTAAAAAGGCTGTAAAGAACCTATCTGAATTTTCTCAGAGTAGTAGTGGAATTAAAATTGCTAAAGTAGTAGTTTTGGTTGAATTATTATCTTGAATTTATAATGTATATTAATAATTACTTTTTTTCCTATGGAGCTCCTTCATTGATACAGCTTATTTCTTCAATTTGTGTAACAATTCTATTTAATCACATTAATTAAACTGGTTAAAAGAATACATAAAAAGAAGTCTACATGTATTAAACAGTGTTATTTGTAATTTCTTTGGGATGATTTTTCCTTCAGCTTGGTACTGAGACATTGTCCCCTGTTGCCTCCTGAATTGCTGGATCTGCTTTCTAGTGCTGGCTGTCAAAGACTAATTCAGTGCCTGGTGTGGAAAACTCTTCACCAGGGAACTGACAGATTGCTCCAGCCTCGCTGCCTTTTTTTCCTGCTTCATGCAGAATACTGGGAATGGAAAGGATGCTGTAGCTGGCTGTGCAACCATCATACCTGTGAGGGTTTTGCATAAATGGCTATTTTGTTGAAGACTAGAGTTTGAGGTGGTGTTTTTTGTGTAATTTCTTTGATCAGAAATATTTCTGCAGGCACATCTTGTTCCTACAGTTCCTTCTGCAAAAAATAAATAGGTGCTCAGATGTTCTGACGAATTTTGCTTGATCAATTTTCCTTATCTAGTAATTCTTCTCTTAGGAATGCTCTTACATGCTAGTGTGGCATTTTTCTTTTTCTGTCTCCGAGGTCAATGTTCTTCATTGATTCAGTAGGTGAAGTCATCTCTGGGCTGAGCATGAGTATGGTAAATAAAATGATTCACACATTGTTACTAACCATGGCCATACTCCTTGTTTGATGTTTGTTAATAAGTGCATGCTTATTTATACTCTCCTTATTGAGTGTTACTATAAAAGCTGTAATATTCAATGTTTAATACAATGCGTGCAAACTATGAGCTCCAGTAGGAATATTGAAAAGGAAGGGGATGGAACTGATTTGAAAATCACTGTCCCCATTTTCATGTACTTCATACTTCTATTAATATTCATCTTGAAATTGTGTAAGTTTACACAGAAAAATATGGAAAAGGCTAACTTCATTTCTAATTATTTAATGCAAACCAATTTTTATGTCACAACAATTACAGTTTTTGCTCAACTCATAACGTCCTTGTAATATTTGAAAATGGAACTTCTAGCTTATATTTGGTTTCTTTGCTGTAAATAAATGTGACTTTCTATTAGAAGTAAGAGATAAAAATGAGTGGGACATGGCCATTTAATGGCTTGTTATCTGACCTGAAGTGCTCATCAAGGCTTTCTCTGCAATCAGTGGAGAGAGAATGATCTCCAAAGCACTACTCATACCATCTATTTTAGACTGTGGTTTCATATTCCCATTCATATAAACAATATCATCACCAAGAGCAGCAGCTCTGCCCTGATGGCTTTTCCAGCCATTGTGCTGTTCCCTAGATGGCAATAAGGTGAACATTTGTGTGACAGAGTGATGATTCTGAAACTCAGCTAGACTAAAAGTAATCTAACAACAACAACAACAACAACAAAAAAGCACACACAAAAAACCAACCCAAATAACAGAAAGAGAAGGGTTTTGACCCAGGTAAGAATGGAAATTAAATTAAATAGAAAACTCTAAAAAACTGAATCATTAAAGCATTCAGCTCTTCATTTTTTAACCTGTTTTGAATTGAGATGCTCAATATAAGCTGACCAAACATTTCATTTGCAAGGTATTAGCTAGGATGTTACATTCTGAGTGATGTAATACTTGTTTATCTCTTCAGTACATCCAAAGAAAGGAGCTGGGTGGAACAGTGGCCCTGCAGATAGATGGGCATTTGTACCTGTGCATGCAGTGTCCCAGAATGATAGTGCTTGTTTGCCAGACATGTGCATTACCAGCCGTGTCACATATGAGCTTTGAGGTTGGAAAAATGGGAGTAGAGCCCTTTTTTAGATAAGTTCCTCCATAAGAAGGTGGTGGGAAGATTTTCTGGATACAAGTTGAATGGCTTGGTACCTAAATTACTTGCTTTTCATGGTCATGCTGGTGGCTTACACAATCTAGAGTGTATAGTGAAGTTGTGTGAGTGGGAGTTTAAATTACTGAATCAGGGAATTACCTGGGTTAACATTACTGTGCTTTTTACAGAAATGACCCAGGTTGTTACCATTATAGGTGCATGCATGGTGCCTAGGATATCTAAAGCATGCACAAGTAAGATCACTCCTTAGCTTCCTTTTAGCAGCAGCAACACAAACATCAGGCAGATCTGAATTTAGCTGAACTGCTGGATTTCACTGTTGCACTATCAAGTTTATGCATTCTTTTTGTTTTATAAAAACACTGCACAAAATTAGTTTCCACATTCTTGCAAATTCTGACTTCCTAAACCACAAAGGAGAGATGAAACAAATTTTAAAAACATTTCCTGCTTGGATAGTATATGTGTCTTCAAAATGAATGTTGCAGATACTGATGTCAGAGGGAAAAGCAAACGCATGATTTCTCTGTAATTCTTGGAATTTTGGACTGCATAAAATGTCGATCATGTAAGAAATACTTTTATTGCAGAGGCAGCAGTGCTGTCGGTGCCTCCGTGGTCTGTGCATGTGCTGTTGGTATGTGGAGTGCAGTGGAAATCAAATGCAGCCTATTCGTATACCTGCATCTCATTGTGGAGTATAAATACACAAGAAGAACGTTGTGCCTTGGTTGTGTTTATCTTAGTGAATATAATCCATAATTGAAACTTCAGGAAGAGTAAGCACATCAAAAAGTATCCTAGAAAACAAAGGCGAGCTGCTACGTCCCCGCTGTAGCCAGTTCCACTTCCTCTGTGTGTCTGTGCTGTCTGCAGCTCTCAGAGCAGCTCTCAGGTTTTGGCAAGCAGGGAATATCTCTGTCATACCCATAATGTTTGGCCTGTGTTTTATGGGAGTTGATTGGTACCACGGTGCTACATGGTGGAAGCAGGCAACTTGAGCTTCAGAGCTGAGATCTTGAGATGCAGCTGTGAGCACAGATCTTCACCTGGCTTTCCACAAGGTGAATTGATGGATTCCTGAGATTTGAGCCTGTGTATTTCAAGTTCTTATGTCAAGGAGCTGTATTTCTTAAAAAAAACCCGAATTAATCACAGCTATCTCTTCAACTTTTTCTTTCAGTATGACCAACTGGCCTATTCTTTGCAAATTATTTTTTAAAAACTCTTAAAAGAAATGTGTGGGTCTTCTATAAAATAGCTGTCATGCCCTGAAACTGAGGCAAAAGGCATAATTTCTCACTAGAGGTAGGAAGACAATATAAAACTCAGAACAGATTTTTGGCTGCTTTCCTTCTATTCTATGTATTATTCCTTAAGGTCTGTCCCTGAATCTAGGACATTTTTTATGTACCTGTGGGTAACATTTAAAATTAATGGCAGACTTTCAGTTGAGTTTAATGGGATCTGCTGTATTTTCTCAGATCTCAATTTTATCAGATCTCAGTTTATCAGACCTCAAATTTATCAGTTCTCAACTCATCCCTGGATGAGTTGCTCAGCTGATAGTCTGCTGGCAGTAGCAGGCTGCTACTCCCCTTTGCACTGGGGAGGGTGAAGCCATCCAGCATAGAGATAATTGATCAGACCAAGATTACAGAGTTTGCCATGAAAGTCTACATCTTGCCACCCTGTTATATTTTTGCAGCTATTTCCAGTATGCATTTTATTTCAGTCTTGTACAGATATGTTTGGTGTAACATTTTTTCAGTTATTTTCTTTTTGATTGAATTTAGGTGGCTGAAAATACAATTCCTTATGAGGTTTTTAAATACCTGTGTCAGCTTCCTACCTTAAATAACCTTCCTTCCTTCCTTCCTTCTTTCCTTCCTTCCTTCTTTCCTTCCTTCCTTCTTTCCTTCCTTCCTTCTTTCCTTCCTTCCTTCTTTCCTTCCTTCCTTCTTTCCTTCCTTCCTTCCTGCCTTCCTCCCTCCCTCCCTTTCTCTCTTTGGGCCACGGTACAGCCGTGCCCATGTAAACCATTTTCTGCCTCCCAGTAAACCACAGATTCCTTCAAGAGGACTCTTTGGAGCAGAGTTAGCTATTTTTCCATGCTCTGAGACAAGATTTAGCTTCGTGCTGTGTCTTGCAAAGCACCAGGCAGGATTTGTGAGCTGTGTGACAGCTGTAGGTGAAAAGTTCACCATCTGATCCCCTGCAAGTGCTGGCTACTTCTGTGTCTATTTTGCTCCCATGGTGATCACAGTTTTAGAGACTGCTTCCTCCACATCCCTAAGATCAAACCAAACTTCCTTCTTTAGTTTTAAGGTGTGTTATGAAGCACATGTGTTAGATTTGGGTTTTTATAGAAAGACATTATAGACACTGGCTAATTTAAGGAAAGTATTTTGAAGTTTTAAGAGTGAATTGGTGATGTGCTGACAGAATTTGGTGCTTCTAGAATGTCTTGTATATTGGGCAGGCAGGTGATTTAGCGATGGATCAGGTTCTCCTGTGGTCCAGTTTGTTTAGCAAAGGGAGGTGGAAAGATCCAACTGTCAATTGGTAGGGCATGAGTTAGAGGAGATTTTGTTGCTGTGAAGAAAAGAGAGTCTGGAAAGACCCATACCAGGTTTCCCTGCATATCTTTCTACCCCAGCATTCAGCGTGGCTCAGGTGGGGTGTGCAGCAGGTGGCTGTGTGGCCCCTCTGAGAACTGCTGGAGGCTTCCTCTTCACATGTCCTGACCCCTTGAGCTGTCTCTGTGGTGTCTGAGAGGTGGTCAAGACTTTAGGATGGGTGACACTAATAATAGAATAATATAAATTGAAGAATATGACAATATTTTATTGTTATTTATACCTGACTACTGTTCACCTGCAGTCCCAGAGGGGTTTGAAATTTGTTTCACGTTTCTCTGATTGGTGTTTTGTGACTAAATACAGATGATCATCACATCCAGATACAATCTACCAATCTATTAATGCCATCCTCTGTGAGTCTCCTCTGAAGGTTTTCTTTTGCCATCAGACAGATGCATACATGTATTAGGTATATTCACATGTGCATCTACCTGAATCTGTTGGTAGTATCTTGTTTCTGAAGGTCACCACATTTGAATATACATTTGATGGTATGGCAGTGAGGTTTGCTTAAGGGTGGTAATATACAAACTCCATGCTGAAGATCCTTATCCTTTGCTTTCCAAGTGGTGTTGCAATAATTGAAAACATGCATTACTATGCCCTTAGAAGTTGATTACAAAACCTGTAATTTTGCTAGAATGGTCAGATTCTTCTGTTGTAATGTCAAGGAGGTCTGTACTGCCAGGTCATAAATAGAGAAAATACTGACCTGTAAACACTCTAATTTTCAGCAGCAGTTCCATTGCTTCTGTGTTCTGCAGACAAGCAGCCTCATTTAGTGAGATTTTGAATTGAACATGCAGATTATCAGGCCTAACCTCCACTTTTCATCAGACAGACCCTCATTTTATATAGTAGGGATTAGCACAGTAAATTGTATTTTGAAATGGTTTCTTCAGCCTCCTATCTGATTAGGGCTGGTTTGCTGATTTAGAGGATTTTACTTTGTCTCTTCACCTTATTTCTCACTCATTTGAGTGTGTTTGATTTACTTCCTGTGGCTGGGTTGTATTGCACTCCCAAATCTGTTGATAGGGAGGACTAGGCAAGAGCATAACAAACCAGTATTCCTTCAACTCCCTGTCTCCAAGGTAAGGCTAATCAGCTTTTGTTGAAAATAGCAGTCAGGTATTGCTTTATCTCCCGTACTTGTTTTTTAACTTGTTGGTGCCAGATGCTTCAGTGCGTGCAGTGCCAGGAAAAGACTTGCACTCCGTGGGTTAGTGGTGTCACTGCCCCACAAAGGCATTTCAATATTGTTTTTCCCTGATCTAGTAATGAGGCTGACATAGTAGTTGGGATTCCAAACATCATGCTTTCTCTCTCTCTGAGCTGGATTTTAACTTATTCTGTGTTTCCAGCATTTTTCATGTCGTGACAGTTTTTCACTTTTCATTATTAAAGCACTTTAGCTATCTTTTCTGGTTTGAGTCCTGTGCCTGAGTCATATCTTTGCTTACCTGCTGTCCTTCTGGCTGAAAAGAAACAAAGATAAGTTTTTATCCAAACCCCACAGTGTTGTTTTGTAGTCTTTGTCATGTACGCTTCACAGGTTTTAATAAAGTAAAAATTTGGAGGAGGGTGCATTTTTCTAACAGCAGTTCTACTCTTTGAAGTAAAACCATTCTCTTTACATGTGTGTTCTTTCCTATGAAAGCTGATAGCATTTTATTTTAAAAATAGAAAACATATCCCTTGTGGCTTCCCAGTAGCACAGTCTAAACATTGACTACAGTACTCTTCAAAAAACCTCTGGGAATTTCCTGCTCCTGATTTACAGCTGGAGAAAGTGGAAAGATAGTTTAGTTGATAGCAGTGCTTTCACTTTGGTTGAGAACACAGATTGGATTTGAGAAAGGGGTGATTCTGAGCCTTGTGCTCCTTTTCCCTAGTGCACAACCCACCACAGTGGAAATAGGCAGACTAAACCTCTTAGCTGATTGCAGTTGGTTTAAGGCTTTTTGGTTTGTGTTATATAGCTGTTCTGTTCAGAGATGAGTGAGAAATCACAAAACCTGTAGCTTACATTTAAGAATTTTCTTGGGCTGTGTTTCTGCAATTAGAGATGATGCAATGCAAAATACATGGATTCCTCAGCAGGATACCCTGAGGGTTATGGGACTGGGTTAATACCTGATTTCTGTTCTCAGACCTATGGCAGCCCACCATATAAGTGTAGAGAAATCACTTCCATGCTCAGAGTCTGATTTGTTCTGTCTGTAAAATGGGAAGAATGATAGTTAGGCTATTCTCTGTATTTTGAGACCTACTGAGGACTTGAATTCATCAAAGACACATGAATGCTGTGGCTCTCTTGGGGAAGTTGTAAGTACTGAGTTAAAAATGGAAATTTAGTGAAAAAAAATATAACATTAGCAAATGTTGAGAAAGATAATTTGCACTTAAAAAAGCTACTTGTGTTTGCATAACTATGTCCATATGTGCACACACACATGAAATACATGTAACATGATTATATAAGCAAATGAGCTATTTTCATGTGGCTTTAAAACTTCAACACTTTATGCTTCTGTAGACCAGTGGTGTTCACTTGCACTCTGAAACTGAAATGAGTGGACTTGAGCCTCTGCCTGGTTCAGACCTTGGAATTTGGATAACTTTGAAAACTTATTTGTGGTGTTTAATCTCACTTGAACAGATGCTCATGTTGAGTTTTGTTTTCTGTAGAAGTAGAGAGGGATTGGGTTGGGCAGATGAGCACCCAGCCAAGGTGATACAGACCTGAAGGGCCTTATCTTCTGATTTTGGCCCTTGACCCTGTGTGCAAACCGCCAGAAGATTCATATATATCTTAGCTTGAAACACAGACTTGCACAGAAAATGGCAGCATCTGCCTCTAGGAGTTTTTATCCTTAAAAAAATAACCCTAAGATCCTGCAAACATGCTGCATTTATGTAAATGCCTCTGATACCAAGCAGAAATTTATAGATGTCCTGTGCTGTTCTGATTATTGTACAATTTACTATACAAATATGTACTTCCACTCAGTCAGAAATCTACTATATGATTTTATATACAGTTTAGAGCAAAATCTATCCTACTAGCATAAACCAGTTCCAGCAAAAGCTTGAGAGAGAAAGCAGGAACGGAAAAGACTTTTTATTCATACAAAATAGTAAGAAGTTTGAAAGGCAAATGTCTTCCAAGAGAGGGGTTGATTGAAGATTTGACCATTGGGGTGGTCTTCACACCTTATTGTAAGTTTATAAGTTCTAAGGCATTAAAAATTCCTGTCAGCCATGTTATTAAAAAAAAATCGGAACTGATTTAACTCTTTTTTTATGCAATGCTACTGCTTTAAAATAAATCTTTCTTGAGTTTGTTCGTGATCATAATTACATTTTTTGTGGAGATATTTGTAATTACAGTCGCAAGGAATTGTGGTTTCTGGAATTCATTATGAAGCAGGAAGGTGAGGGTACTATAGCTGACAGCTTGGTCTTAAAGCAGGCAAATTACAGATTTCTCTCTTAGGAAACAGGTAAAGACAGAGTAACTGGAGGAACAGAAATGGAGAGAAGTTCAGTTAGCTCTGTAACTTTAGGAGATCCATAACTAGGAAAATATTGTCCACAAAATAATTGGTTCCAAGTCAATTCACATATCTGCTGATTGTGTGCGATTGCAGCTCTCTGTGTGCAGCAACTCCTAGATATGTTCTCAGAATTTTGTTAAGAAAACCTGAATTGTAATGATCTTAAGGCAGAGAGGTCATCTTTATCTGAGAGAAGATAATTTTATGTTGTTCACTCCAAGTTAATAATTGGTGTTTGCCTAGAAGCAAATTATGCTGGATAAAGGTCAACATTGCACAGCTGAATATCATGTATATACACAGTTAAGGCTACACGTGGTTTTTTTCTCACCAAGGCAGTTTGTTACAGTGTGGTCATTGTGGTTAACTCAAGAAAAGGAGAAAAAGCCACTCAGCACAGTAACTTGAGCTGTTGGGTTTTCATATGTGATATATAAATTTCGCATTTTTCATAAATGTATTGTACACACAAGCATCACAAAGATTCATTGATACATTCTGTAGTATGTATGCTATAGGAAGTGTTAGAGAAATGCAAGTTTAAAGTAATTTAAAGGGCACAAATAGATGTGGCAGAGAGAAGCCCAAGTACTGTATGTGTTAATTTTGGGATTTTTTTGGTAGAAGTTTACTGTGCCACTTGTCTAAATGTGTACATGATAGCTGCAAGAGGAAAAAAGCTGATTTGAAGTAAAGGGAGAAGTTCTATAAATTCTGACTTTTTAAAAACAATCTAAAACTTAGTGTGTGTATTATTTTAACCCATTTGCAAATGTGTATATTTTGCCGACACATTTTATAATTTAAAACTAACACTAAAAGGCTTTTGTGCTTTGTGTGCAGGTATATGTCTCGAGTCCATGGTATGCATCCAAAAGAAACCACACGTCAGCTGAGCTTAGCAGTCAAGGATGGTCTGATTGTGGAAACCCTGACAGTGGGGTGTAAAGGGTCAAAAGCTGGTATTGAACAAGAAGGATATTGGTTGCCAGGAGATGAGATTGTGAGTATAAAGTCTTTGAGAAAATAAATCACGATTTCTGATATCCTAGCATGAAACTTGTTTTAATTTATATTTAAAGATATTTATATATTCTGTGTTGGTGCTTATGAACAGGGAAGTAATGCACTCTTAAGTTTTTTTAACCTTTTCTATTCCATAGAAGCTCTTTCCTCTTGAATTCTGAGTTTCCTGCTATGAAAAACTGGCAAAGTCCTTTGCTTGGTTATGCCTCACTTTTATGTAGTATTCTCTTCTACAGTTGTACAGGAAGACAGTAAATATTATTGGTATTACTTGAAATCCTCAGATGTTCTCAAATCCCAAAGATGGTATATTTAAAAAAAAAAAAAAAGTCATGAACTTTTTAATCTGAATCTGAAGAACAAAGAACTCCCTTTCAGAAATGCAACATGAAATTATAACATTATATGCAAACACACATGAAAAGATGTGTTTTACTGATAATCATGAACACCAGGGCATTCAGCTAGAAAGGTTTTTCTTAGCAAATCAGCTACAGGCATCAAAATAGTGTTGTACTGGATGTGTAACATAAATATTAAAATCCATTTAAATAGGTTGAAAGTCACATGAAGGGAAAACATGCATGTGTTTTATATCCCTCCATAGCTGAGGTGGAACACACAAAGTGAGGATAGTCACACAGACCAGGAAAAACCCTGCACAATTGCTTTGCCTTGTTCAGAAGCCCCATCTCTCTATTTACAAGACAACATTATCCAAACCAAAAAGAGTTTTGCAAAGCTTTAAAATACCTGAACTAGGAACTATTGCTTTAGAATATAAATTTCATTAAATACTGATAAGGGGGTCAGCATTGTCTCAGACATAGCTAATACATTAAATTTTGAGGAAACCCAGAAAATCTCTAAAAACCACCAAAACGCTCATTGCAATATTGCAGTCATCAGAAAGATCCTGAAAGTGAAACAGTGTATTGTTTTTGGGTTTGTGGAAACAAGCAATATCCATAAAAGAAAACATTATCATCAAAATTATTTTCACTTACACTTTTCACTTAATTTAAAGTATTGAAATACCTTAATTTCAATACATTGTATTTATGTACATTATGTCACTGTTAAGATTTTCATTTTAATTTCATTAGAAACACTCAAGGGAACTTTTAAAGAATGTGTAACTATTCTCCCTGGGAGGAAACATTTCAAAACTCCAGCTTAGCTCTTTTAGGTATTTCTTACATCACTTTTATCTGTTGGGAAGTGATATTAACTGTGTATGCTCAACAGGACACAAAACCTGAGATCTGTAGTTATCTCAAGTATTCTGTATGTTTGTTTCCTCTATTGCTAAGAGAAAGAAAAAAAAGAAAAAAATTATCAAAATGCCTCACAACAGCCATTTCTTATGCAGTCATTCAAATAACGTTCCTGCAGCTTATTAGCAATATTTGTTTTACAAAACTTGAAAGTTAACCATCCTGTAAATTCCCCATGGGTCATTAGGATTACACAATTATTTTGCGTCTGAACAAAACATTGTCTTTGACTTGACCAAAGATGCTGTTCAAGTCACAGTATGAATAACCTTTTAGTTTTAGAAGCATTCACTGCATTTTCAGCATGACTGCTAAGCACTGATACTTTGGGTTGTGACCATATGTGTGGTGGCTGTCACAGTAGTTCAGAACACCACACTTAACAGTTTTATGCAAAAATAAGAATCAGCTTCTGATCCAGGCCATGTTTTAATAGTACCCAAACCCAAACTTTTTGATCCTAATACTGAATCAAAATGCTGCAGACAGATGAAGCAAACAACATTGACTTGGTATAAAGTCATTCTCTTTGTTCTTTTATTCAGAAAGTTTTAATGAGTTACAAAGTGTCATTGTCATCACTCGACATCAGATCAAGTATTTTCCATTCTCTGACAATTGGTGCAAACCCATGAAGTTTGGTATGTTCTCTGCTTTGGGTACACTGGATAGTTTTAGAGATGCTTTGTCTGAACTTGATCAAGAGGCAGTTTGTAGTTCTTTGTAATTCAGCACTGCTCAAATGTGGTACTAATGTCTGTTAAACCAGCTCAAGTTACATTTCAGTGAGGACAAATACACAGGATTTTTTTTTTTGGAGGCGTGCTTGGAGGAGATGGAGCTCTTTGAAGCATGGTTATTAATGTTAAAATAGGGATTTCAGGCTCAAACTTTAGCACTTACAGACCCTTGACCTAATTGTCAAATTTGGTTTGACTAGTACTACTGGAACTTGGAAAGCTCAAAATGGGAAAGAAAAGACTTAAGAACCAATCCACCACCCACTGACACCAGTGCAGGAATGCTTTTGGATTTTAGTTTCTTTCCTGGCACCACAGTGGAAGTGAGCAAACACAGGCTGCTCCAAGGACATAGCAAAGGGACACATTCTTATCATCCCTCCCTCTACTTTTTATTTGAGCATTTGCTTGGTGTTTTTTTACACTTTTGAAGTTTTGGATCTGAATTTTAGCAAGTAAAAAGATTACTGGCCTTGGCCACAAAACTACAGAGCACCTTTGTCTGTTACTGTAAGAGGTGCCTGACTAGAGGATGCCACATGACCTGGTTGGGATGGTGACTACAGACTGAAGGCTAAATAGTGACAATAATTGAAAGTATAGAGATTATGAAAACACAGCTCGATTTGCAAAAGATTCATTTGATAATCTATGGTGCTTCTTAGGGGTTTCCAAACATCTGCCCTATCCAATAGGTTGACACAATGATAGATCTATGCAGTAAGGACATCATCTCCTGATAGGGTTACTTTCTAGCCTACAGAAAAATTATACTACTTTGCTCTCATTGTTCTAGCAGTATGTTGAGGCTGTAGTAAAAAAAATTTAGTAAAACCTCACATATTTAGTAATATACAAAAGACAAGCTGAGGTGCAAAGGCAAAACAGTTTGAGGGCATCAGGAGGCTCTTCCAAAAGGGATGGCTCATGAAAATTAATGTTCAGAAAAACTGGGGAAAAAAAGAATGATCCGATTTAAGAGTATAAAATTATTCTGTCAGATACACGTGGGAGAAATATTTTTATATAAGTTACTAAATTTAAAATGTGGAGTCGGTAGCAAAATGTACTATATTCCAACTGACATTTAAGGATTGGTACTTAAACAAGAACTTTGCTGCAAATATTATACCTCCAGGGCTTGTGCAGGTATTCATTTTGTTTGCTCATTTGCCATGTCTCCAGATGTTTTGCAGATTTTCAAAATGTGTTCTCATCTTACAGGCTTTCTTATCTTGCAGATGATTAATGCATTTGCACAAAATAAATGAGAGAAGAATTTATTTTCCTTTTTTATTCAGGATTTTAGTTAGGAATTTTGCATTTTTCTGTTTGTTGATGCATTATTATACAATTGAACAAAATCTCTTCAGCTTCTTGCCGTGCAAGGGAAATGTCAGTCCTGAAGTCTGTTAATGGAAGTTTACTTTTTTCTTTTTTTCTAAATGCTTTATTTCTATTTCTCGCAGAACGTCTGGAATTTGGACATGCAATGTATTATCAGCATAAAAAAAAAATCTCCTTGCTCTTTGGGTTAGAAAAAATTTGCAAATCAATGTTGTTAACTATGTTTTGAATGTAGTTGATAAAATAGAAAGGAAATGTAGTTCTTCAAGAAAATAATAATGAGTCTTCTTACCTATTCATTACTATTTTCTGTTCTGGCGTGATTTTTATGTACTTTTATCTGTGTAACATAGTACTGTGTCTAACCCCAAGGAAAGAAATTGAATTTAAGTACCAATGTCCTATGGCTTTATGGGGGGGTTAGGTGCAGTTTCTGAGTTAGTTTGTCCTACTCATTTACATTTTTTCTACACCCAGTGTGCACTGAGCTATTTTTAGCATTTAATGTGCTAATTCTTCTCCTCATGATTAAAGTCATAAAACTGCTCTGACCCAGAGAGAGGCTTTATGAATGTATAATTTCAATTTTCCTGTGTTCATAAAGCCAAACAATATTGTGCTGTTCTAAAATGGAGATGTGTTCATAACATGGGTTCATTGTTTGCATCTGATTGCAACATATCCCACAGCACTGCTGTGGTTTAAAAATGGTTCGTAGTGGCCAAATTCTCTAATGAGATGTGAAGAGTGAGGCTTCACACTTACTTAAGGCACTCTGAGCTATTTCTTCACTGAAGAATGCATAAAAGGTGATTATATTTTCAAGAAATTATTTTTTTGCGGAGTACCATTTTCTGATGATTTAGTTGATTGCCTGTAGAAAGAGCCAGCAATCCTTCTGGCTAGTTAAGTTTGACTTTGGGGGTCAGTTAGTCATCTCCTGTGTATTTGGTCATCTCTATATCTAAATTATGGTCTTTCCAGTTCTTCCCTCTAAAGATGTTTTAGTTTAGTGGAGACCATACTGTTTGGAGGGGAAGTTTCCTTGCTTTTTCCTGCTTTCAGAAAACATTAGAGATACAATGTGCTTTTCCCCAACACATATGTATTCTCAGTGTGCTAATTCATTACTGGGGATTTTTCTGGTGTTTTAAATTGAGGAAGTACTGGTGCTTGCTCAAAGGAAGTCCAGGTATTTTCAAGTCACAAGGCTGCCTAAATACTCCATCACTCCACTCTGTATTCCCATCATTTTAACATTTGTTGTAACCCACTGTCAGCACTGTGAGTCTTAAAGGTGATTTTGTTAACCCAAGTGACCTGAGGCTCACACCCAGTTATTTTTGTGATTTGGTGTGTTGCAGGTTCAATTTTACTAGGATCAATCTATGAGAAAGGAGTATTGTTGGCAGTTATGTTTGTGTTAATTTAAATTACTCTAGATTGAGCAAAGGCTTGATTCCTTGCTTGCCATGCTTAATTGGTTCTGTAATTATATTGATTTTTCCATGCTAGGTCAGTATTGGTAGCCAGAAGCTGTTTTTTGAACCGGCTATGTCATCTTGAGTCTCCATAAATGTGAAGATAATTGTAAAAAGCTTAAGAACTGTCACTGTGAGGGTTTGAATCTTTTCTGTACATAAAATACATTTTAAATAATAAAAAAAAACCCAAACAACAGTAGACAAAACCAAAACTCAATTCAAAACCAGCCTGAATAGCTACCAGTTCCTGCTAGCAAGCTAGGGGCTTCTAAATAACTAGGCTGAGGAATGGTTTTAATGTGCATCCCATTCTTTTCAGTTAGGGGTAGAAGGATAATATGAAACAGCAATAGTGACAGCCAGTGCCTTCATCATGAAAGCTCTTACAACTGGAGAGCACAAAGAGGAAGAACATGTCACACCAAATGAAGAAAAATCTCCTTCAGTGTTTAAAAAAATTCTCTGTTTGCCTTATCCATCCGTATTGCCTTTAATGTAAAGTCCAGTGTGAATTCACTGATCCAAAGCCAAACACAGCCCAAGCCATACTAGTTAATATTTTTCACATATTGAACAATTTGAGAATTTTCCGGGCTGGAATGTTCCAGATAGATTCCTAATTATTGTGAAAGTGACAGTGTTCTTTACAGTTGGTGATTCCCTGATGCAAAGAGTTAATGATTGATCCCATGAGAGAAAAAGTTCAAACTGGCTTCCATCCCTTATTACCCCACATCAGGGAGAGTGTGAGGAGGATCTGAGGTCAGGCCACGTAGCAGCCTCGTCACACAAGAGCACTCAAGGAAGATGAGCTTCTGAAACTCTTTGAATCTTTTCTGTCTGTCTTTCCATCCTTTAAGGTCCCATCATTCAGAGCTTAATTTTCCAAAAGACTGCCATGAAATCAATCCTTCATGTGCTAAACACAATTATTTTTCTTGCAAATTATTGTCACAAACTGCAGATGTGATTCTGCTTATTAATAAACCAAAAGTAAGTGGATTTGTGAAAGTTCAGAAAAACAAATATATTCAACTCATCAAATCAAAGCATAGACTATTTTGTCCTAAAGTAGCAAATTAGAATTCTGAATTCCCAACTCATGGACAAGAAATTCTTTCTGCGTTAAAGCCAAGACCCTCTTCTGTCTTTGCATTAAGGCTGTTAACATGCAGCTCATGAGAATGGCCTCACAGCCTTTCCAGTCGTTCTTCCTGCCTATAGATGGGTTAAGAATAGTGAGCAATTCTCTGCATTCCTTTTCCAATCTTGTTTTTGTCTTCCCATCTGTTCAGGGGTATTTCTTCCCTCTCCTCTGCTCATCCTTATTTTTTGTTCTCTGGAAAGGGAGTTCACAATGTTTGCAGGATCTTCACATTACTGAAGGTGACACTAGTAGACTCCATCTGACTGCAGAGAGATGCTGCTTCTGTTAAAACAGCCTTGTCAGCATCTCCACTTGACTCTCTCAGCTTTGCCAACTTGACTTGAAAAAAATTCAGTTGATGTAACACTGCATTCTTCTTTGAGGCTTTCACTCTCCATTCTGGAGTTGAGATACTGATAATATTGTTCACAGATTTCACAAAATGTTCTTTTCTGATTGAAAGGGTGTTTTTAAAAATGAGAATTTACCTTTGATTTTGAAGTAAACTACTCAAACTAGTCTGTAGAAGGGTCCCATTGTGGCATTTAAATTATGCTAATAGAATAATGACATAGATCAGTCTGTCTTGGGTTTGTTTTGAAAATACTCATCTTGGGTTTTTTCTACCCCTTTTGTGCCCATCCTGGCCTAGTAGTGTTGTTTTTATTAACTTTGTGGATTCAAAATTCTCTGTATGTCTGGCAAGTGATTTGAATCCTTTATTATTGCTGGTCACTGAATGAAACTTCATTGAAGCTGATGGGCTTATTAATATTCATGCTTCATTCACAATAAATGCAGTCCCCAAGCCTTTCTGTCAACTGACAGCTGAAACAATATCAGCCACACCTACAGCACAGGACACATGGACAGAGATTTAAGGAACTTGTGTAGGAGGTTTTGCCGTTGGTTCAGATAAAATGTTTCTGTGTGTGCTGAAACATCAACCTAAAGAAACACTACAAAATAAGGCCAGAGAAGCAATATAAACATATTTTAGGCAAGAAAAGGGAAGAAGACCACTTTTGTGCACAGTTCTTGAAAGGAGACTTGGAACTACAAGCAAAGAGATGGTTTATTTCTGGTCTGGATTCACCTTCTTTCTAGGGGAACAAAACCATAATGTGGACATAAAAGGTATTGCATCTGATAAATACTTCACTCCATCATTGATTTATCTCCCTAATGAAAAATAGCCTGCAAACCTCCTCTTGACTCAACCTAAGTCAAAAATTGTGACATTAATAGCAGAGTGAATCCAATTCCTGAGGAGATAAGCTGAAAGTTTCTATTAACCTTGAATTTGTTTGGAACATCAAGAAAGAACAAAACATTTTCCCTTGAAATTATTTTCTATTTCTAATATGCTGGAGGAGAATACTTGTGTTGTCTCACCTTAAATAATGTATGCTGCTACTACCCAAACATGATCTTCTTGGGAAGGAAATTCAGATTTATTCCTTACTTCAGGAGCACAGCTCATAGGCTGAACAGAAAAGTGTGACAGGGGTTTAAGCAGTCAGTTTGGCTGCTGACGTGCTACTACACTTCTTGAAAAAAATTCACTTCTTTAGCATTGGGAGCAAGAGCCTGGTTCTGCACTTTGGGGCCTATCACCCCAAATTGTCCAGAACACAGATGCAGGGTGGGAAGGTGAATAAAAATCTACCTGTCCTGGCAGGAATCCAGAGAAGACATGGGTGGTTTCTGCCAGAAACTGAAGACTTCTAGGACAAAGTGGCAATAAATTAATTAGACCAGCTTAGGCTTGCCAATTAAATTCAGTGAAAGAAAGCCAAAAATGTTCTGAGAGGATGTGGACTTCTCTGCAGAACCTGAGTCTTCCTGCGTCATTGCATCAGAAGAGGAAGCAGTTACCAGTGAAGAAAATGGAAATGGATTGTTACCAGCCCATAAATACATGCACTATGGAGAAGGAGATTTTGGTCTCTCCTCTGACTGATGGTTTTGTGTTGGTTCTTTTTAGAATAGAAGGGGTTTCTAAACTAAGAGAATTTTAAATCATGTAAAACAAGAAATTCCAATTAATTGCTGAGATGCTAAAACCTTGGCCATAATTAACAAGTAAATAAATACATGTACTTGAAATAAAGCAAGATGCCTCAGTAGTTGTGAGGACATATGAATTTATAATTACTTTGGATTTCTTTGTGATAAAATATGAATAATGAGTACCTACAAAGTCAATTTATGGGAATCCATTTTAAAGATAAAGCCCGGGTCAGAGAAGGAAAGAATCTATAAAGGCAACTGATCTGAATAGATAGATTATCCTGTCTGTAAAAGCAGACATTGTAGCTACCTGCTGTGGTAGTTTTCTAGAAAAAGAAGGAAAAGATAAAGTGAAACAATTTTCACAAAGGGATTCTAGCTGCTGAAGTCTTTTTGGCTTTGAAAGAGAGATAGATGCTTGTTTATTTGCTGAGCACTTTTGATGAGCAAAAGCAGTAGGAAAAACATAGATGCAAAACAGGAAGAAATATATCTAGTAAACACATGGATACAGGAAAACTGCAGGGGAGAAAATAAGCTTATTTTGGTGCTGAATTTACCCCAAAGCATTGCTCTAGCATTAAATGTAAAACATGTGATGATCTAAGAAACTTTTATCATTGGAAAGCAATCGTCCTGATCAAATATAGATCCTTTACAGCAATGATGAAAGGGAAATACTTTTTTAAGCAGCTAACTCACCATTTACCTGCTGCAAAGATGGAGTAAGTCCTCTGAGCCATCAAGGAATTAATCACACCTTCCTCGGTTTGAAGCCTAACCTTTTCATCATTGTTCTGATGAAAAGATAAAAGCAGATCCTGTAGGCTACTGAAGGGATGTTTACAGAAGGTTTCATGCTTGCTAAGGAATAGATGGAATCAGGGACATGGCACAAAGAGAAGGCTCACCCAAAGGGCAGTAGGAAGATTGCCCTCACAGAAGGCAAAGGCCTCTGGTGGAAAACAAACACAGTGTCCCCTCTGCATTTGAAAAAATTCTGGGAATGATGTTCCATGACACATAATGTTTGTTCAACCCAGGTGGTATTTGGTGCATGCTGGTGTCTGAGTGTAAACAGGTACGTGTGCCAGAGACCCCTGATAAGCTGGAGATTTCTTACTGACTACTGTACCCAGTGAGATAGAGCCTGTTTAAAATAGAGGCCAGTGTGCAAGTACTGCATCCACTTGCACTCTCTGGGAAAAAAAAAGGAGTAAGGCTCCCATCTGTGCATCTCTAGAGATAATCAGCCACACTTTGTAAAGCTCCTCTTACTACAGAGCAGTTACTTGGAAGTGAAACAGAATTGCAAAAGCAGTGGATAGATGGGCAAAGGGAGGCATTTCAAAGCCAAGCTAAATGCTGGTTTAGCATTTCTGCAGCTCATCAGGGCTGTTAACAACTTCTCCTGTTCAAGCCCGTATCAGGTCTTTTGTTGGGGCAGGGATTTCAGTATTTACACCTTGAGAGAAATACAAAACAGATAAATGAAGTGAGCAGTAGCTATTTGCAGCAAATGTAGAAGTAAGAAGCATTTCTTCAGGTTTTGTACTGGAGGACAGAAGTCTCATAGATAGTGCACCCCCACCATGGTTCCTGATATTTGTGAGTCATAAAGATGTACTGGAAGGTTTTAGCAATTACCTTTAGTAAAGCTCATATCTAATTGAGAAATCTTTGATGGAGCAGATGCTGCCTGAAAAAGACAGAAAGGAACTGATTTATTAAGAATGGAAAATGTGTTTAGACAGAAATAGATGCTGCTTTATTTAATGTGAGTGGGGGCATAGGTTCCTGCAGCATCCTCTGAGCCCTCTTAAGGAGAGGACCCGGATACCAGAGAAGAGTAATGAAATGGTAGATTCATCCATGCTAGAATGCAATATACCACCACTTCCTTTATAATAAAGACTTTTAATTTACAACAGAAAATTTGAAATATGAAAGATTAAGTGGAGAAGATAGAAATTACTTCCTAACAGCAGATGATGGATGCGTGTTGCAAAACCTAAGCAAAATCAAAGATATTTTTTAAAAATTGCATCATTCTTGAAAGGCATTTCTTTCAGTGTGTCTTTCTACTTGATGGACTGGTAGTCAACTTTGTTGGGTTCCAGTGAAGAGTTACTGAAGCACAGCAAAGAAACCTTGACATCAGAACCCAAGATTTTAAAAGCTTCTCTCTTATTTGAAGGGAGGAAAAAGTAAAGAACTCTGATGTTAAAGCTGATAGAGGTGAGAAGAGATGGAAGTGTTCCTTATGGCTGTTCCCAAATCCTAAAATATCAGAATCCAGAACATTTGCTTCAGAATTTATATCTGTAAACTGGGCATGGCCTGTTAAAAAAATGGGAGTCTGAGAAATAGTAGGAACTCCTTTATTGACATTCTTTAAAGAGTTATGAAATAGTCATGGAAAGATTACACTAAAGTCTTGGGCTGGTGATTTGAAAATGTCTTGAAATAAATGTAGCATGCAAATACTACTATTTTTTAAATAGTTTTTATTTTAAATTACTTCTTTCTGCTGGCATGGACCTTGTTGCCATTCAAGATTGCACCACTGTGACAGACCAAAAGTGTTATGATACACTTTGGTGGGTAAAGTCTACTGTGTATCTGCTAGTACTTCTCCTTTAGACTAGTGAAAAACTGCTCAAGTTTCTTATCCACTGGGCAGCTGGAGCTTTAGGGACTGTTGAAGCATAGACACCATGCAGGGCTGGTGCACAAAATTAGTTTGTGCACAGGAGGGTCTGAATGAAAACCCAGTGATCTGGAGGGAACTGTGTGTGCATGAGTGTAGGGAGGAGAGAGAGAGAGGAACACCACAGCAGCACACACATAAAAGAAATGCTGGAGAAGCACTTAAAACAGAACACCTGGAGGAAACAAAAGTGCAAAGAGTGCTAGGGGACAAGTGCTGCACAGGAAATGCTGGGAACCATGAACTCCATGGGAAATGATTTCCTTTATTTGCTTCATATTGAATTTAGGACAACAGAACTGTATGTATACTATTCATAAATAAATGTGATTGTACCAAAGGGATAACTGACTTACAACTGTCTTTCCCATCTATGTGACCCCTTTTTTTTTTTAGCTTACTGGTTGGGTCCAAAGGATATCCATAATTTGAATTATGTGGGAAGTCTAGTTCAACAGTGTGAAACCAGCAAATCCCCATAAGGGGGAGTTTCATGAATAGAGTTTTGCTTTTTTCCCCCCCTCTCCCTTTTCCTCTCTCCACCTGATAGTAGAGTGACTTATTACCGAGTATCTGGGCTACCATTAAGGGACTTGGAGAAAACAGATTAACAGGTAAGAAATGAGCTATGTTAATGGAATGTGCATTATAAAAAGGCAAAGTGGTCCTTTTAGACCAAGTCTAAGAAAGGAGGTTATACTGTTTTCATGTGCTATGCCTACATATAATTTATATGAAAATGAAAATTCATTACTTGTTTTAACATCTTTTTTTTTTACAATAATTATGGGCTTGATGTGGTATGGAAGTGACCTAATAGTTACAATTGTGACCTCTAAGTTATTGTTAATTTTACTGTCAGTATGTGCTTCACATCTCCTACTTAATGATATGCTAATTGTACAGCAGGATGTCACATTCTCCAACATACACATTCCCTATTTCAATTACAGCTAAGTAAATCTCCATTACTAATGAGTAAGCATTTCTTTTCCATGTACATTTGCATTATAATGGACATTTTCTTTGTGCACTAAAATTATTCTTTCCTTGACAACAACTATGTATTTTATTTTACAGTAAAGGCTACGACATGATGATTCATTCCTTTCTGTTGGGTTTATCTGTATTTAAATTGTCAAATGTTCTGGATAGCCTGACATTTTCTATCCCATGTTATTTTTCTGTACTTCCAGAATAAATGTATGTATTTGCTTTAAGACAACCTACTTAAGACAAATGACAAAGAAAAGTAAGCTTACGTGCCGGTCATAAATTAAGATGTATTTTTGAAATTGTTGCAGTACTTCACTCACCTTGCTGAGAAATCTCAGCTATTTATGTCAGTGCAAAGTGACTTTATGATATAACGTTGAGGGATTTGAATATAAAGAACAAGTGACCACATGTGACCCATATGATTGCAAGATCCCGCTCTGCTTAACAGAGCACAGCTCTTTGACTATTACACACAGTCCCCCAGACTCGTTTGCTGCCCTGCTGATGCATAGATCCACGAGTGCAGCGGGCAGCTGGGCAGAAGGAAGGGGGAAGGCCTCCTGTTGGGTCTGTGTTATGCAGCTTTGCTGCCAAATCCGCTCCCTCTCGGGGCCGGTTGCTGGTGCCGCTGAACCGCTGAACTTGGGCAGCCGGCAGAGGATTCCCTTTGTCTGGCAGCACAGTGACCCAGGCGGCCTTCCCTGCCCTGCAGGAAACCGAGTCCCTGTGGCAGAGATCCCTCCTTCAGTCTGCATGGCCCTGGGAAAATGCATCACCGATTATACACAAATAAGGACTGTGAGTTTTATTGATAAAGTGATAGCCTAACCTTTGATAATATGCAGCAAAGGTGTTGCTTTGCTTTTTTTGGTGGGACCACTCCCTATGCAGTAAATTATGTTAGAAGGATCTTTTTTAGATGCCCAGAGAAGGTTTATGTATCAAAGAGAGTGCATTAATTAACAATCATTAATATTCTTGATGATTTTTAAATTGGCCTGGGGGTGGGTGTGTATATGGATAAGAATGATGGGTGTTGGGTTCTTTTAATCATATAAGTACATGGGATGTTATAAAGAAATAAAATGTGGTGAAAGTGTCAGGTAGCATTCCAGGAATGCAGCAGGAAATGTATGCAACCAGAAGTTAGAACTATCAGATTGATTTCCTGGTCACTGTGCATGAATTCTTTCTAGCCTTGTGTATATCCTGATAATCAGATGGCTTACAGTATAGATACAAAGTTTGTTTTGTTTTTATTTTGAAAGGCCTACGGTATGCAGCCTTTTTCCCAGACAGCAGCAAAAAACAAGGTGAACAATTTTTGCACTATGTGGTTTTGAATTCTGTCATATTTTCTATTACGTTTCTGTCTTCCATTAGGATAGCTTAGTTTACTCTCTTAGCCACCACCATCATCCATATCACTCCCGCTCCCGAGTTGAGTGTGCACCCCGTGTGTCCGGCGGGCCCCGGGGCTGGCCGTGGCCGCTCGGATGTCGCCGCTCCCGGCGCTGTCACCGCGGCCGCCCTCGGGCCGCTGCTTTCGGGAGCGCCCGGCGACACCTGGCGGTGCCGGCGGGAA
>VXBQ01013861.1:279112-314533 GCA_013400175.1 Phainopepla nitens
CGGCGGGAACTGCAGCCCCGCCGCGCCCGCGGCTGCCGGAGCCTCCTGCCCTGCCCGACCCCGAGCGCGGGCAGCCAGAGCAGGGCACAGCTAAACTGATCCCGCGTCCCGCATGAAAATAAATACATAAACAGATAAATAAATAAATAAATAAATAAATAAATAAAGCGCTGGGAGCACATTCCCCTCCCATTCACACTTGGGTAAACTGAGAGAAGCAATAACCAACATTTCATTGCTGTCGGAGGAAAATTATTGCCTCTGACCTCACTGCTGAAGTCGGTAGGGCTGTTGTCCACAAGGGTTATGTACTTTTTTTTAATCTTGTTTTTACTAGCTTTACAAATATACTGCACAAATGAATGTTTTGTGTATACTTACGCACTAAATATACTGCATTAAACAAAAACTTTTCTGTGAAAAACCTTGTATTTAGAAATAATGAGGTTTTCAAAATTTTACAATGTGAATACTGAAGGAAGCCTCTTCTGGTGTTTTATTTAACGTCATGGTTTCTGGCTCGAGTGTATGATTTCTCTTGCCAGCAAATATATTTCCGTATGTTTATGAAATTCCACATCTCTTTGCTAGCATATTTCTTAACAATGAGATATCTGGGAGATACGAGTACATATCTAGTAAAAATAAAAATTAAGAATCCTGTAATCCTGATTCTGTAGTGAAATTGCAGAACCTCTTGGGGAGTTCTCAGTTTAATTTTTATCTAAATATACATTCAACCAAAACTGATTATTTTTCTTGCGTAATTGGCTTTTTACTGCCGCTTGATTTCTTTTTCATTTCATACATACAGTTAATATAAATGAAATACAAAACACTTTCCTGATTTTTCTCAGTCTGCAGGTAATTCAAGTACACTAACAATGCAGTATCTTTAGTTGTCTGTAAAATATCCTAAAGAAAGGGCTCCCAAAGTACACAGCCACCGGACTTTGGAAGGGGAAAGATTTGGTGAAACAAGAATGTGTTCTTTATAGCCAAATTTGGCGGTATTATGCCATTTTGAGATATATAGAGTTTGCCAATAAAATGAAATGAGGAGAACTGACAGAAGATCAAGTTACACTGTTAATCTGCACAACAAAGGAGGGCAAAGTTCTGAGTTCAAAAACAACTGGTTAAGATTTCATAGGGCGGTTTTTCCCCCTCTAAACTTGCTGCCCCTGCAATCCAACAGTCATGGTAGATCAACTTCAGTGCAGGCAGTCTGAGTTGAGGCTGTCCCAAAATCTCTTGAGTTCCTGGGGGCTCTGGTCAGATGAGTTCTGTACACACCACGGCTGCTCTTCAGCGCAAGGCACTGGAAGTGCCACCTGAGTGTGGCACTTCTTACACTGCTCCGCTGCAGGAGACCTTTCACACAAGGACTGCAGTTCCCAGGCACAGAATAATGAAAATCAGATAAATGCCAGTTCTGGCAGTCAGTGGGAATTGCTAACTCCACCTTTACAACATGGCATTAAAAATAGCTTGATCTGGATTTTATCAAGATAATTTATTGAAGAATAGGAGTAGTTTTTTTCAGAGATCTGAACCCACTGAAAAGTGACATTTGACATGAAAAGGCATTGGGAGTTTTATCTGAGATATGACAGCTATTTTGTCTTCTAAGTGTAGAGAAAACTGTGGCATTTCAGATAACAAACATTTAGCAGCGGCCACTGGCAATTCTGCTTGGTTTTAGAACTATAGATTCCTAGAGCAAAATTCTGCCTCCAAATTATATGCATGCTGCTCTCATTTATTTCAGCAAAGATTGTGCACATGTTTCAAAGGTCAGAATTTGGCCGTTGGGGGTGAATTTTCAAGCAAGAGTATATTAAAGACATCTGTGCATCAGCAGAACCATATCCTTTGTCTTCAGTCGAACGTTTCAGGAATGAGCCCGGTGCTATTGAGCACAGCAAGTGAAACATTTTATATTTTTTGAATTGCATTGGGATTGCTTAGCAGAAACATTTCTTGCAGTAATTGGTTCATGATTTCATTTACTTCTTGTAACTCGACACTTTGATGCTGAAAAGTTGTCAGTTTTAAGAGAGTAAAAACTTCAGAGAATTACAGTTGAAAATACAGTGTAACTATCAAACTAAGGGAAATAGTCCAAGAAAATAGGTATGGTCTGTTGAGGTGCACAAACTTTTGTTTGCAGTCTAATACAGAGAGGTCAACAAATGTTTTACACAAAGGTAGAAAACAAACCACTTTTCATTGTGGACAGAGCTCATATTTGAAATTGTAACTAATCGGACACTTAAAAAAAAACTTGGCATTCATATTCTATTGGAGTTAGTGTGTATTAAATTGATGAAGATCTTTAAGCACATAGGTTTTCCCCTGTTTTTAAACATTATACACTTCTTAAAAATGTTTATAATGTCTAATTGCTGCTGGATTTCAAGACATATCAATTTTGTTCTTAGTTCCTGCAGATTTTGGCAGAATGTCATACCAAAATATTTTGTATTTTTTGTAGGACTGGGAAACAGAAAATCATGACTGGTATTGTTTTGAATGCCATTTGCCTGGAGAGGTGTTGATATGTGACCTGTGTTTTCGTGTGTATCATTCCAAGTGTTTGTCTGATGAGTTCAGGCTTAGAGACAGCAGTAGTCACTGGCAGTGCCCAGTTTGCAGGGTGAGTACCTATGAGATTTCATGTGCTGATTAGAGGATTGATATTCATCAATAGATTTAATAAGGTGTCCAGATGGTCTGGCCAAGTTAATGGGTAAAGAACTTAATATTGGAACAATAACACATACCTAGAGCATCTGTACAGAGGCATCTGTACAGAGGTACCAAAATGTGGTGCATGTAGCCATTTTTGAAGACTCCAGCAAGTTTTACTTGCACAGTACCCTGTGCCAGAGTATGTGCACTGAGTGCAGTAAAGTGTGGGAACCTTCAACAAGAGTAAACAAATTGCTGTATAAGGTGCTACTGGTTTGCTTAATGTTGTTTTAATGAATCATTTTTGTATTTTGATGACTTGCATTCTTAATATTTTATTGGAACGGTATTTTATGTTGTACAGCCACAATCTCATTACTGATGAGGCTCGTATCAAAAATATGGAGTTAAATCCTGCTTTTCATTTACTGGTATGGATTCTATTGGTGCAAAAAGGGCAATCTGGATTTCATTCATGGCATCCGTATCTATGTTGCTTTTTCTTTAAAAATGCTATTCTTATGAGTATGGCAGGGAGACAGCAAAAAGCATTTTTTATATACTTTCCAAGAATGGGTAGATATGTTGTCTACATGTCATTAGAAGATTAAACATTCAGGATGGTGCTTACTGGTACCTAGCCTTGAATCAGCCAAATACCTGTTGCTGTTGTCATCTCTGTGTCACCTCCCCAAATGGAGCACTTCACTAGGCTTCCTACAGAGCTAGGCTCCCTTCCTGTGGAAGGGATAATGCATATGAATGTTTCAGATAAAATTATTGCTGCAGAAAGGCATAAAACTGCCAGCTCCACTCTGCCTGGGATTGCTGGAGAGAGAGGCAATTCCTTTGCTAAAAGCTTGGATTAGCTGTAGAGCAGCAGACTGACCTTAGGATGATCTATGCTGCAAGGAATGTAAGGTTTCTGGCACTTTGTAGGATGGGGAAGCAGTTGTTGAAAACACGTGGATTGTTTTGTTTCAAAACAGCACTTTTTGACTGCTTAGAATGATTTCCTTAGAATGAGTTCCAAAAAACCTGTTCCTGTTGTTTGAGACTGGAAGCTCTCAGGGTTTAGGGAAATTGCAAGAAAATCAGGCCTGCCTCAAGGAAGCTGAAAGTAAAGGAAAAGAAGTAGAGGCAGGGAAAAAACTGTTAAGAATAAGGACCTGTACTCTATAAGGACCTGTACTCTATCTCTCCATATTGAATTGCTAGCATTTAATTTAGCTACTCAGTATTCCCTCTGTTAAAGACAAAAAATATGACCATATATAGGTGAATTACTTTCAGATTTTTAGATAAATCTCTTTAATAATTGTTGGGTCTTATTATAAGTATTGATAATTCCTATAAATAGTTTAAATTAGGTAAACTGCATCCAGTCTCCACTCCAGTTTGCCAGGAATTTTAGATGACGCCTGGTGAAAGTAGGGAATGTGGATGGTTTATGCCATCTTGTGTATGAGGTGGTTTCATAACATCTATCTTGTACTATGGATATCCTCTGAGTGGAAATGCTGAATCATTGCTTGAAATATGCTCTGATACGTCAGCTTTGAGAACAGTTTGACTTTCATCATGAAGCCTTGAAGTCCTTTACGGCAACGATATTAAATAAATGTTTACCTTAAAAAAAAATCCTGTGAAACTTGAGCCGTGTGCTATCTGCCTATCTTTCTGCATATTGCTTCCTTTTTTATTATACGAATATTAAGGAGAGATTTTTGGGGCTCTTAAATACTTCCTGCCCCAGAGGTCTTTGGCTTGCTTAGTCCCTCAGGTGATGATCAACCTATTTTTGTGGATATTGCCATTGTGAATGCCACAGCATCCTTTCTCCCCCTGTGCCAGCAGTTCCAATTTTTCTTGTCGTTAATTCAAATCCCTTCAAGCCCTAATTCTGCAAACTTGGACTAAGGAGCCTGGCATGGTCCCTGTAAGTGAGGCAGTCAGCATCCTTGTGTCAGTATTCATCCTTCAGTATTCTGCTACTTTCTCCCCACCCTCCTATGAAATGACTGCTCTAATTTCATTTTAAAAGCAAGAAAGTGGCCTATATTCAAAAAAACTAATACTGTGGAGAGAGCCCTGGCTGATGTCCAGAGGGCACAACAGAGTTTAACCATCTTGCATAAGGGCAATGGGGGATTTACATTGTGTTATCAGCAGTAAATATGTATCTTCAAGACAAGTGATAGCTGGGACAAAGAGATGCATATATTTTCATATTTTATTCCATAACTGGACATGGCACTTTTCACTTGGAGATTTCAAAGCTCTTTACAAAGGTGAAGTAAAAGTATGTTTAAAACATAATATATTGGGAGAAATAATCTAAGAACACTTAATTCTTATGTAAAGATTGCTTCTGTAATGCTGCCAAGGTCAGCAAGCCTTTGGATTTTTCATTTCACAATTGCTGGTTGTATTAGTTTGATCAACCTGTGCAGCTTTATCTTGCACGCTTGACTACGCAGAAATATTTTATAAAGGCCATTGCTAAGGATTTGTTCATAACTTGATTTTTTTTTTTTCTCCTATATCATTTATACCAATGCCTTTCAAACCCTGTTCTGAACTCTGTTTGCCTGCTCGTGGTTTTTCTCCATAGCATCCATAAACAACAATGTCCAGTTCCTCATTTGTTTCTTTTTTTAAATTGATGGTACCACTCTGAATATTTTTGTACCCTATATAACTCTCAGCAGGAGTCAAAAGTCAAACAAAGTTCAATTCAAACCACATTGCACTGATTGAAATTTTTCCCTGACTGTTGACTAATCATTGTCTTAAGTGAAATAAATTGGCATTATCAGCAAAATTCCTGGTAGACAGGTCACAGGAGAAAAACTTAATATTGAATGAGCTTAGAGATTACATTTTTCACTACTGGAATAGTCCATTCCAGACAGGGTTAGCCAACTCGGTCTCTGATGGATGTAGGAGACCTGTACATTTGTTGCTTCTCTTCAGCTAAATAAAAAGAGGGAATTGATATTCTTCAGCTGGTGATTTAGTACCTAAAGATTACAAAAAACATTGCCAAAATACTAATTTTTTGGAGAGGAAATAGATATATCCAAAATTATGAATAGGAGAATATTGATCATGTTGGTGTAGCTGACTATTATTATTTCTTGTCTAAAAATCCAAATTTACAAAAAAAAATTATAAGAAGGCAAAATTAAACATTTTCATATATTATTTGTCCCAGGGAAATAGATTTTGATTCATGAAACAGAAGGAAAGAATTAGTCATGTGGTTTCACTTGACTCCTAAATTCTTTTACAATCATCTGATCAGAGATTGGTCTTCCATCCATGTTCTTTGCAAGGACTTATAGCAAATTTACATATCATAGTGGGTATTTCAATATTCCTGAGGTTTATACATAGGAGACCAAAATAATCTATAGAGCTTAAGACATTTAATGCTCTTCTGGTAAGTGTTCTACAGATAGGCTTTTTCTGAGTTCTGGTATGTACTGAGCATTTCCTAGACTACATGAAAAATAAACCATTACGCAGTTCACAATCAACTTCAGACAAAATTTGACAAGTGAGAATGACAAGCAGTAGAAAGTTAGAAGCACAGGAAGATGGAGGTTACTTAAGTGAATTTACTCAAGTGCTTAGATCAGGGGGGTTTAGGTACCAGCTGTCAGTCAAGGTGGTTAGTGTAAAATACAAGGAAGGAGAAAAGACTATGGCTTTACTGACTTGTTTCATAGTGTTATGGTAGGAGTTTGAGATCTGTATGGGGACACGTATTCTTGAAACAGTATTTGGCGTGATCACACAAATAATAGTCATGGATTGGTGGGTAAAGGGACGTCCTAGGGTAGGACCAGTTTTAGCAGCACATGGCTCAGTGCACAGAGCCCACACCTCTGAGGTGTTAGTCCTCACCAGTCCCTCCCATGCACCCTGGAGTAAATCAGGGAGCTGAGAGAACTGGGCGCTGCATAGGACATACAGAATAAAGTATAAAGGAATTTGTCCACAGTAATGAGAAAACTGGGAAACCTCCACTTAGAGCTTCCTGCCACCTTCTTTGTGCAGATAAAAGCATATTTAATTCATACGATGCTTCATATTCAGAAAGTGCTTAATGCACCATACAAGTAGAAATCAATTTGTGGATTCAGCTGTAACATTTCCAAAAGCACCTGATGCTGTAAAAAGTCTAATTTTACTGCATCTGATCATGAAAGAGGCAAGTCTTAGGGCATATTTTTTCTCCTGCAGAGGCTTTTCTGTGTGATACTTAGGGCACACAGTGCATTCATTGCTCTGAGACCCATTCCATGTGCCTGCATAACTTTCTTAATGGTACAGGAAACCTGAGGACCTGAGGGTTGGAAGTTTGAGAGGGCGGCAGAGCGGTAAAGCTTTCCATATGTAGAACCAAATTCCTCTGGCAATTTCAGCCCTAAAAAAGTCCAAAGGCCAGTGTGTAAAGCAAGAAGTTTCTAAAGAGCAGTGGTGAGTGTATGTTAGACTCATGCTTATAGTTCCCCTCTGCAAATAGACCCCTGGAAACCTGAATTGCTTCTGAAAATGCAACTGATGCCTTAGAAACATGTATCTGTCATTGAGCAGCCTTCACATAATCCATCACTGAACTTTGGTATACACACACTTTGACGTTGTGTATGCACAGGACAGGTGAGAGAGGAAGGGAAAAATATTCATTAATGGGAGATTATAGGGAAATGGAAATCTCTTTAAACGGTGCAAATGTAATTTAAATGCTTATGGCTAGACAGAATGCTGGCACTGACACTTTGCATTTCTTAGGGTTTTCCTATTTTTTTCTCTCCACATGAAAGACTGCAGCAGCTGCAGCACAGTGGCCACTGCCACCCTGGGACTTGAGAGCTAACTCAGAGTGCAGAGGTTTATCACTTCCATCTTCCCTGGTGCTACTGCAGGATGGAGTGTTTCTTGGAAGTGCCCCTGGCTTTTCTGGTCTCATGTGGTTTGTAAAGTCTTGCAGTGAAGTCCTGCACTATAAGTATGTCAGAATTGTGAAATAAGTCACACCTGCACAGTGCAATATATTGCTACCCTCTTGAACAGCTAGGCAGTATAATTAATCTGGAATATTAAATATAAAGAGCAATGTAACCTTCAGGTACCAGCTTCTAAGAAACAGATGTGCTGCAGAGAATAAGGCTCACATAAGGCATTTCCTGCACCCACAAGAAAAGAGTTAGGCTGTAGGCTTGGCCTTTCACCTACCAAATCTCATTAATCTTCTACATGAGGATTGCTATTGTGAAGGTTATTACTTCTCTCCTTCATCTCCTGTGTAAACACATAGGCCTGACCAAGTCTTTCAGTTTACCTTGATTCAAAGCAGAAGGTGTGCAGATTTCTCAAAAGCAGTGATGTGACTTAGGAGCTGTCCATGTTGCAGGTTAACCCCAGCAGACAGCTAAGCACCACACAGCTGCTCTCTTACATCTCCTCAACTCCCAGCTGAGAAAGAAAACAAAACAAAAGCAGTGCAAAGGCAGTCACTCCCCACCCTCATGGACAGATTAATGCCCAGATAGTTCCTGTGTTAAAGATGGCTAAATTCCCCCAATGCCCCCTCCTCTTCCTTTCCATTGCTGAGCATGAGGTTACATGGTATGGGATAGCTCTCTGGTTAGTTCAGGTCCTCTGCCTTTTTGTGCCCTCTCCCAGCCTCTTGCTCCCCAGTCTATTCACTGTGGAGGCAGAGTGAGAAACTGCCAAGGCCTTTAGGCTGTGCAAGCACTGCTCAGCAAGAGCTGAAACATCCATGTGTTACCAGCACTGTTTTGGTCACAAATCTAAACCACAGCAGCGTATGAGCTGCTGTGAAGACAATTACCTTCTGCCCAGCCAGACCTGGTACAGTCCTGTACTAAGATAATTGATCCCACAAATAGGCTATATAAAAGTATAAAGATCCTGGCATTTTGGGGGCTGGAATCTCAGCAGTCTCTTTGAAACAAGGTTGAACTTGAACAAGGTTTCCAGTAGAGTATCTTAGTAGATCTGACAGGGAAAAGATCTTGCCACTATCATTGGTTTTGTCGCCTGAAAGTAGGAAGTTAGAAGTCCTAATTTTCATTTATATTTGCTTCTATATCACTCTGCCTATAAAGGGGACCTGAAAGTGGGTATATTATCTTGTGCCAGAGCAATATAAATAGATTTTATGCAAATCATAGCCCCATCTAGTATTAACTATTTTCTTGCTTTAAGTGGCTCTAGGTTGACTTCTCTGAGAACACTACAAGTCTTCAAAATACAAAGGAGGGGTTTTTTATTAAAAACTTAGACATTTTGCATTATAACTTCCAAAGAATGTGTGAATGCTACCTCCTGAATGGCTAATTATTGTTCAAAAGTGAATGAAGTGCTTGAAATGTAACTTGCTTTCTACAAAGGGTGAGCAACCTTGCCATAAAAAGACATTTTGCTGGCTCATAGGCTCCAATTCCCTAAATTTATTACCTTTCAAAATTTAGTAGAGGAACATGGAGATCAAGTTTTTCTTAAAATAAATCAGTGAAGGAAATTGAAGGAAAAGTGGAGAAATTAAAGTTTGCCAGAATCAGCAAGTTAATTATGTCATTTTCATTGGTGCTTAAGATGATATTAATTGCTAACATCAATAACTATACAAAGCCAGCTATCTATCTTTTCTTATGATCTGAAGGATAAGACTGTAAACCATCTATCTCAATAGTCTCTTTCAAACTGTCTTGCCCAGCAGGGCATGAAGAATGGTTCACATGAATTCTGAAATACTTTCAAAGGATGATAAATTCAGAGCCATGTCAGAAGCAGAGGTGTAGGACTAGTCAGTGCATGTGAGTTTTATTGTGTCCTTATAAGTTTCAGTCTTTTAAAATGCAGTGTCATTAGCAAGCACACAGTACTCCAGTGCCTGAAATGACAAAATGACAGCAGTGTTTCATAATGCAGATAATTTAATGCACATTTGGGTTTTCATTTGCAGTGGCAATGTTGGTTTATGAGAAACTGAGTAGGTGATTTGAATTCCAGCAGAATGCACGTTCTCGCAGCAGTCAGAGTGAAACATGAATATACAGAATGTGATTCAGATACATAGTGCAGGATAAATTCTCTGTCAGTCCAGAGTTTGGAAGGAAGGTCAGGCAACCATTAATATTATGAAAATAATGCTTAAAGGAGCTGTAGGTATTAGAAATACCTGGGGTTGGCCCTTTCCACAGCAGAGTTTTTCCCAGTCAGGAGGAGGCTATGGTGTTGGTTTGCACAATGCAGTATCTGACTAGGTCCATGGCTGAATAGGTATTTCAGCACAGTTTGTAATGATTCTAATGGCTGTTAAGCAATCTCTTGAGCAGCTTTGCAGGTAGTGCTGTGTACAGTTTTGTTTCAAGAAAGGTAGTAAGTACAATCCTGAGATGCATAGGTTGCAAGTTTGCTGTAGCACAGGGGAACAGCCTGTGGTCTTCAGTGTCCTCAGTGTCTTGCAGGAGGAATATAAATAGGGGAGACACAATCAAATCCTATCAGCTTTTTTTGTGCTCATGTGCAATTTTACTCTTGCCAAGTAAATTTGTAAAAGCAGGTGCTCTGTACTCAATGTGTGTGTGTCCAAAGTCATATATAAGTAATTAAAAGAAAAATAGCACACTTCTAGTGACTGATAATTTTTAAGCCTCTTTTATTTACCTATTAGAACATGGATTCATTTTTTCCTTGTGTTTGCTAAGCAACTATCATCTGCACAATTATGTGGATCTTGCTGAAGACCAACAGATTTTGAGGATGCAGGTGTAACTGAGCCTGTTTGGTCCACACAGTTTGCACACAAGTGGTGGAATGAGGCATGGGAAGGGGAGAACTCAGCCTGGCAGTCAGTGCACAAGGAGGTGTGAGGAGGAGTGAATGCCTTGCAGGAGATGTGAGCAGTTAGAAACACTTCAGGGTAATAGATCTGGAACCCATGCTGTTGCTTCACAGTGCTTTTGTTTTGGAGAGCCACTGTAGGTAGAAGCAGGGAGGAGGAGGTAGCACTTTCCAACCAGCTTTTGTAGGGCCATGCAGAGCTGTGCACAGCTGCTGTGAGCTGGGATTGGAAAGGCTGCTTTGTAAGGGCACATTAGGCATTTGCAGAGAGACACCTTCTCTTTAGCAGCACATTTTCGATATGCAGGGCTTCCCACTAGCCTGGTTATACTTTGAAGGGTGGGGATAAGTCTCTATGATAGTCTAAGATGAGAGAGAAAAGTTCTGGATCCTGAACTGCTAAAAAGTAGTGACCTCTGTTCAAGAATCTGGATTAAATTTTGTTAAGGGAGAACCACAAAAATCCCAGACTGCTATATTTCTTGAGCAGTAAAAAGTGCTCTGAGTTTCTACTGGCTAGAGCCAATTTGTCTTCCTCCCAGATGGTGTCATTTTGCTTAGTAAGCACATAATTTGTAGATGGTACAGGATATTATTTTTAAAATTATTTCTTACTTTACTAAAATTATTAATGCCTTGCTAATAAAAAGACCATTAAATAAATTTTTAGCTGCTCCCTAAAATTACTTTCTTCGTTGCTTTATTCTAATTAGACACTTTTTTTTTATGAGAGGTTTTGACAAACTATTATGGATACAAGTGGAAATAAAACTTGGAATTTTTCTATAGCTGAAATTCTCAGCCCAGACATAATTCAAAGCAACATATATAGTCATTGTGGCGTGTTAGTGTTACTAATTTCCCAGAAAATATTTTCCCTAAGAAATAGTGCTTTATGTGATTCAAAGTTACCTTTTCAAATCAAATGCTAATGCAGAGAAAATGTTTATTGGCTGGATTTTGAGGTCAGGTTGAAAATAATAATTTGATCCCATTTTTCTTTGGCAGAGTATCAAGAAGAAAAACACAAGTAAACAAGAGATGAGCACATACCTGCGATTCATAGTGTCTCGTATGAAGGAGCGGGTGAGTCTGAGACAGGGAGGTTTGCCCAGTGTTGTGCTGCACTGCAGAGGATCATCATGGTTGCCCACGTGTGACTGTGCAGGGAGGAGGGCTACAAGAGGGTGGTTTTTGTTTCTCCTGTCATAAGCACCGTGTGTGTTCTCACATGCACTCATCAGGCCCTGTGATTTGGATCAGTATCACCAGGTTATGCCATGGGGCTGTGGCTCCTCTGACATGGATGTTTTTCAGGTTTGAGATGCACATAATCTCACTGGATCCCCAGTTTGCCCTTGTGTAGTCCCCACCTGAAATATTCCAGACTATTGTGTTTTCCAATCCTCTTTTATGTGTTTTAAGCAGATTCTAAATGCAGTAACAAACACTGTCTCATGGTCCTTTCAGGCTATAGATCTAAACAAGAAAGGGAAGGACAACAAACACCCAATGTATCGAAGGCTGGTACACTCAGCTGTTGATGTTCCTACTATACAAGAGGTAGAGTGACTTGCTTTCTAACTTCCACACTGGTTTTGGTGGTTTTTTAATAGTGAAAGTTTAAAAAATCCTAATCCTGTTTAATTCTCTTGATGATCAGTATTTCAGTATTGTATCTGGCATTAGATATGGAAACTTAACTTGTCAAACTTTTCCTCATAAATAGGTAATTTAGTAAAACCATTTTGAGTGGTGCCTAGTTTTCAGACACAGAGTAGCCTCAATTCTTTTTGTACTAAGGTTATACTAGGATCTGCAGGTAGCTAAAATCTTCAGAGAAAGTACTGTTTAACTAAATCAATGAATATGGACTCAAGTGCCTATGTGTGCTTCTCTTGCCCAGTGTTTTTGACCATATTCTGATTTCAGTCATTATGCCCTTGTGTGGGTGTCAGCTTTATAAACATCTAAATGAGTCATAAAGAACCAATCACTTTGTTGATCATGAAAAACCAGACTCACCCAAAACATCTGTTTTGCATTAATTGTTCCAAAAATAAAGTACTAATAAATATATTGTCCTTTTTTTCTGAACCAAAGGTCTGATCATGACTCATATAAATCAACTGCACATGACCGTAATGAACAGCATATTCATCTTTACTCATTCTTGCAGCTGAATTGCTATGCAGTGCTGTGGTATATCTTGCCCTTTACAGGCATAGAAGTGAAGAGCCTTTGTTTTATTATTAAAATGCACAAATAAACAATAGCTTCACTGACAGTTTTGGAGAACAGCACTGCTGCCTGTCTAGAAGTGCTGGCAACACCGGTTGAGCCTGAAAATAGGTCAGGCCTTCCTTTCACTCTGTCAACTTCTCCTGCTTCCATAGAAGGTCTTTTGGCCTTGAGAGCATTCTATAGGCTGATGTTGTTTTGTTTGATGATTGGAATTGTCATAGATGTTCTTAGAGAGCACAACTGGAAATGCTGCATTCCCTATTGGACAAAGCCATGCTAAGAAAGTGAAATGCATGCCTCTTTGTAGGCATTTGTTGTAAGTTTGGAAGACTGAGACAATCAGCTTTCATCAGATAACAGACTATAAGTGAAGATCCTGGAAGTTCAAAGGCAGTCAACATCGATTTGAAACTAGCTGATATTTTTTGGTACAAAATGTTCACCTCAGGGAACATATTTCAGTTTGAACAAATGTTCTGGACCACGCCTTATGCTCCAGCTAGTTCAGATTCACCTTATTACAACCAGGAAAATATTTTTTAAATTTGGTGAAGTATTAAAGAATCTATTTAACTTCTGGGCATTGCATAAAGGACAGCCAATGCTCAGGTACTAACAAACCATGTCAAAGAGTTGTAAGTACTCCTTTTGTATGCAGGAAAAGCAGTGTCTGATCTGTGTTGCATAATGCAGATTTCTGTAAAAGCTTCTCTGCATAAAGCAGGAAGAGTGCTTTGAAGAGTTTTCTCACAGTCTTGTGTTTTCTTTTGTGTAGAAAGTAAATGAAGGAAAGTACAGGAGTTATGAAGAGTTCAAAGCAGATGCTCAACTGCTTCTACACAACACAGTGATTTTCTATGGAGGTAAAATACTACATTTGCTGCTTGCCTTGTTTGATTTGTCTTTATTTGTAGGAAACTCACAAGTCCAGGATGAATTTGGTATTAAGTAGTCTTAAGTGTGAATGAGGTAATTTGAAAGCCCTTAAAAGTCAAAGTGCATAAGGACTTTTTTAGGGTCTTTTCTGGCCCACCTGCTACAGAACTATTTTCATCCTTCCTGGCTAAACCTCTTAGAGAGAATTATCCTTTTTCCATCATGCTTCTTCTTCAGCAAAGTCCTACGTCAGTCTATACTGCAGATCTTTGCCAACATACATATGTTTTTCTAGGGTAGGGTGGGGTGCTCTGTGCTGTGTCAGCAGAAAGGAGACTATAAAAAGGGGACTATATGTGCCTATAGGCATATTTCTTTTACTTTTGAGCAACATCTGCCATATTGCAACAGCGAATGTAGCTACATCCACAACAGGAGTGTGCTGCTGCTGCAGTGTGGAGGAGAAGCTGAGCACCATCAGAGAAGTTGCCAGGCACTAGGAAGGTCATGAGTGACTGACTGGAAGTCAAAAACCACCACCACCGTGCCCAGAAGCTGTAGCCAGGTCCTGTTCTCCAGAGCCACTGTTTCAGGAAGGTTGTGGTCCTGCCCTGCAGACCTGGCCCCCATCAGGGAGACTGGGAGGAGGGTGGCACCAGTCTGTTTGCAGCCCCAGGAGATTGACACTGTGGCTGGTGGGGACAGATGTGAATGTGCCAAGAGAAGAATACACGGGTGTAAAGGGAGACTCAGTGATGAACAGTCTGTGGAGCATCACTCAGAGTACTGAGCAGAGAGGAGATGTTTTAGGACAAGTGCAGTGTGCCATTAAGACACAAGCAGAGAAAGGAACTGAACCCATATTAAGAGCAACTGTGTCTCCCTGCTGCTGCTCCTCCTCAGATGTGTACTTGCATTGTTCAGTGTAAAAGCAGTATTGTGGCATATAAATATGACACAGAAAACAGATATTGGACTGATTGTTAGAAAATTTTAAATGGAAGGGCTGTCCAAGTGATTAAATTATGTTTTGTCTTCTTAAACATGACAGTTATAGCATGAAAGTCACAGCAATGACAGCTGCAAATCTTTGTGAGCACTGTGATCATACTGTGATTGTTTATAGCATCTATTTTTAATTTGTAGCGGACAGTGAACAAGCTGATATAGCAAGGATGCTTTACAAAGACACTTGCCATGAAGTAAGTACTACCAAGTAACCAAGATGTAGTCAAGATACTTCATTTTCTTTTCAGAATCTAAGAAATTATTCTTCTTATTACAAAATAAAAAGTGTGTGAAATTGAGTTATAAATTTCTTCCAGACAATCTAGCAGCTGATTCAGAATTCCTTTTTCTTTTTCTTTAGTTTTTTGTTGTTGGTTGGTTGGGTTTTGTTGTTATCGTTGGGGTCTTGTTGGGTTGGGTTTTTTTTGTTTTTTGGGCTTTTTTGCAACTAGATTATAATTTTAAAAACACTGATATTCAAATTTTAGTTTTGAAAATAATCGAGTAATACAGATTTGGATTAGAAATAATTTTACTTACTAATATAAATTCAATTTGAGGTGAGATTCCTACTAAATTCTGTAATTGTCATCAAAACATTTCTCCACATTCAGAGGAGACCAAAAAATACAGCTGAGGAGCTGGCACACTTTCTCCTTTGTACAGTTGAATTACTTCTTTCACAATGTGCTTTAAATATTTGATGAATTTTAAGAACTATTCTTTGCATTTCATCTGTAATAGATCATTCATATGTCAATTGGTCTTCTCCCTCTGCCTGGGTTTTCTGAAACATGAGTAATGTTTCTTCAGGTTGTCTTTCAGCCCCTCACAGTACACCTCAGTTTCACACCTTTAGTTTGCATGGATGGAAGTAACTCCACCAAATTAGCAGGGCTGAAAAATTTTACTACTTAAGGGAGAGGGATGCTACTGAAATCACATAAATAGGATTTTTTTTGCTTATTTACCTTTTTTTCTTTTGTTTTTCAGCTGGATGAACTGCAGCTTTGCAAGAACTGTTTCTATTTGTCAAATGCACGACCTGACAATTGGTTCTGCTATCCTTGTGTATGTTGCTGACACTGATTTTTATTTGTTTGCTTTTCTGTATGAAAGCCTGCAGTTTTGGTGTCATTAATGCATTGAATATTCCATTTCAGGGAGCTTGTTTCAAAAGCATGGTTAAGACTGTAAGCCTAGATATTTTACACAAGTGAAGTGTTGATTGAAGTTCAAAGCTGTAACAATATAAGTTATAAAACTTGGGTATCAGCCAGTTACAACAGTTTCACAAGAAAATAAGGAGCTTACAGAACTAAAACTTTGCTCCTGAATGAAGCTAGAAATACAAGTTAATTTTTAGGCTGCTTAAGATCTCTGTTTTCAATAGACAAAAAATTCCTTTTCAGACTTCGTAATTTTGGGGTTTTTTAAGGTTGATCCAAACAATCTATCTAACGAGGAAATGTATTGTCAGAAGATAAAAATGAAAATAGCACTAGACACAAACATACTCTGAAGGTACTAGCATAGAATTACAGCAGAATATATGTGGGAGATAGCAATAGAATGTTTCATATCCACTAATAAATACAACTTTTTTTCCAGATACCTAATCATGAGTTGGTTTGGGCCAAAATGAAAGGCTTTGGGTTTTGGCCAGCCAAAGTCATGCAGAAAGAGGACAATCAAGTTGATGTTCGCTTTTTTGGCCATCACCACCAAAGGTAATATATTAATTCCATGTGCTGCTTTCTACAAACAATATTAAAAGAATTTATCTCATCTGTCATGTTGTAAATCCTGGCTCAGCTTGTTGCCAACATTAGAAATACTGAATACTTTGCCAAAATTGTTTCAGAAAATTTAAAGTTCAGTCTAAAACATCTGAAGTGTCCAAATTCAGTGGCTCAGAGATTCTCTTTCCACAGTTGCCAGAAGGATGTTCCTTAATGCCATTTTAATTTTAAAAAGTAAGAGAACTTCAGTTGTTTCTTCAAAGGTTTAGCAGTCTGCTATTCCAGGCCAAGGTGAAAATTGGACAGAAATGTACTTCTACCAGCAGTATTGACTTCAGGCAATTTCTCATTTGAGCTGAAGCACTACAATTTTGTGGTTTAGTACCATGATATGTATCACAAATGTTTGTGTCACACTGCTAAAACATTGACAGGCCTCCTGCTGGGAGCCAGTTTGCAATTTCAGAGAATCCCTCTTTACATTGGAAACTTGACTCTTAGAGATCAGCTTTTGGTTCTCTCTCCAGCTGGTTGTTCACCATTTGGGGAAGTTTGTAGCAGTGTGACTGGTTTGGATTTTTTTACTGTTTTATTTATATGCCTATAATGTGAGGAGAGGAGACACTTCTAAAGTAATTCTTGGTTCTTGGGAGATGATATATATTGGTGCATCCAAAAAGGGCCTAGACAATTCAGTTACAATGTTTTAGGAAACTGTTTATTTAAATTGCTTTCATGTAACTTCCACAGCATAGAACATCTTTTTGCTTTTTATATGAACTACCAAGACTTTCTAATAGTCATAAAGTGAGTAAAGGATCTTTACTGGGGCCTCAGTCACAGATTGTTTTTTACCTTGGATCTGTTCACAAATACTGTTTATTTTGTTTGTTATCTTTGGCTTTAAGTTCACACAGTTTAAAATTACTTAATAAAGTAACCTGACACCTGTGGGATGAGGTGCTTGCAACTTCTTAAATGCGTGCTGATACAAAAGGCAAAGGATGTTTAACTGGAGAGCCATTGCTTAGTTGCTATGCTGGACTTGGAAGAAAGGCCAAACTCCTGGTTGGTGTAAATTGGCATTGTTTCTTTGTCTTAAACTTATATTGCAAGAATCAAGATTTCACAAGCATGTCATTTGTTGAGTATTTAATCTGTTATGCAGATGTGCATGGCAGTGACCCTGTATATTCAATGTCCATTGTTACCTTTCAAAAGGTCAAGATCTGCCTATCTGGCTCTCTGAGGATTCTCTGAACATATTTAAGGGGACAGAGTAAGTTTGGAACCATGTCACTGTCATGAATTCAGTCCAAAGAGCAATGACAGTCCCCATGGAAGTTCAGCCCTGACAGAAAGAGCCCAGGACACAAAATGTTTCTATTCACAGTGATGAGTTGGTACATTCCTTGACAGTTTTCCTAAAAGAGGTTGGGAGCTAAATTGGATTAGCATATGAACCTCCAGTAAAATGTTTCAGTGTCTGACTGAGGGCATTTAGCAAGAGAGCAGGTAAGAGATTGTGCTGGGGAAGGTTTGTGGCTCATCAAAAATGAGAGAGACTTTTAACCATAGCACCAACAGCTAGCGAGTATTTGTAATAACAAAACTGTCTAACAGCATGCAGTCTGTTTTTCTCAAATGTGTTGAATTTAAAAAAATATCAAAGTCAAAAGGAATTGTCATTGGTCGGCCATTGTGAAAAACTGCTTTTGAAGTCAGTCTCTCAGGTCGAGATCCTGCACCTGTATTTAATGTTTCTGAACCTGTCTGTACTGTGTATTCAAAAGGGCCTGGATCCCCTCTGAAAACATTCAAGACATCACAGTTAACATCCACCGGCTGCACGTGAAACGCAGTATGGGATGGAAGAAGGCCTGTGATGAACTGGAACTGCACCAGCGTTTTCTTCGTGAGGGGAGATTCTGGAAATCAAAGAATGAGGACAAAGGGGAAGAGGAGGCAGAGTCGAGTATCTCTTCCACTAGCAATGAGCAAGTGAGAGCTGCTACAATATTAGCAATTATTAATACATTAAAGAGTACAAAGACGATGTGGTTTTGATTTATGTGCTATTAAATTAGCCTTGTGCTCTGTCTGCAGGTTTGTGATGACAAGAGGGTTCAAAGACTTATTCCTCCTATGTTTTGTAGCTCAGTAATAGCAAGAATATAGATTTTCCTCTTTCCTCAGTTTCTTGGATGACCTTTGTGAAGTTTCAAAGCGTTTGTCACGTACAGCACCTTGATGTGACAGATCAAGATTTCTAAAGTTAAATAGGAATGTTCAAGTCAAATGTCACAGATATCAGATGGACTGCAACACTGCTTTCTTGGAGCCCTATCAAGGGACATCCCAATAGCTGCTCAGCCTTTGCACAGCTGGAGTATGTTCACTTTGAGCTCTATTCTGCCTTTCAGATCCCAGGCATGACATTTTCAGCAGGTCTAACACAATTAGGTGCAAATGTTGTCCTTGAGGACCACGTGACCAGCAACTGATTAAAGTCATTAAAAATAATTCTGCAAAACAAGCAAAATTATGTTGTTTTAACAAAGAGCACAAATGGCCGAGATCCAAAACTTTACATTTCCATGGAAATTCCCTTATCATAGCTGATCTTTACTAATCATTCATTTTCTGAGGAGGTTTTATATGCATTCACTACTGGTGACTTGGCAATAAGATTTTCATAGTTTGCAGTAATGCTTCTCTGTATTTTTGGCAGCCTTTTCCCTGGAGACATCTTTCCTCATTTAAAACCACTATCCTTTCTCTAAGTCTGTATTAAAAAAAAAAAAAAAAATTGGTGTATTTTGGCCCTCTTCCTTTGTCCTTTTGTCAAACAGATCTATCACCCAATTTGGAATGAAGAACTTAAAAGTTTATAAAACTCTATGTTGTGGTGAGAGATTGTTCCTTATTTTAGCCTGGTTTGCGTAGCTAACCCTTTGTGGCCCTTTTAAATAAAGTTTTGTGTGCAGTCATACAGCAGCCTGTGGTAAAACAGGAAAATGGTCACAAATAAAAGGTAGCTGGTATTTTTCCCATTTTTTTCTGAAGTGTCAGTCACAGGGTCTGAAGAAGTGTCTATTTACATATTTTTTCTTTGATGCCGTCTATTCATCCTTGACTTGGCTAATGCTTATCGCTGTTTTACTGGTTTCCCAGATACAGGAGCACAGGAGTAGCCATCAACTTCACTGTTCTACTGTAGTCTGCAATATCCTGTTGCTAACACTAGCTAGTACTGCATGCTTCAAAAGCAGGCATAAGAACTTCTCTACAAGCACTGTAAGATAATTATCATCCACTTCGATCTCATCCTTGTTTCTACTGTGAGATTGGCCTTTATTCTAAAGCATGGAGTTCCATACCCCTCCAGTTATAATTCAGTCTGGATGATCTTACCGTATTTACATACTTATATTCTCTTTATAATCACAGCTGTTTTCTGGCATCCAACAAGATCTGATTTCTAAGTATGGGTCACTGATACCAGAATATCTTAGAAAACAAATGTTTAAACTTGAGTGTGCAATGAGGAAAGGAATGGTTAAGAGTATTTTAGCAAGTGTATATTGAATGGTAGAACCTGTTTATTAATTTTGTTCCTTCATGCAGTCATAGTCATCGGTGATAATGCAGAAAGTTTATTGTGTGCACTTCTCATTTAAGAACATTTAATTAACATTTCTATTTGATATTCTAAATAATTGCAACTAATCACAAATAAAAGGCACATCAGTCATGTTACAATGAAAGCCACTTACATGAACTGGTTTTTGGGTTGATTCAATATGCTTTTCTTTATGTTCACAGCTGAAGGTTACTCAGGAACCAAGAGCAAAGAAAGGACGACGTAACCAGAGTATGGAACTCAAGAAAGAAGTGAGTAACCTCAATTACTGTGTTTGTAGAGATAGCAAAGTACAAAAAGTTTGAAATTTTAATAGACTCTCTTTCAATTTCCATCACCTTTTAGTGATGTCACAGTATTAGTCTTGGAAGTTCCAGCCCCACAGCTTGGTACTCCTTGCTAACAAATGTAATTGTGCCTCCCCCATGGAAGAAATGTGTATCATCATGGAAATACTCTTTATCGTGAATAAAGCAAGTCAGTTACAACATTTCTTTTTTAACAACAAATTCAGGATATCAGTAAGTCCATAAACAGCAGAAATTAGGAAGTGCAGTCGAGACTATTGAGTTTATGAGCTATCTTATCCACTTTGCCTGTGGGGCTTCCCTGTGTATCCTGCTTGCAGGATCAGGGAACCGAGGGCTGCGTTATTGCGCGTGTACACAAGGGGGCACTTACAGAGAGAGCCGTAAATCTGTTCCCGATCCGCCAAGGACTTTTTCCTGGCCTTGTTCCAGCTGCCTGAGGAACGCTGAGAAAAATTTGCGCATATGCCCGGTCCTTGCAAAAGGACTCAGGATGCCCCTGCAGGGGAGGGTGCAGGTACTGTAGCAGCAGAGCTCTCCGTGGTGGCTGGAATAGGGACATGGCCACTCCTAAGTCCTGGGCAGCTGCCTCCTCATTGTACCTGATCCTGCTGGATGGAGGCAGTGACACAGTCTGTGCTCCCTGGGGCACAAACTGTGTTTGAGCGCAAGATCGGGAGATTACAGGAGGATGTCTCACCGTTCTGTGTTCTCTGTCAAGCAAATGCTGTAATTTGCTTCATATATTTATATCTTAACATTTGCCTTCTTAGCTCTGATCAGTGATCCAAAAGTCAATCACAGCGACCTCTCGGAGAGTAACTGATTGCAAAAGGGAATACACAGTCAGCCTTTCCAATGGTGTGAGCAATGCCTCATCACACAGACAGGCACGAAGTCCAGTCCTGAGCAAGGCTTTGTCTCTACACTGCTAAATGAGCATTAAAACATCTAACTTAAAAAAAAAAAAATAGTGCCTTTAGACTCTTCAAATAGCAATAAGCATTTCCAGGTGTATAACTTTGATCTGTTTCTAAAGAGCAGGAGCAACTGGTGTTACATTGTAATAACAGAGGCAGCTAAATTCAGCACAGTACACTACAGTAACAGTGACTTCTTTCTTGATAATTGTGTAATTATACAGAGCTTCTGTGGTCATCCAAGTCTAGTTCTATATTATTGGAAGCAAGATGTAGACTCTCATTAGCCTTTCATCTTCAAAGGACCTTTGAAGTACTAATCAATCTTTGCAGCAGTTCTATGGAATCAGTGGAATATCAGACTCCAGTGCAGCCTGTTGGGTCAGAGTAAGCCCAGAGTTTGCCAAAACAATTCAGGAGCCTTGGCCATGCAACTACAGTCTCTTTAGGCAGAATACTGTAAGGGAAAAGTATCTCTAGCAAACCTCTAGTAATCCCAAGGAGTCAGCACAGCCTTTGAGGTTTTTGCATACTTTTGAGGATGTGAGGCTGGCTGAAGTCAGAAAAGCCTGACCAAAGAGTCTACCCACTCTCAAGTTGGTTTTCCACAGGGATGCCTCATCCCATAAGCACTGGAGATCTTCAGCAGACTACTTTCACATTAATTGCACTGATATTAGTCATGTAACATTTTTTCTTCAGGGGTAGCTGAAAAGTTAACAGACTGACTTCTTCTGTTTTGGTGACTGATTTACAAGTTTGTTCTTTCTCTGCAGGAGCCAGAACCTGAAACTGAAGCAGTAAGTTCAAGCCAGGAAATTCCCACAATGCCTCAGCCCATTGAAAAAGTTTCAGTCTCAACTCAGACCAAGAAGTTAAGTGCCTCTTCTCCAAAAATGCTGCATCGGAGCACCCAGACCAGTAATGATGGAGTGTGTCAGAACATGTGCCATGACAAATACACCAAAATCTTCAACGATTTCAAGGACAGGATGAAAGCTGATCACAAAAGAGAAACTGAGAGAGTTGTGCGAGAGGCGGTGGAAAAGGTAACACTTGTTGAACACCATCTGCACTGGCTTGAGGAGAAGCAATCTTGGGGGTTTTTTTTGCGTTCTTTTCTATTTTTGTAACAACCACTCTTACCAAAATGAATAAATAACCTTTTCCAAAGAGACCACATAAAAATAGTCTCCATTATTGCTTTTTTTAGACCATTTCTATGCCAACAAACCTACTTTAAACAGAAAACTCTTGGCTTTTTTGATTCTTGTCCAGTGAAATCAGTTTGTGATCCAAAACTGAAACTAATTGTTCATTCATGAGTATCTGTTTCCAAAGCCTTTCTCTCCTTTGTTAAGTGTGATTCTAAACAATGTCATTGTTTAAGTGCTAGTCATAAATAATTCTCCTTTTATCCATCTTCTGACCTAAAGATCAAATAGGGTCACTGAAATTTGTTTGAATTTTCTTATCTACTAATAACCTGTTTAAAATTCAATGTATAAGCTTGACCTGGTCACCTTTGGCTAGAGAGAGCAGGGTAATTTGGAGGATGATTCGTCTGACCTCTCTTAAGTACCTGTCTTAAGATAAGATGGATTTCCTTCTGGATGAAGGACTGTGAAATGAACCTAGGGAGTTCAAGTGTTAATCCTGTAGGATTAATACACCAAACATTTAGATACCTGAGCAAGGGCAAAGGGACCTCACTGGCAGTGAATAGCAAAAGGTACCTCTTAATGAACTTAGGGATATTCTATTTTGTATTTTCCATTGTGCGCTTGCTGTAGATTTATATGCAGTTGTAGATGTGGAAAAAACAAAATCTTTTTTAAAGAGAAATTAATAAATTTATAAACTGATCATTGAGCAAATATGCATAGAACTTATTTAGCTGTTACTGTAGATGCCTAGCAGAGTAGAAATACAGTGACATTTTTATTTTGATTAAATCTGATTTTGTTATGTCTCTAATTGAGTAATTTTTATTTCCTAAACAGGAGAAATCTCTAATTAGGTGACCTCCACCCGCATCAGCAATAGAGGTTTAAAGAGCAGAGGTTTAAATAAGACACTTTTTATTCCAATAGCTGTCCCCTGACTTGTTTTGCTGACTGTCTTTGGCAGCTGCGTACAGAGATGGAGGAAGAGAAAAGGCAGGCTGTAAATAAAGCTGTGGCCAACGCACAAGGAGAGATGGACAGAAAATGTAAGCAGGTAAAGGAGAAGTGCAAAGAAGAATTTTTAGAAGAAATTAAGAAACTAGCAGGTCAGCACAAGCAACTGATTTCCCAGACCAAGAAAAAGCAGTGGGTAAGTGTCAAAAATTTTTCACAAGCGTGGAAGTGGAAATGTATAATGCATCCTGCAGGCCAGTTGAAGGCAATTTCTTCCTTGCTTTTAACTGCAATGCTCTTTCACCATTAAGGCTTTCTCCTTCATATAGCTATTTCAAAACTTCTTCAAATTTCAGCTTGGTGTTTTGATTACTTTCCATCTTAATTTGTTAGTGCTAAAGCAACATCTTCTCTAGTCCAAACAGATCTCAATATCAAAAATATTTTTTTTCTAAATGCAGTTTTACTCTGTTTAAGACATGCTTTGCATTATGTTCACACTCCTTTGATCTTGAGACCTCAGAGGGTACAATATCTGGCTGCATCAATTTGGATTCCCCTGCTAATATGGCTATTAATGATATCCTTTTGGCCTTTTCCTCTCCTTACTTTTTCTACAGCTCTTTTATTTTCATTTATATTTTAGAGATGACATTCCAAAATGTGTTCCTCTCTTGTTTGATCCTTTAGTGCAAATCTGCAGCATCAGCTACAAAAACCATGTTGGTGTGCCCTTTAGAAATGTGAAAATAGACATCTAAATTACTATTCTGTTACATGCCACAAACTTTTCCCTGGTTTTATTTGGACTGTGGCTCGTGTTTTCTCAGGCTGAAGTGTGTTCTCCCACATGGCTGTACAGGACCTAGCCAAACACTGCAGGTCCCATAAACTCTGCTGCTTGCCTGGAGCAGATGCAGGTGGAAACCACTCTGCTCAGGAGCTGGGACCTGGCACATGCACAAACTCTGCTATTTCTTTGCTAATTTGCACAGAACAGGGGAGTGAAAGCCATCATTCAGGAAGTCACACAGCACTGTGACAGTTGTCTGTAACACACAGAGGGGTGGGCACAGGACTGTAGCACTGGTGGGGCTGGAAAGGAGCAGGAGCCTCCAGGAGATGGCACGAGCCAAGGGACAGCCAGTCCTGCCACCCCCCTGCAGCCCCTTCTGCTCTAAAAGGCTGTTTTGCTGCTGCTCAGCCTCATTAGTCCCTGTGCTTACATGAAACGATGGTCCCTGCAGGGAAATTCTGCTCTGGAGAAGAGTGGAAAAAATACTCAGGCAAGACAGTCAGTCCTGACTATCACTGTTATGAGTTTGGTTTTTGGAAAGAGAAGAATTACTTCAAATGCCAGAGCTCCTGTAGAGTCTTTATTTCTGTTCAGGTTTTACTGTGGGTGTTATGATGATGCAGTGCTTGGGTCTTTGTCAATAAGAGAATTCCTCCCTGTCTACTTGTCTCTGCAGACCAGAGAAGTTATTTATGACTGACTTGATCGAGTTGCTGTGTTCAGTTTGTCACCAGCTGCTGGTGCCTGCCTGCATGTGCTCACCTGTGGCACTGGAGAGGGAAATGGAATTGCCTTTGCCCACTATAGAACACGTCAAATTACCTCTCCTCTGTCAGAAGTGAAGAGCACACATGTGAGCTGTTGTCACTATTCAGCTAACATGCAGTGACTCGGGCACCATAACTTGATTGTGAGGCCAGACTCTTAGCTCTAGCTGCTTTTTGGGTGTTTTTGAAGGCAGAATTTTCAAAAGAGACTGATTGGAGTTACTTTTGTCTGCTCCAATGTGTCTTTACCATATCCTTCAGACTAATAGGAAAGTGCCCTGGTACCACATCACTGAATTCATTAATGAGGGCATAAAGCCTCTCTACTGAGCAAAACAATCAAAATATAGAAGGAGTATTTGACAGTCTTGCCTGTTTCTGTGGCCTCGAACTATCTGTCAATCACCACCCCAAATGAAGCCATCATGCAGGCAGCTGGTTTGCATGTGGCAGGAGAGGGAAGGTCAGGATAAACACCTCTGCATGCAAGCTGATGGATCTGCCTGCCAACACACAGCCCCAGGCAGCTGGACTTGGTCCAATTACACAACTCCCCAGTGATTCTTCCTGCAGTGGTACTAATGACAGTCCCTGGTGTGTAGTACTGCACTTGTATGCTGCTATTATAATGATACCTCCTTACTAAAATCTCATGTAATTAACACACATACTAAATGAGTTTTGGTGGCTTTGCTTTTTAATTAGGAGCGTAGACCTCTGGTTTTGTGTAATGCTGATGTCTAGGCTTGGGAATACAGCTGCTATTATTCACACTGTATTTGTCTTTTTCTCATACCTAAAATAAACCAGTCCAGTTGGGATGAAGGGCGCATTTTGCTGGTGGTGTACAGGGACATGAGATGTGCTTCCAGCCCTCAGAAGACTAATGCATAGTTAAAGAATAACAGTTCCTCTTTCTCTAGCTGGTCACAATCACCTTGGCTTAACCCAATTTCATTTTTATACCTTCAGAAAATTTAGGTTTAATACACGTACCTCAAGTAAATAGCAAACAAAAGGAAGAAATGTAAAGGCAAGAATAACAATAATGAGATTATGCAGCTTGATGGCCTCCAGGGTGCAGGCTGGAGTGCTGGTCTTGACAATGTTTCTGTTTTAGTTTTTCCAAGTACTTTTATTTGTGTATATGTCTCATTTAAATTGGTGCATAGATCATTTCCATAGACAGCTTTTAACTTTTTTCTCTTTCAAATTTATTTACACATGTATTTATTTTAACTTACAACAGGTGGTCTTTAAGTGAATGAGCATTGTCTGTGATGTGTACTGTCTGAAACAAAACCCCAAGTGATTGATAACATTTAGAAAGAGGAAAATACAAAGAAAAGAGGAGGCCTGAGGCCAGCTGGCATTTTGCCTCCTGTGCCACATGTGCTGGTACCAGCACAGATGACACTATTTTCCTTTTGTAAGTGGAGATTTACATCCCACACTTGTGGCCAGCATATGTAAAGGGAAGTGCAGTACCCACAGATCAGTTGTCCTCTCTTGTCGTAGCATTTTTTGATCTCTCCAAGCCAGCAGATGTGAATTTGGTCTCTGGGCTGAGGCCCATGCTGTACATGATGAAGAGACACAGCTGTTCAGTGCACCTTTCCAGCAGATGATCCTAATGGCTCCCACAGGCTTGTGGGCAGCCAGCAACATGAAAAACCAGGAAGACAGCTCTCGAGAGGACACTTGTTTGCAGACATTTTTACAAATAAACTTCCCAGGAGCTAAATTATGAAAGGAAAATTGAGAGGTTCCCTTCTCACACAGCTAGGGCAGTCCCTTTATTGCTGATGTAAATAAATGGTTATCAGTTTAGCCAATGTAAATGTTGGCTTTCTTGGATCTGTCTCTCAGTAGTATGGGTTGTTGTGGTTTTTCTTTTGAGGCAATTGGGTTTGTTCTCTTTGTACCTGTTTTATTAGCAAAGCTGTAGCTAGACAGGACATAAAAAGTAAATTGTGTGTTATTCTGTGGTTTGGTAGCAGCCTGCACAGACTGGGTGATATCCCTCCCCCTGTTCCCCATCAGGCAATAAGCATTTCAGACTGTATTCCTAAAGATGCTTCCTGATTTCGAGCAGACCAAATTCAGAAAAACAAATTTGAAGTCGTTAGAAGCTGGCTCTCCAGGATGCAGAAGTATAAAGGGTACCTTTAGCAGCAATGCCACCTTACCTTATGGAGTTTTGTCAAAATGACAGTTAATGCTTTTGCAGCACTTCAGGGGTATAAACCCACCTGAAGACTGCCTATGTGGGTACTGCACCTCCTTGATGGCCACCCATAGTGCTGACCAGCATGTTGCATTCCCTTTCTTAGTTCCTCAGAGGCCACAGGGTTATTTTCCAAGTAGCTCCAGCATCACAAAGCTGAGGGTGTTCTCTGAGGGTGTTCTCTGAGGGTGTTCTCACCTTTGCTGCAGCTTTCCCCAGAATCAAACAATTCTGCATTAATCATGGGCTGTGCAGCATCTTTCTTTCAGGAGTTTTGTGCAGTTCTGGCAGGCACAACAAAGGGAAAGCCTGTGTATGACAGGCCTTCCTGGGTTTCTTTAAGACTTGGAGGAAAAACCACTTTTTTGATTTGCTCAGTAGCCCTGATGGAGCACAAGGTTTTCCCTTCAGGAGGTGGCAGTGCTGGCTGGCAGTCAGCAAACCCCAGTGACAGCAGCGTCCTTGCAGGCTGACCCCAGATGGGCTATAACAGACCAAGGATTCTTGTCTCGTGGGATGTTATTGTTGTGATTTTTGAGATTTTCTAGACCAAAAGGATCTTTCCCAGCAACCTCTGGACAAGTCAGGCTGATAAAGAAACCTCAGACACACTGATTTTCAAGCCTAGGCAGACCCTGCTCATGCCAGCAGCGCCTGTTGATTTATTGTAGCTTTCAAGCCATAGATCAGGGTGCTATTACACAAATGTGGGGTAAAAGACGGTTCCTGCAATGTGTGGCTGACGAATGTCAGTCCACCATTCTGAGAGACGAGTTTTCTTAAGCGAGAGATGATTTTTTGAAAAGCAATAATCCAGACTCTGGGAAAGAGGAAAGCATCGTGCAGATTTGCTGAAAATGCCCTCAGGGCCCCGGGTGCCCCCCGAGCATAAAGGAGAGGAGCACTGCTCTCTGCTCGTGCTGCTGTGTGCAGGGGTGGGGGAACGCTGCTGAGCTGGTGAGGAGGGATCCTGCCAGGGGGGTAATCCCATCTCCTTTGTTCTCCCCAGTGCTACAACTGTGAAGAGGAGGCCATGTACCACTGCTGCTGGAACACTTCCTACTGCTCCATCAAGTGTCAGCAGGAGCACTGGCATGCCGAACACAAACGTACCTGCCGCAGGAAAAGATGAAAGGGTTACTCCTCCCCTAGAGCACCACCCCAATGATTGCTATTCTCAGACAGAGCGGTTTTTGTTTCCAAAAAAAAAAAAAGCCAAAATTGTTTAGAATTTGCTTCCCATTTTGCACCAGCCTTTAAACACTTTTCGTAAAAAGAAATTTTGCACAGTTATTTCAGTCTTCTGTTAAAAGCGCTCCTCCAAAATTTTGTCGGCAAAATGAATTGAACATCTGTGGGAGCAGGTTACTTCAAATAATTTTAAACTAGAGGATTTGTTGCATTTTCAGCAAATTTTAAGACATTTTTAGGTTTTACAGAGATTTTAATCTTTAAAAACAGCGGATCTAAAAACAAAAAAAGTGATGCAAGTTTAACAAAAGGAACATTTAAAAACTAGTTCCGAATGTAAGAAGTACAGAACTGTTTCAGAAAAACAAAGCATACTACCTTGATGTAACATTTATTTCTTAACGTTGTTGAGCTGGTTTTGTTCAGCTTAATTTTACTGTTTAAAGGCATTATCTATTGGTTATACCAGTGGGTACATGATTGAATTTAGGGAACAGGGTTGACACAGCAGGTGCTAGTCCTGCGTATTTTTTCTTAAATATTTCCCAACTGTGTTTTATTTTCATTATTTCTTTTCAATATATAACTTTTATAACAAAATATTAGCTTTGATCTTGTAGTTTAAAATCACAGGGAACTGGGGTAATCTTTTACTGAGCTGGATCTTAGAGAAAAATGAATATTTAAATTTTGAAGTTTGCACATTTCGTCTTTGTTCTAACATGAGTGCTTATAACAAGAATAAGAAAAGCCAAAAAAAAAAACCAAACAAAAAACCAGACAAACAAAAAACCCAACTACCTTTATTCATACTAGGAATTTTGAGGCATACAAATTACTTTATTGCGCCCCCCTTCAGCCTCCCCAATTCAGAGTCCTTTGACCACCTCTGATCTGGTGTCACCTGGTCCATTGTAACTGATAATAAAAGGAGAGAAAGCACTTAAGTTTCACAGAAGCCGTTATGTTTGTAGTAATGGGTCATTGCCTAATAATGAGCTCCATCACTGTACTCAGAATGAAGAATAATGCATGTTAATTTTCTTGTATTAAAGATGCCGTGATTTGTAAAAAGTCTGTATTTTGCGGAATGTCTGGATTAAGAAGCATTACCAATAGGAATGGATCGATAGTTGAAAAATGATTTTCTTTTTGTTTGTTTTATATATAGATATATGAATTGCATCCATGTTCAGAGACAATTTTTTAAATAGATGTAAAGCTTACTTAAATAGCTTTTCTTTTAAAGTGTCTCCACATTTTAGTTTCTTTCAAAGATTGGTCTTAGACTGAGTCATACGCCCATTAATCATCCAGCTATTTTTTGAGAAGTTAGAGGAATAATTTGTAAATATTTATTTAGATCTTTGATATTTATTGAAAGCAATTACCTGATGGAACGATGGAAGCTGAAGAATCAGGAGGAAAGCCTTTTAAAAAGTTTTCTCTAGGATTTGTCAGGGTCATTGTAAAGACAAAAATATAACTAAGACTTCTGTGAACTACCACTGAAATCCTGACCTTTTTTACTTACAGTGGTGATATAAGTTAATTGACTAGATACCGCCAAATAATGCCCAATATGTTGCAGAAATTAAGTGGTAAGTTGATTGGAAAAAATAGTAAGTAGATGGTAACTTGTATTACCACAGCTACATTATTGCCTGATAAATGTGTAATTAACTTTTGTCGCCTCTGTGCTGTGACTGTAAAACACTTCACAACTAAAAATCAATCTTGTTCGATTACTTTACAAGTTCCAAAACTTCGATCCACCCCTATGAAAGCAAGTATTGTGGAAATATTTTTGGTGTAAAATCATTCCAGAATATGTAATATTTAACTGATAGCTGCATGAAAGTAAGATTCGTGTTACTTTGGCTTTTTTGTCTCTGTTGACACGGTTGCACATTTCCAAGTTACTACAGCGTGAAAACTGTGTGTTTTAAAGAAAAAAAAACAAAACAAAAAAAAAAAGATTGTGGCCTGGTTTTGTATAAGTTTTAGGTAAAATTACAATTGATTGTTTTAGGAACCATGAATTAAAATTAATTTTTCTGCAAATCATAAAGCTATATTAAAGTGTTGAGCTTAGCCACTATGCACATTGTAATTATTCATTGTGGCTGTCCAGTTTATGATGCATTCTGGCATTTTGTAAGCTGCTCTGACTAGCAATATATAGAGTCATTTAATGTGTTAACATTGGTTAATAAATGTATTTAAAAAAACCCTCACTGAATGTGTCTGTGTTGATTTTGGCCAGTTGTCCTCACATCCTGGGGTGGGCAGGCATGAGGCTGCCATTAGTACTTGTCCTCACCGAGGGAGGCCGGAGCTGTGCATGGGGAGCTGAACTCCCAGGAACCTTGTTCCTGACTCGAGGGAGCTGGCAGGGCCATGGAAGGGCAGCATTTAACATGGCTCTCGGTGCCAACAGTGAATCCTTTCAGCCAGCAGGCCCCAGGGCTTGCACCCATCGAGTTCTGGTTTTGGAGCCGGGTCCTGCACGGGCAGCAGCCAGGCTGGGAACCACCCTGTGCTTCCCCTGACCAGAGGCCACATGTGCCTCCCCCCTCAGCCGGTCCCAGCCCTGGGCCTGTGCCCGTGGTGTGTTTTATTGATGCAGTAATTCCCTGCAGAGGGACTGCACCAGCCCAGCTTCACCTGCCTGCGGTGGGATTTCTCTGCCAAGCCCTGAGCAGCACAGTCCCACCCGCTTGTGAAGCCACCCCTGGTGGCAGTGAGGTGTCCGAGGGCCCATGGAGCACATCCTGCAGCCACCCAGGAGCAAGGGCCACAGGGGACAAGCCAAAGGCAGAGTGGATCATCCCGGAGCTCCACCGGCACTTCAGGGCTGCAGTAGGGACACTCTGGGAGCTGGTTTCAGTGTGACAATTCAGAATTTCCCTATGGAAATTAACACCTGGCAAGACCTGCAAGTCTCAAGGGATCCCTCAAAGTTTCATTTAGTATTTCACTATCCAAATGGTTTTGTTCTTACTAGAGCCAAGTTTTATTCCTTCATCTTGATGAAACAATTAAATGTCAACAGCCAGCATAGTGAATGACATAAGCTGGCAGAGCAGGATCAGGAATAAGAAACATCTCCCTTCAGCTCCCGTCCCAGGGCATTTTCCCTTTTTGATGACAGTGGTCACTCTTCAAGCTCAACACTGCTCACCAGCACTCCCATGGCAGAATGCCCAGTGAAAATGCTCCTCCACTCCCCTCCCCATGTGCATTTGCCAGTTCAGGTGACACCAGCGGGGCCAGGATCGGGATCAAACAGATCTTTGGACGTGCCAAGGTCGCTTCTCACCTGCACTGTGTCACACAAATTGTCTGTGACCCGCCATACTCCATCCCTGTCCCACACTGGGCCCTGTCACTGCCAGCTGGCGGAGCAGAGGAGCAGAGTTGTCCTTGCAGTGCCCCAACATTGCAAATTTCCTTCCATCAGGAATCTCAGGGTGAGTGGGGGCTTCTCCGAGTTCCTGCAGCATCGCAACTGCAGGCAGTGGTCCTAGAGCATCAGTCTTAAAGGCTTAAACATTTTATTGTTGGCATTTCCTATTATTATAATTATTGTTGTTGTTGTCATTAATTAATTAATTTTTATTTTTTAACTCTGGCTATTCCTTTATTTTAATAAGGAGGAGCTGTGGTTTCTGCCTCCTGCTTCCTTTAGGTGGAGTGAGCTGCCCAGCTCATGGTTTGGTTGCCTTTCACAATCTTAAATGACCAAGTATGTGAAATATGTTCAGGATTTGTTAATGGTAGTTAGGAGCCACCCTGTCAATTTTAGCCTCCCTGAGTGAGACTACGTATGTGATCTGTGCATATGCTTCTCAAATGCTTTCATAAATCAAATTGAGGGGGTATCTAAACCAGAGAGGCCCTTCTTGTGTTGTTTCATTTTAAGGAAATGCAATTGCAAGTAGAAAGGTCCACCCATATGTGAGAATACTAGAATATTGTTGTGGTTTAGTAGGAGATGATTATAGGCAATGTAAAAGGAGTAAAACAAACTATCTTGGGCCTTCCAAACCCCATTTTTACCCTAATAAAACCTATTTCCAGATGTCAAAAGCCTCAAAAGTATGACAGATTCTGAGTAATGCTTTTTGAAACAAATGCAAAATTGTAAAATCAGAAAAAGAAACAGAACCAAGAGAAAATTAACTCTGAATTGTCCCTCCTGCTCCCCATGGCCATGCCTGCCCCAGGACCTCTCCAGCCCCACGACCCTGGAGCAACTAATGAGGTATAGAAGGGATGTTTCATCCCTTCAGGAATGGGAAACAGCAGTGAAGAGGCTAAAATTAAGTGCAGCATGTACTTCATAGATAATTTGTATGTAGAAGGGGACTGATAATTGGAGATTATTCAGAAGAAGTGCCAAGAGAGCCAGAACACTCCATGCTAAAAGGCAGAGTGATGTGTTTGTTTACAAAGCCACCGGCCAGTTGCTGTAAACTCCCTGAGTGAAAACTAAGCTGGCGTGAAGCTTCAATGGAAATAGGATTTACCCTGGAGAGGTAGCTAAAAATAAACTGAGTTCTGCATCAGAAGACGCTGTGAATCTAGTTACACGAAATGCTTTAGCAGTGTTTGGAAAAGGACTTCTGCAGAAGAAAACAACATCTATTAATAAAGCCAGAGCACTTTCATTTTTAACTACTTCATTAACAGGAAAGGTAGCTTTTGCAAATAGCCACTGCAGGCAGCTTAGGGCCCCACTTGCTGCCACATTCCGGCTTTGCCTCTCTCCTGCTGTCACTCCCATGGGAGCTGTGGGAGACAGCTCTGCACTGGGCCAGTTTTGAGCCATGATCCCACCATGCTTGGCCACAGCAATGTGCTTTTGTCCCTTGTAACAGAGCCTTCAAGGTGAAAAATGGCTTCATTAAAAGCGAGAAGGAACTCAGTGCCTTGCACACAGCAACTCTTGGAGTCCCTGTCACCAGGAAAGAGAGTTTTGTCTGGTGTGGGCCACCCTCTGTGCCTCAGCTGGCTGGGGCATCCTGCTCACTGTCCTCACTGGGGGGCATAGGAGCTGTGTGTGTCTGCTGTGACTGGAGAGGGAGCAGAGTGAGGCCTCCAAAGCCCAGGGCACAGGCAGGGACATTCCCTGCTGCCGGCCCTGCAGCTCAGCCCCGCCAAGGAGCAGCAACACTGGCTCCTTCCCAAAGGAGAAGCACAGCCAGAAACTCTGCCATGCATGGCTTATGTGCTGGAGAGAGAATTTCTTTGGCTGACACAACGCTTGACAGAGTGACAGAGCCTTTTCCTGTCTTTTCACAGGTCCATAAAGACCACAAGGGCTGGAAAGGCTTTTAGTTTTGCCCCAAAGAAACGCAAGATGTGCAGCTCAGTCATGCAATTACTTGTTCTGTTTTCCCACTGACACTGGAGCCAGCAGGATTTTAACCCTGGGCTCCCCAGTGCCAGGGGCTGTCGCAGCAGGGAGCTGCTCCGTGCTGGCCGAGCTGCTGGGAGTGGGCGCTGGATGCTGAGCCAGAGCCCAGCACGCTCCAGCCCTTCCCACCAGCAGTGTTCCTGCTGCCTCTCTCTGACAAATTTGGGTGGGGGCAATGCTGCACCTGCAAGGAAAGCCCCCAAGCCCTGGAGCTTCTTTCTCTCCAGTCAGTGGGGGGACATTGGGATTTCGGGGCTGGAAAGGGGAACAGGAGGCAGCTCACACAGCAGGTCCCTCTTGCAGAGACTGGATCTGTCCTGAAGTGCCACAGACACTGAGAAGCTCTGAGCCATCTTGGGCTTCTCCTGATGCAGGAGCCTCCCTTGGAAAGCTGTGGACAATTGCCACAGAGAGGGGCTCTGCAATGAGAGAGCAGCGGGAGCTCGAGCCTAAAAGCTGGAGGCCTCCGAAGCTCCTCCTTAGCCTGGCACAGCCCAGACTCTCAACCTCTGCCCCTGGTACTACATCCACTCCCAGAGCCTTCCTCTTTAGCCCAAGGCTCATGGAAGTACTCTCTGGACACTCTACACAGAATCATCTGCAGAGACAGAACCAATTTATGGGCTTCTCTTAACAGCTTGTTCAGAACTTGTCTTTTTTTTTCTCCCAGTTGTGATCCTGCTCCAGACCTCCCTGGGCAGAGGGAGTGTTTCCACCTCTCCCAACTACTGCTGTCACCATGTGGTGAAGAAAAGTAGTGTCTGGAGTTGCCTGTCCCATTACAGACCTAATTATTATTCTCCCTGTGGCTCAGCATTTCCAAATCACAATGGGATTTTGCCACATCCCAAAATGTGATGCTGCATCCTGACTTTGTGTGTCTCCTGTGGATGCACTGGTTTTATCATGCTGAAGAAATAAATGGTGCTGGTAGTTGTAAGTAAGTGCAATGACAGCGCATGTGGCTCATGCAGGCATAGCAAGATGCAGTCACACTGGTTTGGCAGCAAGGCTATGGCCCTGTTACATTCTTCACTGGAAACAGGAGTTTTTAATGGAAGTTTTCATTTAAGAAAACGTGGGGTTTGTTAGAAAATTTTTGTAACTAAGTGATCTCTAACAGTCATTTTATTATGGCTTAAAACAGTAGTTAAAAGCCTCTTCTACTGTAAAAAGGCTTTGCTCCAAGATGAAAAAATACTTCCCCCCTCTGAAGGAAAAAAAAAAAAATTATAGCTGAGACCACACTTCTTTTTCTTTGCTAACCAAAGAGCTGTGAGAGAAGAACTTAAACATTCCCATTCAGTTTTTGTGGCCCCACACCCTGGACTGGCAGGATAGGCTGTGGGTTTCCACGGTGGGTGCCCAGTGTCTGCCCCAGCAGCCAGAGGCATTTTCAGGCTCTGTGAGTCCGTCCCTGTCCCTGCAGCAGACAGCTGGCACTGAGCCATGCAGGGACCCTGCAAAGCCACATGAGGGTGTAGCCCCACCCCAGCTCGCAGCTACTTGTGGTTAGGAAAGAGGAGGGTATGCAAAAAAAAAAAAAAAAAAAAAAAAAAAAAAAAAAAAAAAAAAAAAA
>VXBQ01013861.1:314552-625326 GCA_013400175.1 Phainopepla nitens
TCCTCCTCTGGATTTCAGGAAAGTATCCAAACCCACATGTTTAAGAGAGGCACCCTAGAAATGCTAATGAGCACGTGTGTCTGCAATGGAAAGTTTAATTCCTTTGTACCTCCTCAGCCACTAATTTCCTTTGGGCAATTGTTGGCTCAAATTCTCGTCTCCTGCTGCTCTGTGAATACTGCCCGTGCCACACTCACCTCCTGACCCGGCTTCATGGAAACGTTACTTTCTTCTCGCCTGCAGCTGCTTTTCCTACTCTTGTCTTCTCCCAGGGTTTCTGTTCTTCAGTCCTGCCACTTACCTGATACAGATCTGGTTGTTTTTTTGTTTCCCAAACCATTGGGGTTGAGATAAACTCTGTCCGTGCCTTGCATATGTCTGTCATCCTACCTCCATACACGTCTTCTCTTGAGCTGTACTGCAGAGCCCTTGGCTGAATTCAGCAGGGGTAGCTCATCCCAGCCTCCAGTCAGAACCTGGGGCTAAGTGCAGTGAGGTGTGTCCCAGCACCTGGAGCTTCCTGATTGAAACTCCTCTAGGTGAGAAAATTAAAATGTAGGCCCCTAAAATTGGGTGCCTGATGCCAGAGGGTTAGATAGTCTCAGCTGCTTGATCTATGCTTCCATATGCACACTCTTCTTTTTCTTGGTCTCCCCTTCTACACCAAAAGCTCTTCCTAAAACTGCCCTTCATTTATGGCTTCCTCCATTGGTGTCTTTATCCTGAGAGCTCAATAAACCTCTTATCTTGGTGCCTCTCCTGGCACCTCCAAACCTTTCCCACGTGCTGCCAATCACACTTGGAAGCCACTCCCTGTGGATTCCATCAGCTTTGTTCCCTCCTCCAGCCACTCTCCGCCTGCCTGAGGGCATCAATCTACCAAAGCAAAAAATTGAAATAAGATCAGCTTTGTGCCTTTAGGACCCACCACTAACTGGTCATTGCTGCAGAATATTTTGCAACCATTTTTTGAAAATTATTACTAGATGTGTTGTGGGATCTTTGGGAAAAAGACTTTTTTTTCCCATGTGGGTCATAGAGAACACAACAGTGCCTTTGGAGAAATCTTGTTTGTGCAGACCAGAAAGAAGTAAAGAGCACTGATTTTGGCAGGATGCAGCATGACCTGCTTAGTGAACGTGAGTGAATCTGAAATGCCATGCGGTTCCCAGTGTCAGGATGATGCCAGAAGGTGCAGGGATGGCCTCATCCCAGTCTGCTCTGTAGGAAAGGAGGAGCTGCTGTTTCAGAGATGCTGATCTCAACCAGGTGCAGCACAAATGAGGCTGACAAACTTGAGAGGGTTTTTGTACCAGCTTTAAGGTGATACCACTCAAAAGAGAACAGAAAAACCATGAAAAGGAGAACCCTAAATCACGGTAAGGAGAGCGAGAGCTTTTGAGAAGGTGGGCTGCCAAATGAAGCACTCCATATGTAAAAAAATAACATACATTTATGTTAAAAAAAGATTAACAATATACTGTATTATATTTTATCCCTCCAAAAAGTGATTAATTTCTACTTTCACCATGTAGAATCTGGTTACTTTTTTCCTTTTCCCCTTCAAATCTCAGTTTAAAAGTAAAACCTTCTTCAAATGGAAAAAAAAAAAGAAAAAAAGATTCAAAATCAGGGTTGGCTCTTACCCTGGGGACAGAGGGGTCCCCCTTGGGATGACTCTTGTAGGCTGCACCTCTCTCCCAGTGCCCATCCAGCCAGAGCCCAGCCCAGCCCCCTCAAACCACGAGTGTGCCCAGGCACAAGCCACAGCTGGATTTGCCTCTCCAGGGGTGCAGGGGGTTCTGTGGCCCAGCAGGGGACTGTGAGAATTTGTTGTTGATGTCTGTGCATGCCCCTCCCTCCATGCCCCCCTCCCTCGATAATAACAGTGCATAAAGCAAATCTTTGTGTTGAAAACCAGAAAAGGAAAGCTGTATGGTCTTTTATCAGACTTTTTTCCAATTCCTGCATTCTTAGCATCAATGTGATAATGAAGAAATTATGCTGTTCTTAATTGTGCATGTCTCTTCTAAACCTACAATTTTTTTGCTGTTGTTGAGATTTCCCACCAGCTTTGCAGTGTTATAGCCACCTTTTGCCAAAATTATTTTTAAAATGTGGAATTGAAATATTTTAATCTTTTAAAAACCTTAATCCCATTAACAAAAATCAATTCCCTTTTTGATTTAATGAAACTATTTGTAAAATTGAATCAAGATCTATTTGCTGTTCAGCCATCCTCTTCCTTCTGCCATCTCTAACTTGCTTTCTCTTTCCCACAATTTTTGGGTCTCTCTCTCTTGCTTAGGGTAATTGTGGGTGTACAAAACTGCACCTACCTCTTGTGATAAGCAACCTGAAATCTGAGCCATCAGGGATGGGATTTGATACCCTGAATTTCTCAAGACAGGACTCCAAAGACACGAGGACTGAGAACTTCACCCTTTGAAATCACATTTGGAAAATGAGAGCTGGGGCCAAACCTCTTCTCTGGGAATGCTGCTACTCAGCAGCTGGGAGCCAGCTCTGAAATCAAGGTCTTTTTGGAAAAAGCCAATGGAAACAGGCAGATCACATTTCCAAGAGGGATCATCTGTCTGCCCAAGGCTACTGAATAGATGGGGAGGTTCTAGCCCCACATGTGTGAGTGACCAAGCTGTAACCCACAAACTTCCACTGGCAGAAAGCTCCATCAGAGCTGTAAAACCTGGATCAGTAACTTCCTTAGGTGACTGATTTGCAGTATGTCAGTAGCAAGACCTTGCAACAAAAGCGATAAGTGACAAATTTGAGGAGTTTTACAGTACTAATGCTTGTTATTGCTTCTCACAAAATGTTACCAAGCTTACAATAATCTTTACACTTTCAGCAAAAATGTGAACAGTATATTTGAATATATTAAAAAGAATTAAAAAAACATTTCACAAAAAACATTTGTTGCCATATGAAAGTCTTTCAGCAATAAATGCCCACACCAGTATTTAAACATTGTTAAAAGTATAATGATTTGTACTAATAAATTATGCAACAAGAGAGGTAAACAAAATAAAATTACAGTATAGCTCTCCATGTTCCTCCACTGAGCATCCGCAGCTCTCGGAAGCTCCATTTTAGATGACTAATTAAGAAACTGATATTTTCAGAGCAACAAAAATAAAAGCTTTTATTTGTTCATTTGAATATAAAACAGGCGTTATCACAGATGTACAAAGCGTACTGGTGGTTTAACATACAAGAAGGTTGCTGTCCTTTGCACATAAAAATTTTTGTTTGAATCTGTGATTGGCTGAGTTACATGAATTTCTCTAACCAGTCACCACACTCTATGAAATAACGCTGCTAACATTCAACTGATAAAAGGGACAGTCTTCCCTTGGGTAAAGTGTCAAGCAGGATTAAATATATATAATAAACAAGCACCATGAGGAATCTGCTCCTGTTTGATTAGTTTTGTGTTTAAATGTTCATTGTGTACCCTCTCTTTTTGTGCATGTGCATCGAGTTGATTACATGGTTTTGTCTGACTCCAAAAGCACAAGGTCACAAGACAAACATTTTATACATTCTCATGAATGGTTTATCTACAGTACAGTTTCTAATACAGAACAATCCTTCTTTATTGCTCAGTCTGATGGTGCTTAAATGTTTCCTTCCTTTTGCTTGCACAACAAAACCAGAAACTCAGTTTATCATTTCTCTTAACTCAGGATTTAACAACCACTGATGACAGGTTGCAGAAGAGAGCTGTTATTAACTGCGTTTCACAACTGCATTGCAGTTCTTTTATTCTCTACAAATGCAAAGTTGACTTCGTGAAGGTTAAAGTGATGCTTTGAACGACAGCGAGATTTGTTTTGCAGTACTGAGATCAGCGATAGCAGGACTTCACAAGTTAGTTCACACACTGCAATTATGTTTGTAATCAATCAACATCTTGTCTGAAACCTTACAACAACTTGCCATTAAGAACAGATTTTATTCTTTTTAGGGAGCAGAAAATGAATTTGACAAAGTATGGGATTGGTCTGCAGAGCATGAAAAGGGCTATTCACAGGACAGTGAGGGCGGAAAAGATGGCCTGAAAGAAAACGCGTCTGACGTGGCGAGATGCTCTGTACTGTACATGCAGACTAAAACGTCCCTACCTTTTAAAAAGATTTTTAACACCCAGCATTGAGACTCCCTTATACGTGATATAAACATGGTAACATTTGCCCTGCAACAATCTTAGTCATGCATATCCGGTAATGAGAGCCAGCACATGAACGTCATTTGGGACAAATAAGAAAAGCATTCTTGGACTGCAGCTGGTAAATCCCACTCTTGATCACAAACAGGTCAATTCAGTTACAACCACATAAAGGAAAGGGAAGGTTTTAAAAAAAGGGGGCAATGAGGGGCAGGGAAGACAACAGAACTGGGGAATCAAACCCCTCTTTTCTCCAAAGGTAGCAAAGTGAAGGCAGCTGTGATGCATGTTTTCCTACTCTTCTCCCGTGACAGCCTCAGGCTGGAGACCACGGGACTCCTCCATTTCCTAAGCAGGCAGATGGGTTCCTCGGATGTTTTAATGCATTTAGGGACTAGTTAGCAGATGCACGATCCATGCCAAAGGGTGCTAGTGACTGTATGCTCCTCTCTGTTAAGGAATAAATTAAAGACCATCGAAACAATCGTTTCCTGTAAATGTAAACTGGAAGCGTTGGCCACTGAGCTACGTGTCCTAGCTGAGAGGCAAATTGATAACTCTGTGCAAAAAACCCCAAAACTTTTCCTTATAGCAGTAAAAACACCAACTAAAACAATGAAAAAAATTGTGCAACAAAGTCCTGCAGCTAGACAACAGTGCTATTCCTCAACCTGCCTTTTCTAAGTCTAACAAGTGTATGCACATGCCAGCACGAATATTTATTGTTGCCTCCATGGCAAAGAAAAGAAAATTACTGTAGTGCATTTTTAGTCTTAAATTCAGTCACTGCCTTAAAGGCAGCAATAATTCCACTTGCTGGTATCTAGAGGATTCTTTTTGACAGGGATACTTAGCAATCCAGGATTGCTTTTTTTCTTTTTCCAAAAAATTTGTGAGTAACATTTGATTATCTACAGTGGGAGACACCATGCAAGTGACAAGTACTGCATTTTAAACTTTAAAATCTTTTGTCATTAGTGAATTTATATTTCATATATATATATTTGATGTGATACTATCCACTCAAGATAATACAACACTTTGTTTTTATATTAGCAAACATTTCAAGAGTTTAATATTCTTGAATGTTTCTTCTCTTTTATACTTCTAAAGAGATCAAAATAAATTAAACGTTTTGTACATAATTACAGAAGAAGAGTTAACTTATTTTATCTTTTTAGTTTAGTACAAAGATATTTGCAAGCTCATTGCCGAAATACACCTTATTTATAAATTTCTTCCATTCTAACACTAACAGCAAAGGCTCTTTGGCCTTTGGGCTTTCAGCATCTCTGACAGAAAGCTGCAAGATTTCTAATTGAAAGGTGCTACTTTGGGTTTTCTCCTCGTACCACTACATATTTTCCTAAGATGTGGGATCTAAAATGGCTTAAGTTAATAATGGATCTGTATTCATCAGCTTTTTATGACATATTAAAACAAATGAAGGAAACAACTATTTGTATTAGTATGCAAATTGTTTTAAAAGAATCCATTTGGAGGGCAAGATAAAAAAAAAAATCTACTTCAGCTTACTTAATGTAAAATACAAAGCCACATTTACTCAAAAAGCAGTATTGTCCAATAAGCAAAAAAAAAAAAAAAAAAGTTTAAAATGGGCTTTTCCAACACACTGAAGGGCCTTACCCCATAGTTCTTCTTTTCTAAAATTTAGTGGTAAAAGAAAACATTTCACATTATATTTCCTGCCAATCGTGACTGCTTTGAAAAGTTGTAATAGAAACAGTTCCATTCTGATGAGTGTCAGCATCTTATCTGCACACTTTTTTAGTGGACACAAAAAAATTTTATACATCTATAGTAAAGTCCATGGAAGCTTTAAGGTACAAGACTACATGTTGTAGGCCACATAGATGGGATCTAGCTGGTCTGCCAAAAATCCATCTCGTAGGTGCATACGTTGTTTCTCTCCACGGGAGTTGATAGGAATTACACCAATGTCCACAACCACCACCACCCCTACAATCAGATAGTGTTCCTCCAGGACCACGTTGGTGACCAAAGGAACAAGGTCCAAAGCTTCTTGCTCAGATCCATCCAGCTCAACTACAACGACCAACAAATTTGTCCAGGTAAACACCGCACTGGAACAAAAGAAAAAAAAATATTAGTCACAGGGTTTTTTCAGCCATTTTATTTTTTATCCCTTTTCTTGCACCTTGGTTAACTTTTGTTGGAGCTCCTTGGGCTCTTTCCATGTGCTCAGGACAAAGTGGAAACAGCAAGAGAGAACATGCTGCAGGCAAGGGCAGAACAGCCCCATGAGCTCTCTCTTTAATACTGCTGAAATTTTAAGCATTATGCTGAACTTTACAGAAACTTGCCTGCCATGGAAGGAGGTAGTAAGATAGCAAGTGGTTCCCTCTGAAGCCAGGGAAGTGCCACAGCTCTGCTGTGTTCATGCAGTGATGTGTGTGTGGAGGTGTCTTCCCTAGGGTTTTTTGAGGAGAAGCCCAGAAAACCAAGGAGGTAAAGAGAGGAGGAACCAAGAAGAGCAGCAGGAGCACAGTCTGAGCCAAGAGGTCTGTGGGATAACCCCTGCTGGTGAAGGGGAGTGGGTCTCTGGGAAGGCACGTGGCACAGTGCAGGCTGACAGGGGTGCCCAGGAGGGGCCATCCCCCCGTGCCTGCTCGGCAAACACGGCCACACGCCTCGGGAACGGGCTGGCTGCTCTCCAGGCAGGGCAGAGCTCAGCACAAAAAAGCTGCAATTCTTCTGGACCAATTGGTTTCCACAGAAATAAGGCTGTGTCTCCATCTGTTTTATTTCAGCTGCTTTATTTCTGCTGGGTTTAAGGGGACAGGAGTTTTAACATTGCTGATGAGCAGTTCAGACAGTCGAGGAAACACCATTATACCCAGTATCTCCTCTTTGCCAAAAGATCTTTGTAAGACCCCAAAGTTTTGGTTAAGACCTTGAGCCAATGCAGGTCAATTTTGGGTTCTGCTACCTGGGACTGTTTCTGGCGAAGGATAATGCATTTATCCTTCCACATATGGAGGCTGGGAAAGCCTATCAAAGTCTGGTGTATGCTTTCACCTAGAATAGTTTTACAGCTTTCCTCCATCCTCCTCCTCACATCTCAAGTCTCCAAAGACTCTTGCATCTCATGGGAGGTCAGCACAGCTGAGCCACATCTCCTTCTTCCTTGCAGGTGTTTAAGACACTTCTTCCTCTAGCTTATTTCACAGAATAAGTAATAATATTCTACACATGTAAGCCATACATCAAGCCCTGTACTTTACTCGCCTTTACCTCATAAAATCAGGGCATAACTTCCCAGAACTGTCTTAAGCATGAGCATCTGAAAGTCAGAATATATTATGTACACAAGCCATTTTCAAAAAGAGCTTCTTACCCTAAGATCAATGCTTGATTGAGACAGAAGTGCACTGTTTTAGCCTCCTAAGACAGCTCTGAAAATCCATGTACTGTGGAAACACACCTTACTTTGCCCAAAAATTAGCTATGAAAATGTGCTCTATATTGATGCTTGACAGAATGGATTTTAGGAGAAAAGAACTCTTAAAAAAAAAAAAAAATTCAGATCTTGCCAAAGCACTATTTGATTGAATTCTTATGTGCTTATTGATGTCGAAAACTAATGAGCAGCCAAAGCAAGGATGAGAAAGCCCCTTTTGACTTAGTACTGCTGTGAAATGAATTTTCATTTGTAATTATGTTTTCACAGACATACTAGTAAGTTTTGATTGATGTTGAATATTAACAAAATGAAGTATCAATCTGCATAGGTGACCATCTCCAGAAAGGTCTTGGAATTGTTATTGATTCCTGTACAAACTTCCAAATTAGTATTATACATATTTTAATAAAAAAAAAAACCCAAAAAAACAAAACCCAAAAAAACTGGAGAGGTTTCATTGAAATGTAAGTTAGAATTTAAAACCATGCCTGGAAACTACTATTAGCTTGTTACTTGGGCTAGCAATTAATAGCAAGATTCAGGAGCAGGTCCCTAAAACACAGCTTAGAATAAATTAGTTTGTCTGAATTCAGAAAACTGATTCCCAAAACTTTCATGAAGCTTATATTAAGTCCTAAAATCAGTGACATTCCCAAGAGGCTTCAATTTCATTTAAAACTCATTTTATATGTCATGGTTCTAACTCACTGGTGATCAGTGGAAGTAGAAGGAAATATTGCTCTTTATGTTCTTACTGGTTGAGATGAAGATACATTAGCCACTGTTTCTTATGCATACATCAACTTTCTAGCCCTCATGAATAAAAAAACTGAAACCAAAAAGTTAGGGACGAGGAAGGCTGACCTTTCCTTAAGAAATAATCGAGTGATAATAATCAAGTCACACCCAATAGATGCAAAATAATCAATGCACTGAGCTGGGAATGGCTCCTCCTGCTGCTTCCATGTCACCCAAATGCTACAGGAAAAACAAGAAGTTGTCAAAACATCTCCAGCAAAGGAGCTCCTAATTGTTTTCTTCTCCAAATACCTTATGTAGCTTTGTGTATAAACCACTTCTAAGCAAATTCCAGAAAGCTCTGTTCTGTTCCTCTTTTGAGACTTTGACATTTAAATGAGTCAACCATGTGCTTTAATTAAAACACATACATTAAAACACGTACCACATTTTGTGGTATTAGAAACACTTTCAAAACACACAGTGTGGGTTTACATCACAATAAAACCAGACTGTGCCACTCTTTCACTCATTATGTATTGAGACACAGGAGGTCCACAGTCAGAGGTTGTTGATTTTGAGCTAGAATTTCTTAAGAGATAAGAATACTTTTAAATGACCTTTCAAATCTGATCCTCAATGACAGAAGCTGCCCAGCAGGATCACATGTCAGTCAACAAATCCCCAGGTCCCTCAGTGGTGCCCAGTGTTACAAAATGAGCTGCGTTTCTGGGAGGATGTTTTTACAATCTATCAGCTGGACATACCCAGCACCCTCTTTGTGCAACAGGAATTGATGCAGTTAAATCCTCAATGGGGCATTGCAAATGAAACAAGAAAAGAGGCTCACACCCCTGTCCACAGTAAGGGATATACAAATTATAAATAAAAAAAGAAAGAGTTAGCTGGCTATTATTTTGTCAAGGGGAGTTTCACAAAGACAAAAGGAGAAGCTGAAAAAGAAGTTACATATGAGAAGTCAAGGGCAGCCAGGACAAGGATTGTGAATGAAAACTCCATGATGGTTATTTGGGAGAGCATTGGTTAGGAAAAGGCTGGGAACTGTGAGCAAACCAGACACTATCACTCTGAATAACTGTGTGTCCCTTTTCTGCAGGGACCAGATCCGAGATTTAATTCATCAGCAATCTCTCTTTTTGAGGAAAAAACAACCCTGAAATACTGGCCTTAAATATTGGCCTTTGGGCAAAAGGTAGCAACAGCATAGAGTGTTTTCTGAATTCTCACTCCTGTGCCTTGTACACTATCATCCAAATACTGGGAAGAGTTAAGGTACTAAGAATTATCTGCAGGTGCTTCTTGCAGAAATTCAGTGGCGTTTTTCTCCGGTCCTTCCAGCTTATCCCCAACCCTTTTCCAGTTGCCACTTTCTCACTCAGGATTTCTATGGTTGTGGAACCAAAAGGATCCTCAAAGTGCTCTCAGTTATCTTGAAAGCAGGAACATAATTTAAGCATTTTTTGGTACAGAAACCCATTTCTGCAGTGTGATATGGCTACTTTATTCACTGCCTGTGAGTTCACAATTTGTGGGGACACAAACCTCTGACAAACAGATACTGCTGAACATGGTGATTTATGAATCTATGGCCACCTTATAATAGAGCAGTCCTTAAACAGCTTGATCTGAAAACTTTCCATCCACTGCTGGTTCTGATCTGACACATTTTCAAGGGGAATTTCATGACATTCTTAAAGTGTTCATACTGGTTTATATGAAGGCACAGAACCCAGCTCCCTGTGTAATGCCTGTCTGGCACAAGACCATACCAGCAGTGATGATGCCCAAAGGAGGAAGCAATAAGGCAAAACCTTACAGTCATCCAAGCAACTAATTGCATTCATTTTAACTGATATTTAAGAAAAAAAGTAGTCTTTTACTAAAGAAACCAGTTCAGCTGCTGTGCTTCATTCATTATTAAGCTTCCTGCTCCAGGCCACACCTCTGCAGCCAGGATTGAAAAGAAAAATGCTTTAAATTGCTCTGGCTATTGCAGGAGATTCATTTTGGTTGAAAAGTGAATAGCTGAGCCGAGGTTGTATCAAAATAAAACAACTACCTGACTGAGTCCTCTGATGCAAGAATAATGAAAAGCAATTTGTGCTCACGTCGGCCTCAAGAAATGATTTCCTAATGTATACAGCTAAGGATGATACATTGATTAAGACAACATCATTATTAACTCATTGATTTACTGCTTCATTTTCTATTGTGACCTTGATTTGATCACTGCTTCATTTATTAATAACCAATTCAAAAATAACAGTGTTCACTAATAAAATTTATTAGTGTGTTCATTTCTTTGAAATGTTTGCTTGCTTACTCCTTCAAAAAAAAAAGAACAACAAAAAAGAGACATACTGAATGAAGTTATCAGAAATCAGTCCTTTCTGATTAAATCTGTTTCTGAGAAGTTTTATCCTAAGGACACATTTGCAGCTGGGTTATAAATCCTGTGACCATCCTGACAGGCCATTTCCTGGATCAATTGCAATATCCAAGGAAAAAAACCCCAGACATTATAGATATTTCAGCTTTTTATAAGGGCTCTGGTGTTATATAATCCTTACCATTCTGTGATGCTCTTGTGTGCTCTAATTACAGAGGTCTCGATATCGATTGGATGGTACCTCATCCCTCGCAATTCCATGGCTTCATCTAATGCACCCACCACGTAAAGTGCATCATGGCGTTCTGGTGGTAAAGGATAAAAAAGAGAAAGATTCTGTTCTCCAGTACATGAAATTATAGAAATGTTCATGTTAAGAATTATTTAAAATAAGTACAACATAAGTTATCCTCGAATTTCTGAAAGCCCGAAGTGATTTCTGAGCTACTGAGCATTTTCCATTACTGAAGTGCAATGCTGAGCAAAAAAACAGAAGAAAGGAAGGCAGAAACACTATTCCCATTTGATAAAGGCAGAAATCTTTTTCCAAAGACAGTGGCATAATTTGTGTTTTTCTCCCAGGTGGATGCAGAACACATTCTTTTTTTAAGGCAATATGAATAGACAATAGGTTCCTTGTTTCTGTTTTTTCAAAGAGAAAGAATAGATTTGACCCTAACAGTGTGGCTGATGTTCTTTCAATTGCTTTAAGATGGTCACTACAGATTATTTTGATCTATTACAAAGGTGTTTATCAATAAACTAAAAATGTGCTATAGCTAGATAGCAAATTGCTTATTCAGGTAACACTTTTATAGCCCATATTTTTTACCTACTGAAGAAATAAATGCGGTTGAAATCACACTTTTTTAAAGATACTAGGCTGAAAATAAACAATTACATACTAATTATAAACAAAATATTTGCTGATAGACTTAAAAGCAGATAACTGAATTTTTTGCATGAATTAGGATAGTTGTGTGGTGGTATTGTAATGACAATATGAGGTCTACCTAATAAAGGGCCGAGAACTTTCTGCACTGGGAGCTGAAAGTATGAGAATGGAGCAACTCTTCACTAGGAGAGTACCTAAGCTATTTGACTGCTTAAGTTGCAATATGCTCAGAGAATCCTGAATTTTCTCAGGGTTGGGCTATCATTATGAAATGAAAAAAGCCTGTGCAACCCAAAGTAAATATCTTCAGAAGCTGCCAATTTAAGGACATGGTACCAGGCCTAATCCACAGGGATTACTGAAATGTTTTCAGATTTGATGAATTCTTTCCTTCGCTGAAAAGCAGTTATTCTAATGGCCCTGAGATTACCCCTGGAAGTGTTCACAGCGTTGCTGGAAACCCTGCTTGGCCAACAGCCTCCCCTGGCCAGCTCAGCCACAGCCACTCGTGGCATTGTGCTCCTCAAAAATCAGGCAAAAGACCTTTTTTCCAAGCACAGACTTTGTGTGCCTGGCAGTACTGGTTCACTTACACGTGTACAAGAGACAAGGAACCTCATCAGAACAAGTAAGGGAATCCTGCACCTTCCTGACAGAAACCCAAACACCCTATAGCTTCTCTTGCAGGCTACTGCTTGTGTTACATTTCAGTAACCAGCCCTCTGGGCTTAAAGACAGGAAAATCTGAGGCATGGATAGCTCCTGGGATTAGGTTGGTAACAGAGGCGGTGGTCACAGGAGGGACAGGGCTCAGACTCCCACCAGGCTTTTTCCACCTGCACAAATGCAGTCCTGGGGACACAACTGCCAGAGCAAATGATGGCAGTTTCAGCTGTATTTCATATTTTTCAAGCTGAAGTATTGGGTATATTAACAGTGCCATAAGGTCACTGGTGGAGGGGTTTTATAGTATCTGAGGTACAGCAAAGGCAAAGCAACTATTTCAGCAGGGAAATCTTGCCCTCTGATATATTTTCTGATTATTTTGACTAAGGTTTGTTTTGCAGTTTTACAGGTTTCACAGACGGAGCATGTTAGGTACTGCAGGGCCAGAGAGGCAGTGTCACCCTCCAAATAATTCAAATTATTTGCATAGACCTAGATGATGAGAAATTTCTTACCTCCATTTGCATCTGTGAGTTCTGTTCTTCTCAGGAACCCCAGATAACCAGTTCTTGCCCAAATAGTCTGTGTGTCTCCAAAGCTGAGCCTTGAGTTAAAATGATCTGACTGCAAAGATTCATCTCCATAGATGGTAAAATACCCACTGGCGTTGTGAGTGCTGTGAACCCATATCTAAGTTAAAAGCAATTATACTGGTATTAATTAAAGTAGCTTTCGAGAATGAAGCATAATTGAAAATTCTTGATGCAAATATTTTTAATCATAGCTATAAAACACTAAAATGTCCCTTAATGCTGTTTCTGAACCCATTACTGACCCAGTTCTAGCACAGAGACTCCATTTTACTTTTGTTGAAGTTGCAGGGCAGCTCTGAGCCATGCCAAGCTCCTCACTCCTGGTGCAGTGTATTTACCCCAGCAGAGCATCCTCCATGAACACCAGAGAGATAGATTTTTTTAAAGGGTGAGGCCAGGGACCTCCACCTATGGAGAAGGATCCGTTCCATTGAACTTGAAGCAACCATGGAAATTTTTACAATATCAAATTAATGAACTCTTACAGAAACTCACAAATTAGACTGTGGTTTTAATTATGATCAAACATGTTCTTCATTTTGTTAACTAGATTTTTAACTGCTTGAAAATAACATCATTTTTTTTCTTACTCTAGAAACATAAAATAAATTTGAAAATCATATAGTCTTGCTCAACTCAGCTAATGAAGAGTACTTCAGTGCAATGAAGCACAATGATTATGGAGAACAGCACAAAAAAAACATCTAGCTGAAATTAGACTAATCTATAAACTTACTTTTCATGTAAGCTTCCATCAGAATTAGCGAAGCACTAAGTATAAAATACAGTTAGCAAAAGCAGATTTTTTTCATTTTCTAACTTGAGCTATTACTATTTATAAACAATTTACTAACAATTTTAATAATGACACTAATATCATGATCCACACTTAGCAAAGATCAGTAGAATTCACTATTTTCTTAACTGAGCATTTGATAAGATGTATCACAGGAAATCATTAGCATGCACAACAATAGCTTTGTCTCTGCAATTTAGTTCAGAGCATACAAAGTTCAGGTTCTCATGACTCACCTCACCAAGATGAGAATCTCCTAAGGGTCCCTTTGTTTCAGGATTAGCAATAATGATACGTACTCCTGGGAGGATCTGTTGAAAGAAAACAAGGCAGTAAGAAAGCAGTTACCACCTTATGCAATTGTATGCTGACACTTTGTCCCCAAAGAACCTTCATTACAAACTACAAGAAACCCTTAAAAATCCTTAAAAAGTTAACCTATAGCACAAAAAAATTTATAATAGTCCATAGATATGATAAATTCTGAGATAATTAGGAAATGTGACAAAACTTCTTCTCTTTGTGAACACTGTTCCATCAATAAACCTCTTCGGAAATCAAACGTTCACCTGCAGAACAAAAGTCTGACCAAGTGGCCCCTGTCTCTATGAGAACACATGGTAGGACAGGAAAACCCCAATGAACCTTTGGCCTGAAACAAGGAGAAAGCCAGAGGCATCATATAAAGACCTCATGTAATGGACATTCAGCAACTACAGAGGTGGATGTTGAGCCCTAGAACAGAAAAGGGAGCATCTGACCATGAATGTCTGCAAAACTATGGACAGAAAGCTTTTGATAAGCACCTACAGCATCAGAACCTGCCCCTCTGTGCCCCCCCTGTGCCCACAGCCATGCCCCAGCAGGGACAGTCCCTCTGCAGGCCATCAGTAGCCCGTGAGGACAGCTTGGTCATCTCAGACCAGCTCTCAGCAGAGGTGGGTTCTACATCGATGGAGCACCAGTGCCACATTTGTCAGCTGCTTCAAGAATGACTCGCAGGGGATGAAATACCTTCTTTTTGCATAAAAGAAGGAATTGTTTTCTGCATAAAAGAGTGAGGTACAGGTTGTGTGAGAGCAGTAATGCATCAGTTACTGCCATCGTGCTGTAACCTCAACAGTAAAGGAAGGACATCAATCTGCACAGTTAATAGTGCCCTCCCCAGTACTACATCCATGTAAAAACGAACAGAAATTGATATTTACTGAAAATATTGACCATAAAAGTTGTGCTTAAATTTTCCTTCAGTACTTACTTTTCCAGACTCCATGAGAGGCAAACTATGTGGAGATCCTCTTTCGACCAAACGAACTCTGTAAAATAATATGTATAGTACACGGTTGTGTTTATTTGCTTTTCATTAACATTTATGTCTAAAAGGAATGGTTAATGGTCAGAATGGTTAATGGTTGCAGAGTTCAATGTTATTTTTGGAAGAGATGAAGATTATATCCTGTTATGTGGAACATAATCAGAGCCAATATGTAATATTAGTCAAAACTTACGGAAATAATGAAAAAATTAAAATAATGAGAAAAATGAAAATAATGAAAAAAAAGAAAATAATTAAAAAATGAAATAATGAAAAAAAGTGTACGAACGTTTTCTTAAATAATAAATTCTTCAAATGTAGTTGGTGCCTTTTATTTATTTTTGATAGACTTTTGTAAATGGAATTCTACGCACAAATTTATTCACAACAAGAGGTATCTAAAATATTGATTTCCCTCAAGAACATCATGAAAGCCAGGGCAAAGACACAAAAGCATGTGGGCTGAGTGAGCAACCACATTCCACAAGTAGCTGACAGCTAAAATCAAAATCATATCAAAATAACTCATAACCTGGCCTCAGCTTCAAATCTGCATTTGCAATCTTTTAAATATTTTCAATGGACAGCGGTTGATAAACATTTTAATATTAAAAAAAATAATTTCATGAAAAATGTTATTACTACTGAAATCAGATCCATTCCCAGAGTGTGACTTTCTGGTTGTCTCTTCTTTTTTTAGATAACTTATTTCCCCCTAAGTGAACTGGAATGTCATCTCTCTTTCAGTAGTATAATGGTCTGGAAGGAAATTTCTCATTTAACCTTAGAAAAGTACTCAGCAGGTTAGAATGAAAGAGACTTCCAAGTTCTAAAATAGCTGAATATCTCAGCCAGTATATGGCAAAGAAAATTTGGTAACATCTAGTTATTCCTGTATCCTAAGTAACTTAAAAGTTCTAACAATCATGAAAACCTTAAACTTCCCTCTCCTGAACAATATCCATGATCCACTTAACCAAGCTAAATCTGGACTTATGTTCCAAGACTTGTTCTTACCTCTTTCCTCCCCTCAGCTCTGGGCATCAGAAAGACAAAACCCCACAATACAAGATGCCCAAAAGCCAACCATATGAAAGGTAAAGGAGAAATGTCAGAAGAAGAAAACAGACTGGAGCAGATGGGTGGAGACCTGGATCCCATTAAGCTGAGCATAAAACTGACTCTATTAGGAGCAGTCACAATAGATCTTTTTTGGACTGTTTTGAGGTCTTTTTATAGACAGAGCATCACTGTGCTCAGTTTGGGAAAGGAGGGATGAGACACAGAGAGACCTCAGCAAGAGGTTCCTTTGGAGAACAAAGCTTTGGCAAGTTCAGACCCTAAGCAGAAAAGAACTTTTTCCTTTTTTTTTTCTTTTTTTTCTTCCCTCTTCCCTATTTCTTTGCTCCAAGAGTCTTCTATAGAAGGTGAGACTGTTGAGGTCAAGGCAGGAATAGTGAATAGTGTTTTATCTGCAGTTCTAGAAAGTCTCTCAACCCTGATGAATGGGGCAGGGCTAAGCCCTGAGATACCACACATCAGTGTGAACAGCTGACAGAAAGATGCAACTCAAATACCCAGGAATTTCAGACCTTTTTCCTTTTTCCTCTCAGCACAACCTTAAGTATTGCTGAGAGGAAAAGGATGTAAAGTTCCCTACAAGGGTACTGCCTGGAGCAGGCACAGTTGGGCAGCTGCAGCCTGACCTACAAGGTGTGTAACAGGATTCACTTTTCAACACTCATTCAGCTGGCACTGAGCTCCCAGACCGAGCCTGAAGCACTGATTACCAATTCTGTGTGTCACCTTTAATGTTATACCACCCTTGCTCACACTGTTTTGTTACACCTGTAATGTATGTCTGTGTTTTCTGCATTTCCTGCTGAGCCTCCCGCAGCTGAAAAGCAGTAGAATAATTCTGTAGATATTGAAATGAAATCAAATATTGCAAAAATCAGTTGCTACTAATGCCTATATATTTCTGCCTTTGTATATATATCTTTGTTCTGTAAAATACGTATTAGTCTAGAAACAGAAAATGCCTTTAACTGAGTTCTTCCAAACAACTGAACTCCAATCTTTCAATAGGTATTTGCAGACAGGTAGCTACTCTTGGAAGAAATAGCTATCATCTCACCTAGTTGGTACCTACTTTAACAGAGTTATTTTACCTATTATTTACGAGCGTTTGTGAAATTGAGAAAAAGACAATTTAGAAAACCTCAGCCAAAAGCACTCTTAAGAGTGATGGTGTAACAAAGGTCAGGAAGCACTTCATGTAATTTAAGATAGGTTTAAAGAGAGTTCTATTTGGATAACAGTAGAAAAAACCTCCAGGGCAGGAAAAGTTTATGCCAGAACTGTCCAGCTGCCCAGAGATACTGGTGGCCTTTGCTCCCTTCCTGTCATTAAGACATGCCTCCATGAAGTGTTGCTGAACTCCAGGCCTAGCAAAAATCACAAACAATAAAGCAACACATTTAACAGTCAATGGCATGACTACTGGAAATGAATCAACAGTCATAAAGCCAACAATCCCCTCTTTGCTCTCAGCACCTCTGCTTCCCATCTTGTTCTTATTATCACTGGTGTATTCTTCTACTTCTCTTCTCCACCTGTTTCATTTAACCTTGCCTGATTTTTTAGCACATGATGATCCACAGAAGGTGCAATTTTTCACTTCCCAGCTCTGTTAAACCTCTCCCACTCTGTGCTTCCCGCCTCACACCCCTACAGAGTTTTCACAGCAGTGCACTGAGCATAGAAACAGCATTTCCTGGAGGTTTTCTGTGAGGGCCCTCTTAGTGCCCAAAACCTTGGATCCCTTTTTTAAAAGTTTCTGATAAGCCCACAGTCTAATGGGGAACACATTGTTAAACCTCTAACAAATCCAAAAATAATAAAAACATATTTTGTCACAAAAATATTAAAAAAAAAATATAAGTAAGACATGAGATTCTGATGTTAGCAACTGTCTTGCGCATCCTTAATTTTAAGTGCTTAATAGTCTCATTAACTCTACTGGGACTAGATACTGTGAATAAATTACGGCCATTAGGCAGTAATTTTTAAAATTAGTTTTATTGTGCCTCAGCACAAAATAATTCAATTGCTCCCACTCTTCCTCAAGAGATTTCCCTTTTTCCACTGACAAATGCAGACGCAATTGAAAACTGCTTCTCCCTTGAGCAAACAGCATCACTATCAAGGCTGCAAGGTAGGCAAACTATAAATGCAGAGCACAGGGCCCATCAGACCCTTTAAAAGAACACCTCTGAATTACCCAGGTGATGCTGGCAAAGAAGCATACAGCTCCCTAGGACAATGACAGCAAATCCTCTCCAAATTCACAAATAATTGTAACCCGCTCCCAGGCAGCACAGGTCCAGGAAGGGCAAGTCCTGTTTCTCAGCAGTGCTCCAGAGTTCTTTGTTGGGAATGAAAACAATCTCTTACAAAGTGAGTACAGAGCCTTCCTGCTGTTTTCTTCTGCTGCTGAGTCTTGCTGGGAAGGGCAGAGGAGAACGTGGCAGTAGAGCCAGTCTGGGCAAAGAGCCTGAAAATCAAGTGGATGGGAGAAAACGTGCTGCCCTTGGGTGTGAAAACTACTTTTGCACCTTCTGGTAGTTTACAGCCAAGCTGAGAGGGAAGACATAAATGAGAGACCCAATGTAGGGTAGACAGGGTTTCTCCCCCACTGAAATGTCTCATTGGAGAGGGGAGACAGAAGATATTTAAGAATCGTTTCACTGTTGCAAAGTATAACCAGAGGTGATACACAGTGAAACTGTAATATTTACATAGAACAGTATAGAAGAGTATAATTTTCATAACTTTTTTCATAACATTTTCCAAATGTTCCTAACAACATTTTCTTAAAAAATTATCTCACTGGAGCTGTACAGTTGAGAAAACTGTTTCCAAGTCTGGTTCCTGGGATTTAATGGGGAATTCAGCTACACCCCTAGTAGGTGCCAACTTCTTTTCTTGTCACAATTTAATATATTGAACATATTTCATCTTTAAATCAAACACTTACTACAGAGAAGTAGGACTGAAATCTGACTTCAGGAATTGGCCAGCTATTACTAACCAGGCATTGCAATCTCTGTGCAGCAAAGGGGTATCAAAATGAAGCAACAATGTCTTTCTGCCCAACTATCTTACATGAAACTGAAAATTTTGTTTATGCTCCATTTTAGATCTGGTTCACTCAGTGATGAACACTCTCCAAAATACATTGCACAGCTTGCTAAGGCTTCACACTAATCAGAGAGTTTGTCAGCAGAGCTATTAACTTTTGCTTTGGGAATCTGCAGGGGCTGGCACATGCAGAGTGGTACTAAGCAAGACTACAGTGCCAAAACTGGGCAATCCTTCAGAGCCGGCTGTGCTGCTGCTCGGAGAAAGAGTTTGGATTCTGTGATTCTAATAGAGATGGAAAGAAGCTATGAGGTCATCCAAGTCTTGCTCTCTGCCAAAAGAAGACTGCTCCCTGCAGTGTACTTTAGAGTGCTTTGCCTGCTTCTGTTAGAGTATTTCAAATGATGGGGCTTCTTCCACTTCCTTTCAGAGCTTACTTCTCAGCTGAATTTATTTCAAATCCAGGAACCTTTTTCACTCCGCGATGCTTGGCACGAACCCATCTTAGCTTCCTCTTATTATTTCTACCTCTCCATGTCCAACTCAAAGGAGCTTTCCCCCAGTGCCCCCATTCTCTTTCAATATAACTCAGCTGAAGAGATTGCCTTTTACCCTACCACTTGGCAAAACCCCACATCTTGAACTTTTGTCTTTCCTTTATAGCCATTCTCTCAAGCTAAGCCATGGTAATTGCCCTCTTCCTCTTTGACTGTGTGCCAGCATCTTCTGCCAGCCAGGCTTGGGCATTGCACCTTCTCACATACATCCTCTCCAGCTCTGATTTCCCTGCCTATCCCACCAATCCTTCCTCCTGTCTGGAGCAGTTCCCACACCATGTCACTTCACAGGCATGCCATCTTGGAAGCCCAACTCTTTGGTTTCTTTAATACTAGCTATTTTGCACTCTGATTTCTTTCAGCTTCTGTTCTTGGATGCTGCCACTCTTGAGGTTTTCAAAGCCTAGAGGAAACCAAATAGGATGTGATGAACATATAACCCAATGTATTTAAGCCCCCTCCTTGCCCACAGTCCTTCTGTGGCAGAAAGCAACAGCTAGTGGTCTCTGGTTTTATTCCAGCCCTATTTCTCCAGTTTACCTACTGATCCTCATCTTATATTAAAAGTTAAGCTTGTGGGGGAAAAGTGGGCATTTTCTTATCCTGCAAGCTATTGATGTTTTGAAAAATTTTATGTATTAAGCTGGAACAAAGAAGTTAAATATGTACAGAAGTTGTAAATGGAATCTAAAAACACCCCATGTGGCAGGTCAGAAAAAGAGGTTATTTATGTTTAATATTTCAGGGCATTTTGTTTTGTTTTGAAATTAAATTATTTAACTCTCCAAACTAAAAATGGTTTAACCTACATCATGAGCAAAAATTAAAAACTTAGTGTGTTTTCACCGTTTTGAAAACTCTTTTTCCTTAAGCTGAAAAGGATCTGCCCAAACTGACTTTTCTGAATTCAACACAATGGTGTTTTACAGTGAAAAAAAGGCCAACTACCTAATTCATTAGAAACCATAAGCAAAACCGAATTGCAAGGCATTTCATGTCACAGACCTTTTATGTGGCTACATCCAGAGCACAGTGATTTCCCAGTTCTGATTCAAATCATTAAGAACTGCTGCCATCAACAACACCTTGCAGATATATATCCATGTCCAGTCTGAGATGGCAAGACTTTTGCTGGGAAAGGGCTGATGTAGCCTCTTCTCACTTTCTACAGTTAGAAGAAGGATGGGCACTGTAGGTAATAGTGGGATCCTGGACTGGGTCAGAGCTCTTTGACACTGAAGACTATCAGTGCATTTTTCTTTACTCAAATAATAAAATGTTTCTACATAAATGATTCCAGAATCAACAAGTCAATTAGCTCATTCTACCACAAAAATGGAAATATGGATCAAAGAACATCAGCTCTGCCTTCCAAAATGACATGCGGGGTTCAAATAGCAAATCAGAAAGTTTGGAAAATTGCAAAGCTGAACACTTAGGCTGAAGGGAAAATGTAGATAATGAAGACATTTCACTGCAATCATCCTGGTTTCCTCAGAATAGTTTTTCTCCTATCACATGATATATTCAGATAATGGATAAATACAACTGAGACTGAGAAAGGGACTTTGGGATTTAGGAAAACTTTAACCAGCCAAATGAACAACCATAAAATTTTCTGTATGCCTAGGACATATTTTAATCCTGTTACTTTGATAATCAACAAGAATTAGCAATAAATCTTTTCCTTTAATGTAAAGGAATCCTTCACTATAAAGCTAATACACTTCACATGCCAAATTTCCTGAGGTCAAAAAACTAAGAGCTTCCAGTCCTTCAGATGGCTGGACAAAGAAGCAGAAAAAGTTACAGAATTATTTAAGACAGTTCAGAAAGCTGCAAATGAATCAAAATAGGGCAGGAACTCTGGTTCAGGAAGGGAACGCTCAAAGTTTCAAAGATTAAAAAAAGCAATAGCAATTTTATCATAAAAGATTATGGGAATATGTAAAAAAGGTAAGTCATTTATGTTTGCTTTCAGCTTTGAAGTACTTTAACATGTTCAGCTGTCATCACACATTAAATTTGTTTAAATTAACTTTGCACATTGTTTAAAGCTCAGTATACAACTATTTCAAGATAAAGCAGTGGACAAGAACTCTGGAGAATTTGGTCTCCCACCCTGCACCCTGAGCACCATCAGGTACAGCATCACCTTTCTCTGTGCTTCAGCTTCAGCTTTGCAAATGAGGCATAAAGCTGCTCACAGCTGTTATCTTTTTACTCAGATTACAAACCTCCCAGGACATGGTGTTTACAACTAATTGTTTTTACAGCACTTTTCATAATCACAGTTGAGATCTGACAATTCTGTTTAATGCAATATGGTTTTTCTATTTTGTAACCCTTTGTCTTCCTAGTCCTAATCTCTAAAGAGACTTCAAATACAGGAAAAAAATTAATTATAATGAACTTGGGATCTAAAAACATCCTCAGCTAATGGAATTAGCTTATTTGTAGTTAGCAAATGATGGAAATTATTTTAGCATTGCTAATGAAATATTCACGTTCTACATTCCCACAACGTAATCAAAGGTGGAATTTCTGAAATCAAGTCATCTTCTTTAACCTGTCCCTTTCTCTTGCTACAACCTCCAAATTTCTCACCATTAGCTGATTCTTCCTGCAGTTTTGGGAAAGAATTTGCAGAAAGTTCTCCTTAACAACAACCAGGGACATTTCCTGTGCATGGAACGCCAGCACGTGAAACTATTTTCTCAGTTCAGTAAGAACTGCAGATGAGGACTCAGAAGGAAAGGTCAGCAGTGCCATGAGCAGCAGTGCCTTGTACACCTGCAGGCTCTGAAAAGGGACTGTCCTGTCACAGGAGACTCACTGGGAACAGTGGCTGAGCTTCTTGAGACTCTTTGCTTATGCAAGTTCATCTTCTGCTCACAGACACTTCCATTATAAGCCGTAATAAAAAGGACAAGTTAGGCTTGAAGCAACATATTAAGATCCATTGAAAGGAACCATCTAAGAGGATACTGCATCTCTAACCAAATTAGTGTTATATCCTTATATAAATAAAGGGTGCTTTTACTATTGAGAGCTCTCCTTCCCAAGCCTAACTGTTCCTTTAGCTTTCCTTCAGCCAGACATTTCACTGACAACTGGAGCCAACAGAGTGCCTGAGGCTGGCAAGCTGGAGTGGATCCCAAAGGTGACAGAGCCCACTTCCCAGGAGTGACTGTCAGCACAGCACCCTGTGCTGAATTGTTTCTCACAAAAAACTGATACTTGTGGCATGGCAAAGGCCCTGTCTTACTGCAAAGGCTGGCAAGAGAAGAGGGGAATGGAAAGAGGGATGGAGAGCACACAGGAAGCTCCATCTCTTATAGCACAGCACAGTCTGTGGCTAGGGCTGCAGAAGCTACAAAGCTTTGTTCCAAAACTTACACATATTCATTAAGAATTTCCCCTTCCAAAGCAGATTCCTTGTGAAATGCTCTCTAAGGCAGCAGTGTGGGAAAGCAGCATGTTTTCCTCCACTACTAAAACAGCAAACGCACCCTATGCTGAGCACTTGGCACTTTTAAATAATCAGTGTTTAGCATTCCATCAAGAGTATATACCAAAATGAAGGAAAGCAAGTTGTTTCAGAATATGTTATCTGTAAAAAGCAAATATATAATACATCTTATTTTCATAAAAAATGGAAGAATCAAAATTCCATTTTATTAAGACACTCCTGTAACTGTACAACTAGACTCATGGCCAAGCCTGGGAGAGAGAAAGAAAGAAGTATGGCTTGTAGGTAACAAAAAAAGGAAGAATTTTTAATAAATCTTCCTCAGAAATCTAAACAGCCAGCTTGTTTTATCTATTCCCAGCTTCCATGAGAAGCATGATGGAAAGAGAAGGACCTGCAACACCAAAGAAACTCAGTACACCTGGAAATGGGAAATCCTTTTTTCTTTTTAACAGTGTCAGACACTCTTCAGGAATAAATATATTGGTGTATTTCAATAAGTTGGAAATTTAATAAGCTGTGAAATTCCCAATAATTTTACTGAAATTTTATAATTTCAGCAAAATTATTGTTACACTCAAAACCAGTTTGTAAAAACAAAAATGGAACCATTTTCCATCTAGTTCTTTTACTCATACTTGAAGAATGACATGCAAGTGTTACTTGCAAACAATAACACAATAACTGTACAAATGCAGTACAGTATCCTTCCTTCCTGGAAAGATACAGCTTTTTGTTTTCCCTTTGGTACACAGGACAGTATTCTCTTTCCCCTAAGCCCTCCGGGGAAATATAACTGGAATTTCTTCATTTGTAGTTTAACTCTGCTAAACCACATCCTCCCTCAAAAACCGTATTTGGAGCCAACTCTTATTGTCCTGTTCCACTAAAATCATGATATGCTTTTCTCTTGAATATGACTTTATCAAGGAAGAAATGGGCTTGGGGTAAGGGAGGAAATACTTCAGTGACAAGAAATCTTGCCTTAGAAAGCACAAAAATTACTTTGTAGGGCTCCCACCCCCCCATAGAAAGCACAAAAATTACTTTGTAGGGCTCCCACCCCCCTAGTTCTTGGACATTCCTCCCTTTCTTCTGCCCTGCACAGAAGTCGTGCTATGCCTGGAAACATGAGGCATCTTTCAAAGCCCTTTAAAAGGCACGTTTACAAATTTGGTTATAACTCTGGATCCTCATGCGTAAACAGTGCAATTTCTTCAACAGTATTTGTTCCTCTTCATTTTCCCAGGCCATCAGCGTTATTCCTAATCACTGACTATTCAGTGTATGGAGATTAAACAAGTTGGTCTCCTGATGCAATCAGAACAGCAAGAGAGAACCTTTCGTCCTCCCTGGACACTCTGGGAGTTCTCTAAGCCAGAACTGAAAGTGTTCACATGATGCTTATCAGCCCAAATTAACTTTTCTTTCTGGGAGATTAGTTTCCCATAGATCAGAAACAATGCCAAGGGGATTTCTGAGACAGCAGTGTTTCATGGCAGAAAGAATGCACAATACTGCTAAAAGGCCAAGGCTGTATCTTCTCCCAAGGAAAAACATGAAGAAGAAGGAGGGTTTTGCCAGTACCATGACAAAGAGCTTATATTCACAAATAAAATTCTGAAAGGTAATAGGCAAAATGCCTAAAAGCCAGGCAGTTCTACAAAGACTCCTCAAAACCAAACTGCATCATTTCTTTTTGTACTTAAATCTTTGAGGGACTCAGGTTTTATTTTAAAGACCTCAGGCCCTTCTCTCAGCTGAGCTACTTCTACTGACTCCATAGGGGTGCAAATCTTTTCACTTTCATGAAAAAACTGTTTCTATGATAACAGGGAAAAAAAATCCAAACAGGTAAAGCAACAGACAATTACAAAAAAGTATGGGTGATGTGTGGCACTTGGAATTGGAGCCACCCATATGAGAATATCCCTGAAGCTCAGGGTGACAGGAACGGCACTGTTGGAGGTAGCACTTGACAATTCCATTTGCAAAATGAGCTTATTGTGTCTAAAGCACTCTGAGGACAATGACATGGGAGGTTTATGTTTTGAGCAGTTCACCAGGTACGTGGAACTTTACACCTCAAACAACCCATGCCCTCTGCCTACAGAACCTCACTGCAAGGGAAATGCTGGCTGGGTGTCACAGAGGGTAGTGATGGATTTTAACCTCCCCTTTGGACCCCACACAGTGAACAACTGAGGGCTGTGATTTTCTCTAACCTGTGACTGGGCTCTGCATGCTGTAAACCCATGGCACCAGCTGGAAAAACCCTGCTCTCCCTAGCACCAAGGCAGCACTCCTCAAAGTTTCTCTTTTGTTACCACTGGCAAATGGTTTCCAAATCAGACAAATAAATTAAATTTTCACAAAAGGTAACTATTTCACTGTCACTTGTTATTAGCACATCTCCTTCTGACATACCTCCCCCCTGTCTCTTCTCCCTCCTGTGTGAATACAAAATGGTTCCCCTCCACACCATGACTGTGCTACAGAGCACTGCTGTGGCTACAGCTCAGCTAAAAATTCAGCCAAGGAGTTCTTTTATATGGTAACCCTTTAATAAAAGTATTTTTCAAGGTAGATGGAGGAGAAGTGTTTGAGAATAAGAGAAAAAATCTCCTGTGGCTTTGCTGTTTGGTATTACCCCAAACAATGTATACATAACATGAAAGTTTCAGTAAAAGGCAGAGGAGGAGGATAAACAATTGACAGCCATAATAAAAGGCTATTTTTCTGCTCCTGCATGAAGTTTGAAATGCTGGAATATATTGAAATGAAGCCAAAGCCTCTACTGTTTCCTTTTGACAGAGCCTGAATTTGAGACTGGGCTCAGTGTATAAGCAATCTATAAAAAATCAATCCTAAGTAACTGTTTTTTCATTTCTTTGAAACACTACAAGTGTTTCCTTCTTTTCTTGAGGAATGAGATTCAGAATTCCCATCCTCTGAAAACACCTTTGTCAGGGAGACAATGTCTGAGGAAGTCTGAAGGAAGTTCAGAGATCTCTGAATACTCTTGGAATCCAAAACAAAAACTAAGGCTTGCTTATTATTGTTAGCACAACACACAAATAACTTCCTAAGAAATCGAGTCTGCTAATGACAGACTAAGTACATACAAGGTCACTTTTTTTTAAGAGCTACATTAATTTGCATCACTCCAGGAAGATTTCAGTGGCCACATGGGAAAAGACACGTATTTTGTACAGCTCCACAGACTGCTTGTTTAATAAAGAGGGTAATCAGGTTTAAATAATTGTTCTAATGATGGAGTGGGAGCATTTCAGTGAAAGACTACGGGCATCACAAATTGAATAATAGCCGGACTAAAAAATTTATAACTTGAACCCAAATACATCTTTGTGCTCCTGGTCTGTTTGGCAATATCCCACATCTGGATTTGAGTCCCTGTTTGGTGCCAGCTGCCTCACCATGTCTGTCTATCCCAGCAGCTCACCATTACATGTAGCTCAAAAACAACTCTAGTAAACCACAAAAGAGTTTAATAAACTAATTTTTCCATCTTTCTTACCCTGCAGACTTAACTAGATGAAACGGAATAATTTAAAAGACCATTTAATGCACCTTTTATTTTGTCCTGAAGACAGGATAAGAAGGACATGATGGGAAAGGAGGTCTGCATGTGTGAAATTAGAGATGGCATCAAATAAAATAGAAAACAGTGTTTACCAGCACTGGTTGAAAGTCTTTATTCTTGCCCAGTTTGATACAAAATGTCAATGCAGTTCAATAAACAGTTTAAATAAAATTTGTAGTCCAAATAAGGGGGAATTATCTATGACAAATGCATCCAAAATGGTATCTAAATTTTCATCAATACTTTTGTGACTTGGTCAGTGGCTCTTTCCCTCTGGGAGTCTAAGCCTCCACTACATCAAAGCTCGTGAGTTGTCACTAGCTGCTACTGAACAAGAAAACTGCTGACATTTTTATCTGCTTTTGGGGATAGACAGACTGCAATGAATATGTTTCCTTTTACTTTTCTTATCCTTTTAAAAATAAACTTCAATATCAAAGTATATTCTTCCTTGCTCTGCTTAAGGCAGAACAGTGGTTTTCGTTTTGTTTTGGTTTGGTTTTTTGTTTTTTGGGTTTTTTTTGTTTGATATAGAAAAGAATATTAGGATGCAAGGGGATGTTTATCTTTACAGGATTAGCATGAAGTTTCAACTTTAGGAGAAGATCAATGATCTCCCTCAGTTGTCATCAGATGGATCCTTCAACTCACTATTTAAAATTTCTGAGGAAATTATCTATAAAAAATTTAGAATATGAAGGGTACAGATGTCCAGGAAAAGGAATTCCTATGTTAAAAATCTGAGAAACAATTCAAAGCAGTCAAAATATTTCAAATTTTTAATGTAATTTTATTTCTAATTCATACCTGCTAGTTTCAAATTCAAGGTAATTTCAAAATATGTATTATCAGATTAAAACATTTTGAAATAGTAACATTTTGAAAACAGCTTTGAATGAGCCTAAAAAATATGGTTTAGGATGTTTACAAATATACTGAAACATTTGAGAATCCAGCCTGACCTGCTGCAGAACTCTTGAAAATATTTTTGCTCTGTTGATGGGAAAGAAATATTTATTATGGTTTATTCTCAGTTTGATGAACGGGCTTGTTTTGCCAATAAATAGTTTTTCTACCAAAAACCTAAGCTGCTGTTAAGGATGAAGAAGCTGTGAAATTTTTATTTTAATATCAGAAATGTGGTTTTTGCTGGACATTTTACAAACACACATACATAATATTTTAGAACAATGCAGATACAAGGAATGCTTGGGCTTCAAATTTACATCTTACTGGTACAAAAGGCTGCAAATGCTGTAAAAGCCACCATCTTTCAACTATATAGTATCTTGGCACAATGAGAAAAGGCTCTCTCTTGCACTCTCTCCCTTTTTTATCTTCCAAGCACTTCTCAGCTTTTAGGATATTTAGGCATCTTGTGCTTAAACCACCTGAAAAGCTTTCTGAGGAGAGCATGACTGGTCAAAAATATGATGGATCAGTCTGACAACCAGGCCTTTAGAAGCAGGACAAGAATATGTATCTATTTATTCAATTTATTTTCCTTTTTTTGCAGGGGAGGGGGAATAAAATTGCTTTCCCAGAGGCAGAGAAATGCAGCAAGGACCTGACCTGACTGGGAGCTCCTGCCTGGAGCTCTGCTGCCCGTCCCTCCCTGAGGATGGATGCCTGTGGGCACGTGGCCATGGCCTGAGCTGCACAGGGAGGCAACAGCCAGGAGCCTCTGTGCTGTGCTGGGAAGAATTATCCACCTACTCTGTCCTTTGGACTGAGTTAACCTCTGCAAACTCTGCAAACTGCACTGCTCTGCACAGCAGGGGCACATTACCCACCTGGTAGATAACTCAGGAGTCTTCTGTTTTTTCTTAAAAGCCTCTGTGGGACTTGCCTGCCTTTGCTCACTCTTTCCTCAGGCCATCCTGAGGACACCCTGATTTGTAGAAAATCAGTAAAATGCCAAGTAAAAGGATACTGATATCCTGTCACCAGCAGCAAGCCAGAGCTGTACATTCTTGCTTTTCGTGCTACTCAGATTCCAAAAATAGGGGTTATTATTTATTTGAGGCAGGTCAGGGTGTAAGGTGTTAGCCTAAGGGCTAACAAATACAATGTGACTCCATGTGAGATGCTACTTGAGAAGCTGGAGCACCTAGAACTGCACTAGATGCTCACAGCCAGGCAGTCAAACCTTTTTCCAGTGTCAGAACTGACACCAGTCACTGACCAAGTGATTGCACCCCTTGGCACAAGTTTCCTGAACCTCCAGGTGAGCCCAGTACCATGGCCAGAGTCCCAGCAGCTAAACCAATAAACTGTTAGCTCAAAACCACACAGGGACATGCACAAAAAAGTGTTTGAAAATCTCCAGCCTGACCTAAAAGCAAACCATCCAAATCCAGCTAGGAGGAAAGAAACATCTGGTTTGGTCAAACAACCACCCCTAGATCTCCACACAGATTGTACCTAGCACAGGTATTTTGACCTAAAAATGACATTTTCATAAGATGTAAAGTGCACAAGCAGGTAATTACTGGATGAGCTTGAAATAGTTGTATTGAAACTGACTATTAATTTTTATGGATAGGAACAGGATTTGAATAATCTCAAAGAGATGAACTACAGCTGTTTTTTGAAGCAACTAGAGAGTGCTATCATGCCAAGAAAAAAAAAATATTCAGTCTGTTTCAGACCCCGAAAAATATCTTCTAGAATATAAATTATGAAAAACATTTTCTCACATTAAGTGTACAGTGTAAAATGTTCATATTGTTGGGGGACTGGCTGGTCTGCAAAGACTCTGTGGGTTGCTACTCTATGGTCTCACAGATATTAATAGGGATCTTTCAGCTACTGCTAAGTAATAGGGACATTCAGTTCCACTAAAATGGTTAGAAACAGCAAGTGTGAAGAGACTATGTCAAATAGAGTTGTTTTCTCCCTTAATTTATGACCTACTAATCTAATTCTAAATTCTGCAGGATTGGGTAAATGAGGCACAGCTTTAAACCATCAAATTAAAATCTACATTACCACAATATGAGAACCAGCTCTAAAGATCATCTTTCATGTTCTGTAGAGCTAGTCACTAAATATAAATTATCACATTGCAAAGCCTGATCTCCATAATGATGCCTACTTCTCAATGACATGCTAAGGCAGGGAAATAGTATAACCATGGTTTATGCAACTTTTATGAACAGTAAATCTTAATTTCTCTCTCTAAACACATTTTTTTTATTATTTATAATTTTTACTGACTGTGAATGTTATATTCTCTTTTTATCAAAAAGGTTTTTTTTCTTCTCTGGGTTGAGTATGACTGTGGACTCTGTCTCCACACTACTGCAGTTGCTAGGCCTGGAACACCAAATTTCTGTGGCTGGGTTATGCAGACAGTTGTGTCCCAAAGGACAGATCAAACATAAGTGTTATTATTGGAATCATTGTGTGCAAAAGGAGTAAAGAAATAGTGAGTCAAACATCCTGCAGCTCCTTTCTTCTACCTGCCAAACTCCATGTGCAACAAGAAAATACCTACATGTCTATCTGACCTAACTACCCAGTGGGTAATTTGGGCCTGCAGTGCCCTGAGGTTTGTACTCTGCAAGCTGAACTGGTCACTTTGATAGAGCCAAAGTGTGGGGGCAAATTCTTTGTTAAGATTGTAAGAAGGATGAAAGAAAAAGAACAAAGAAACTCCCTATTTGGATAATGATTTTTTAAGGGAACCAGAACTGTTAATTAAATGTTCACCTTTTCCAGAGTTCATAGAAAACTTCTTGGTTTGTTACAGTTCTGTAAAGAGACTTATGACCAGATTATTGGAAAACTGAAATATATGTGCATGGGTATTTTTTAAAATCACACCTGAGATCTCAAGCTAAGTGATACATTTTATTTCTCACTCGTTGTATACATGTCTAACACTCAAGATGGAACTGAAAAATACCCACAATTACAGAATGTGGTTGCTCACAGTGGTTGAAGCAAATAATCCATCCCCTCATAGTCCTGCAGCATTAAGAACTGCAGCAAACCCTACCATGATCTCCTGACAGGCAAACAGCTGCCAAGCCAGGAGAAACACCTCTGTGAAGCTAAAAGGTCCAACAGGACTCCAGTCCATGGGGACTGGCTAGGCTGCACCACCTGGATACAAGTGTCATGAAATCCTGATGGCAATAAAGGCAAGGAATCTTGTTAGTCATTGCAGCAATGGTGTCAGATGCCTCAGCTCTATCAATAGTAAAATTAATTAACCAATATAAATGTCTGTGTCTGCTCACTGGTAGGAGTCAACACAAATTATTTATGAGAATTGCAATGGTTTCCAGGGTCCATGAGGTGTGCTGTAAGCAGCTTTCTTGCTAGAAACTCTGTTAATTGTGTATATTAGAGAAAAAGAAAAAGGTGGTTCCAACCTGTCATGCCTCAGTGCCCTCATATCAACATACACTGTGGTGGGATCTGGTCCAGATGTTCCCTGTAAACAACAACATCAGCTAATCAGAACCTGAGGGCTGGGAGGAGAAAAGAGTTTTACCCCCCAAATAACCAAACATTCATTTCAATGCTAATTATACTACTCAAATAACAAGTTATATTTAAAGTATTCATCAATCAAAGCTCAGCTTTACAGAATCAGAACAAGCACTGGAAACATACCTACCATCAGGTACTTGTCACCTTGGAGTTCAGAAAAACATCAAGCAGTCAGACTACTTAACCAACACATGTCAACAGAGGTTTTATTTGCTACAAAAGGCCAAGTAATCAGCACATGGATACATACAAAAAATGTTAAACATATTTTGCCATATAAAGGAAGGTGGAAATTGCTGAGGAGATACAGTTTAATGGCAGAAGCACATGGTCAGGAATGTGAAGCATGGTTTACTGAGAGTCTTCCATACATGCAACAGAGAATATACTTGAAGCTAAAGATAGTAAAGGTAGCACGCATGACATGAACCAATCTGGACTGAAGGTCTGTTAAGCAATTATTCTAATCCTTTTCAGTCTTCCACTGCATAATTTAAACCCTTGCTTTATGTCACAATATTTAGTTACTTGGAAAGAGGCAGACTAATTTTAGTTTCATTTCATGCAGAGATGATGCAGTCTTTAGGCTTTTTCACCCACAGCTTTTCTGCAGTTTTGCAGCCTGCTATGATCTGCCCTTATCCAAAACTTCAAACTCATCACCACTGAACATCATGTGAATTCTCAATGCTCCAGGCTAGGGCTCTCTTCTCTGCTGCAGACCTCATGCTACTGCTAAACACAAAGCTAGAAGAAAATCACAACTTCATTCTGGAACACTGGCACGTTGGAAATTTTCTTTCCAGCAGAGGAATTCTCCTAAACCCGGTAAACTCCAGATGCACAAACTCCTTTACCAGTCTTTTAGACATCTACTCCTTAAACCAGCTGGCAACATGAACTTCTAGTGATTTCTGTCCCATTTGGGATACATTGTAGAGTATAATTCTTCACATTAGGAATGTCTAGGGCTAAATTTTACATTTCTGCAATGCTGGCTGATTGTTCCACAATTTTTTGAGCACTGAAAGTTGCAACCCAGACCCACAAATAGCTAATTTTTGTGCCTACAAGGTAAAAGTGTTACCACTACCAATTGATACTTACTGAACAGGTACTGATTATCACCCACCACCAGAGGAGAACAGGAGTAATAGAGCTGCACATGCATGTTAGCCTCTTTAGCTTGTTATGCACAATACAAGGTACAATATCCTCTCTAGCTATTAACGACACGATTTTCAGTCTACTGGTAAACTCAGCAGTGTAACAGACTAGTGCTGAGTGGAGAACTTATTTGAAATATATGCAAGGTTGAAAAGAAAAAAACAAAACCAAGGAAAAGTTGGTTATCTTTAAAAATAAAACTAAAGCTGATTTGATTTGTAAAATAATGGAAACAGTCAAGTTTGAAAATCAAAGACAATCACTATGGTATTTATTATTTTCAGCATGAATGAAATAGTTAGAATGGACATCTAATATTTGATGAAACCTGCATCCAGATAAAGCTATACTGGACTTATTTATAATTTTATAGAAGGATCTGAAAATCCCCAAATCTCCAGACTCAATTTCTAGTCTGTCCCACTGTTGGAAGCTGATAGGTGGGTAGTGAGGGAACATGAAAATCCCCTACCTGCTCGGCCAGCTTCCCCAGCCTGTGAGGCTATAGCAGCAGGAATAGCAGGGATGAGGGAGAGAAGGAAAGAAGGTAACACAAGACGAAAATAATAATAAAAAATGGGAATGAAGGGTGGGAGAAAAAAAAAGAGGAGAAAATGCAAAAAGCAGGGAGTAAAATAAAAAGAAAAACAATGTCAAATACAGGAATTTTACAAATTAACCATTTTACCATTAAAGGTTAAAAAAAGTAAAAAATGAGGTGTCAACATTTTAGTAGAGCAACAGAAGAGACAGCTGTAGACTGCTAACCTTGGACAAACAGACTTAAATGGTTTTAGGACACTACAGACAATGTTGTTAGTGGAAAACACGTGTCTAGCATATTGATTTTTTTTGTTATTGTTGCTTTTGAAGTCAGTAAACATTATGGGCCTCCTATTTTAATGCACTTTATTCCACTGAGAATTCCAGGTCTGCCATTTTACTAGTAACAGGAGTTTGTAAGTGATGTCCTCTGGAAAGCAAAAGTAAGCTCTCTTTTTGGAAAAAAAAGGAAAATTAGCATACAACAGAGAAAGATACTTACACCTTCTTGCATACAGATTAACCTGATCCTAAAGTGAATAAAATCAAGGCTTGGTGCATAATCTAACTACTGGAAGATCGTAAATAAATAGAGTAACTCCAGAGACCAATAAGTCTTCATTCCTATTTGTTACGGTAAACAATGTAACACATATAAAGAACAGTAAAATTAAAAGCTGAAAAAAACCCATCAGCTCTCCATCATGACTGATAACTCAGCAAAGAGACAAAAAAATCATCAGTGGCGACTAGTCCTAAGGCACTACTGTCACGTGGAGTATCTAACACCAGATGGCTGCTGTGGGATTTGCCCTACAACTTGTGAAAACAAACAGCTCTGAAAGCCCTGGCATCCCACACTCTCTCACCAGACTTCTGAATGCCAGCAGAGACTGCAGGAAGCTGCCAGCGCAGCACCTTAAGACAGGTTTATTTTGGATGCAAAGGAAGATGGAATATTTAGCAAAAATAGGATGGATGTGCTTATTGCATTGATGCCTCAAAATGGTATCACTAATAATCTAGGCTGAACACTGCAGTGTAACTGCAAGAAAGCAGGAGAATTACTGAAATCCAGCAGTTATATAATTCATTGCCTGTGACTATACTGCAGCTCCAGAAAGGAATTTGAGAGCACCAGAGTCTCATATGGCTTTTAACTACAGAATGGATTGAGAAACAGCAGCTGAATTATCAGCAATGTCCTTCTGTGGCCAGTTGCAGCTGAAATACTCAGAAAAGTATTTCAAAGGAAGCAGAGTTTAAGCCAAGACAGAATGACTGACTCAATTTTTCTGTGCACATTTATTTTGAGAGACAGAGAGCATCTGTTATGCTGGTAACAGAGAAAAAACAACACAACTTCTGGAGTATCCGATATTTACTTAGGATATGCCTGGTACTGTTCAAGAAAACAAAATGGGGCATACAGAATTTTCTGTCTGAGAATGGGTATATGATAAGTCACATCTCTTGGACTAAATCAATCTCTGCCCATGCACAGGCTGCTACTGGTGAACCATCCCTGGTTCGAGCAAATCTCATCTAGATGCCAGGCTTTTATTCTCTGAGAAAACCTTGTAGATCAAAACTTCTTGAAGGCCCACCCCAACAAGTCATCTGTAGGGCTGACCACATGCCAGGACTCAGTGCATACCTAATTTCCACTCAGGTCAAAGGCCAAGCTGCATGCTCTCCCCTACTTCCCTCTCCAGAGATAAAAACCAGGAACTAGGCTATCAGAAATCCTAAGGAGTTAAAAATAACTGGTTTTTTGGGTTTTATTTCACTACCTAAGGATGTGGCCTCAGTGTTTACTCTGAGTTCACCTCTGTTCCAGCGATGAAAAAAGGAAAAGGAATTTTTGGTGTGCACTTGGCAATGTCACCTACGCAAGCACAGAGGCTGGAGCTGAGAAAAGAACTTCATGGCATGACTCATAGCAAAGGTGGGAAAACAGAATCAGAGGGAGCTCATCCAGAGCTGTAGTACATTGCTAAGTGAATCATGCTTCTGACACAGCGCATGATCTCCTGTGGCACTATTTGCAGACCTACCCTTTATTACTTTTAATGTGGAAGATCCTCAGAGAGTGTTATCTATCACTAAGTAAAAAGAAATGCTAACTTTATGCCCTAAACTGAGTAACAAAGATTCCTTTGCTAGACAGTGAGGAAAGGGTTCATTTCCTTTAACTTCAGCCATTAAAGAAGAAAGTGTGCAGCATAAGGTAGGAAGGATCTCCTGATGGTGATGGATCTCATCCCCAGATGGGCCCCTGAGATGTCTCTTGAAGTATTTCTGTGATTCCACTGACTATTGATGGATATGGGATAACTCACTTAACCTTGCAGTCTCAGCTAGAGGAGATAGAAAAGAAACAAGATGAATCCTGCTCTCCTTAGCTTGGACAGATTTTTAGTACATTTTCAGGGTTAACTAAGGAAAATTAACAACTTCTAGAAGTTTTCCTCAACTGAAATTGAGTAGCAGGTTGAATAAAATGAAAATATTTATTCCAAGTGTTTAAATGGAAATCAGCTAAAATCCTAGAGAACCATCTGTGCTGTTGTAAGAAAGCAACTACTTTTCATATCTAGTTTTCTCTCTCTCTCGGATGCTAAGATGCTAGTTAATGAAAATTAAAGTATGCTAGATGCAATGATTCCATCTCACTAATCCCTGGACCATTATCTGTGACTATACAGCCATAAAAGGTCAGACATTAATAGTATTTAAGTGCCTAAAGATGGAGGGAATTATTTATTTTCAAAAGCGCATCTCTAAAAAACAAGTCCAAAATGACTACATCAAAGGAAACATACTAAATTTGCTCTCAGTTTGAAAGGAAATGAATACAAATGACAATGCTTTAGTCTCTCAGTAATCACAACCCGGAAATTAAGATAATTTGGTAGGCTAAGACTCTTCTGTACCAAAGAGATTAACACAATGATTTCCTTTTCAAGGTAATCTTTAATAAAATGTTAAATCCTGCTATGCACACACACACACAGACACAGACTCACGCAGACACACACACAAAGACACATGTACATATACACCTTCCTCCTCCTCTTTTTGGAGAGGTGAACTGTAAAAGATTTCTGGAAAAATCAGGATACCCTTCCCTTTAAACATTTGGTTCTTGGATTTGTCCACAAAATTGGAAATCAGGAAGGTATCAAAGATAATATCCAAGATGCATTAGAGGTAGCCCACAGAGCAGAAACCTGGATAGGCTTTTTTTGCTGGTAGGGTCAATAGCTGAATACTGGGCTATGTTTAGTAAGGTGATTAGTAGATACATATTTTAGAAACAATACAGAACAGGCTGGATCATCATTATCTCTGTGGAAGATAGTGTTCCAGGAATCAGGTGCTGATCTCATAGATGACATAACTTGGAAGAAAAAAAAACAAAGGCAGATGCTATTGACTCAGATATCTTGAGAAGTAGTTTTATGCAGTGTGAAGAATCCAGAAATCATAACCCATTTCTGGAACATGTTGGAGACAATACAAATGGCAGGAATATTGTAGATGAAGGATTAAAATTTAATTTGTTTCTCAGCTGAGAAAACAGAATAGCCCACAAGCTACTCTGGAATACCTCTAGCCATAAACTTCCAGACAGTTTGGAAAGAGCATTCAATCTAATTCAGTACCCAGTCCCTGGCAATGTCTACCGTCAGATGCTTCAAAACACGCAATCTCTATATTCTCCACCAAAATGACATGTTTTATGGTGATGCAAGTAAAACCTTTAGTAATTTTTCAAACACCTTTAAAACTTGCCAAACAAGCTTCAGCTCAAATGCTTCAAAAACGTTATGCTTGGGAGGATAATGTTGCTACATATAGCCTGTCCTGAAGTGCCTTTTCTCCATTCCAGCCACATCACTCTTTAGACAGTGTTTAGCTTTTAGTTTGTCCTATGGACTGAAATGCCACATCTTAGTGGAACTGAATAAAGCCTGACATTAAGCTATACAATCAGCCAGGCTGTTTAACCATCTCACTCAAGGCTCTGATTCTGTGCTGTTCCTAAATCCATAGGCACTATCATTAACAATATTCATTCAGAGATTTAGCCACTTTTACAGTTTGATTCAACAATCTTTCAAGAACTTCTGTAATGCACCATCTAAGAAGCAATCTTCAGCTAAGGAGTTAATGCAATCAGAAGGCATATATACATAGTCAAGCCATGATCCAGCCTAACTCTATGCTGATCCAGTTTCTCTGAGTGTAGTCAGCTTTCCTACATGTTTGCAGAGAGTTGACCCAGTCAGCAGCTCAGGACTCACCCAGCTCCCTGTGGGACAGGGAAAGCACAGGAAGAACAAAAGTTAAAAAATCCAGAAGTCCAGATGAAGATAGTTTAATGAGTGAAGGAAAGAGAAAAATCCAAGTTATGCAAAAGCAATCACTCATCACACTCATTGAGCAGAAGGATGCCCGGTCAGTCCCTGAGCAATGGCTACTTTGGAAGACCAACCACCCTTTTTATTAATGCTGAGCATGACATTATGTGGTATGGGATATCCCAGCTCAGCTGGGGACAGCTTTCCTGGTTGTGTCCCTTCCCACCTTCTTTCTTCTCCAGCCTGCTTGCTGGAGGGCAGTAGGGTGATGGTGCAGGGAGCACAGAGAGAAACAGGGACAGCCCTGATGCTGTGCAGGACTGTTCAGCAAGAGCCCAGCCACTGGTGTACTCCTAATGCTGTTCACACACAATTCAAAAACACAGCTCCACACAGGCTGCTATGAAAAATATTAAATCCCAGGCAGAACAAGCACAGTGTTACTTCCAACAGGCCACACTTTGGTATTGCACCTGGCTTACTGGTGCTTAGTGTTATCCCCTGATTTTATTATTTGTCCTGAATGAAGGACTTAGAAGTGAAGCAACCATCATGAACCGTCCAGAGACTGGTGCAGGTCTAAAATGGAGATTTTCATTCGTGGCAAGCAAACTTCTGCAGCTAAAAATCTGCCCTTGTAATCTAAAGCACCCTTCATGTCTGGTCCCTCCAAGGACCAGAAGTCAGAGAAGTTGAGTTGTCTTTCAGAAGCAGCTCCACCACAGCTGCAGGGGAGAGCTGACAGACCCCATCCTGATCTGTTTCCAGTGAAGGTATGTCATCTCTTCCCTGCCTCCCCTCCTTTCTAAAACTTTTTTATTCCTGGAGAATATTTATGGTAGCAATTACAGAATGGCAAACCAAACAACTCTACCACTGGGCAACAGAATGACTTTTAACCCTGCTCAGCTCTGCCTTGTCATATGCTTGACAGTAATAATTAAACACACAATCCCTAGGCCGTAGGGATACTCTGCTGCAGTCAGAGAGGAAGCAAGCAGTACTGGAGGTGGGGCACACCTCCTTGTATGTCTATCCTGGTAAGATTGAAAAGGACAAGAGGCTAAAGCAGGTACAGACATATTGCTCTGTGCTGAGCCCATAACCTCAATTTGTCAGATGTTTTTTTTATTTAAAAATATTTGCATTTACAATCAGAAAAGGAATAGCAGATTCTTATTCACAGTGTCACTGAGAAGATTTGTTCAGACTTCCACCCCAAAGCAGGTACCCATGAGCCCTTCATGAGAAATCCTCCATGTAAACCAGGGGTAACTGCCAGATTTGAAATATGGGATGGACCCCACAGGCAAGTCCTACTGAGGACACAGTGACTTTGAAGAGGTTAGAGACATGGCACATGACCAAATGGATATGGAACTTCCCAGCCAGAGCAGCTGCCAATGCAGAAGATGATTCTTTTAGTACTTAAAAGATTATTAAATTAGAAAACACATTACACCTGGGTAGGATGCCTATGGTATACAGGAATAATATGTGCAACTCTGAAACCAGATTTGGAAGGACAGAAAGAGATCAAGAGTCACAGAAATAAGACAGAGATCAGGAAAGCATGTATTAAGATTCTTTATCTATTTATCAAAATGAAGATGTGTATTAGATGCTTGACAGAAATGACATTCTTATTCTAAAATAAAAAATGTCTGGATCTAATGCCAGATGCATTTAAAGTGTCAGATGATAAAAGGTGAAATTAATTAAAAATGGAACACACTAAAAAAAAGGCAAGTTAACTGAAGTCACATGAAGTCCTCAAAGATAAAATAATACACTCTAGATCACCTAAACTATTTGCTTGGTGTAGTTATTACTGGTTGAAATACTAGATGCTATTCAGAAATTCAGACCAGATAGCTACAGTGCTCCATCAGTCATTAAAATCATGACTCAATATAAGATTCTTGGAGAATGCATGTTACATCCTATATTATCCTTGGGATTTTCTTCTGATTAGAAGATCAAAACAGAAGAGATATAGCAAATTAGTTTTCCTTGTGTGCAGAAAATATCTATCTAGTTAAACAAGTAATGGTTGGAAGTATTTTACGAACAGAAGGAATCCATTTTGTAACACACTGAAGTAAACACTTGGAAACTGTCATTTACATGACATGACACTGGTTCTGGAGTACAGAGTACACATTCTGTCACTGTCAGGTGCTTTTCTGAATTACTGTATTCATGGGCAGAATAAATGCTATGATTGCAACATGAGAAGGATGAATTGTTGACAAAGTAACAGAAATTTACTACCTGTGTATGCAAGAACATTAAGTACCACATGCATTTTCTTAGTATGTCTACCACCAAACAGCCAAAGGAAATACAATGAATGCTTCTTACTGAAAACCATATCCTTAAAACTTTGAGCTTAAGGAGTGAAAAATCTTACCTGCAAACATATTGCCAGGTTAACTCTACAGCCAAGTGATGTGCTGACAGCCCGTGGATGGAGACCCAGGTCTTTAAATAACTTTGAAAATGACTGAGTAAGAGCTATCCGAGGTCGTTCTTCAGCCACTACTACACATGTCCGTACACGTGAAAGGTCCAGTCCCCTTGCCTAGAAAGAAGTCAAAATGTAACAAAGGCCACAAATGGGCAGATTTAATGCAAAACAGAAGTACCTAAGTGTATTATGCAGGTAATATGATTCAAGAGGAACAGCAGAACAGAGGCTAAGCTATCAGTACTGTTTCCAGTTTTCCTGGAGGCCGGATGGCCAGATGACACTCTAATAGCTGAAGAAGTACATACTTGCTTGTCATCTCAACATTAGCACATAGGAAATGATAGGCATGCTAATTCTGAAGGGAGGGAATGCTATTTCCCCAAATTAATTCAGATGACAGTGAATAACAGCAAACAGGAAGCAATGTCTAGACTTGGAAAAACTGATTAGGAAATTATTAAGCGAGGATGGTAAAGGCTGGAGACATCATAAATATCAGCATCTCAAGATTCAATTTATTTCAGTAGCACATGGGAAATTCCAGATGATTTCAGATATTTAACTGGCTACCTGGCTTTTAATTCTGGGAGGGAAAAAGAAGATATATCCTTCTCTCCTTACAACAAGGAACATCTAGTTAAAACAGTAGAGTGCTTTTAAGCATGTGATTATTTTACTGTAGGGGTCAAAACCAAACTAGTCCTTCACATAACCAGGGTGTTCATAAAACACAAAATACAATGTAATACTCCCTGAGCCTCTTGGACATTTGCACCTCTGTTTTCCAACACTTGCCTATCAACACAGGCTGCCACACACATCAGAAAGCTTAGGTAAATAAAAGCCTTCCTTGATGTTTAACAGCCCTGTGCTATGAAGAATGACTGGTATTGATACACAGCCTTTGGCAAGGAGTAACGTGGGTCCTGTGGAAGCTGCCTGTGCCCTCTGATGAGTTTTTCCTCCCAGCAGGCATTCAGCAGAGTGTTCAAGGCTCCCGAACTCCACCGTGCAGGCGGCAGGGCGTGCAGGCCAGCAGAACCACTCACCTTCAGCGACTCTGTTTGCGAACCCAGTCCCTTAGTACAGAGCTCCATGACTGAATAGGAACAAAAAGTGTCTCTCACTTTGTACTGACTCACGGCAAGAAGCCACAGGGCGGGGTTGGTCTCCAGTTCTGAGGGAGGAATCAGAATAGACTGGTGTCCTGAATAAACGCTGCAAGACACAAGATCCATTAACACACACTAAACACCAGTATCCACAGGCAAGCCATGGGGGGCTTGAATATACAGTTTATCACATCACTGGTTGAATCATGTAAAGCCTTACAGTGCTCCACAGCTCCACAAGTTTAACATAATGTTTAACCCTGTTTTTTTGCTGTACTTCCAGAGTCTATGATGAATCACGAGGACTGCAGGTAGAATGTGCTCCTAAATTACTAATTTACTCAAAAATCCTGTGGATTTTGCTGCTAGGATTGTACCAAAAAGAGCAAAATACCTCAGTTATTAATGGTGTGAATAAGCAGCATAATAATATTAAGAAAAATTTAGGTGTTGCTGACAAATTCTTTGGATTGAGTAATTAGCATTTTAAGTGATTTTGACTAAGAGTACTTTATTACTTAATATGGAAGCAGCCTGTCTCCTGCTAAAGCAAGAAAGAGGTTTGCAATAATTTTCAAGGGAATAAATTTGTCCCTAATTTAACATCCCTTGTAGCTTTAAATTTCTTCTGTGAAAGTTTGATCAACTTTTGAAACTCAAATATACTACCTCTCTTGTATACGAGATACCCACTGAGCACAAATATTGCAGAAATAGACTTATCAGGGTCCCTGAGGGAAACAATTATGTCAGAGCTAATTTCTCTGGTACCTAAGATTCTCCCCAAGAGAAAAATATTCCCAGTTTGATGACTTTATTTCCCATGGGTTCTATGTTGTTCGCTCATCTCACACAGGCAGATTTACCATCAATTTTACAGTCCCCTCACATCTCAATTTGTGATCTGTAGATATTTCAAATCGGAATGGTGACAGCGTAAAGCCTCCAAATCATAGAAGTTGTGAGAAAGGACCATAAAAGCTCCCAAGATTTATGATGCATAAAGGAATTTCATTTGTGACTTGAAAACTTGAAATGCCAGCTTGGTAAAGTCGATGTTTTCAAATCCAAGTGTCTGAGGTAAGACATGAAATGGAACTTTATTTTCAGGAATATGAGCATCTCTGTAACATCAGACACTGGACATCAGGCACCTTTGCAATTCTTGCAGATGGGCCGCACACACACAAACACACACACACACACACACACACAGAGACACACACACATTCCCTCCTTGGTGAGTGAGTGCCCCCACTTCCCCTAAACCCAGATGAGAGTGCTTTCAAAAGCTCTGCCATATATGTATGACCTGTATGTCTTTACTTGGTACGATAAAGGCAAAAAAGGTGAACAAGTCCAACCACAACAGCAGTTAATAATCCAAATTGTTTAGGTCTCCGCTGGAGTAGGAGCCTCAGGATGTCATGGAATATGTATGAACTACAGTTCAAGCAATTTCATTTATCACAGAGGAGGAATTTTATCTTTGACTGCTTGTCCCCATTGATGCCACTCGGGCTGATGAACGACCAGCGGCTCGCTGTGGAGCGATGTGTTCTGGGACGGGGCTGACACGACAGCCACGGCACAGGGCGGGCAAATCAACCATTACCCTTCCATGGAATCAGAATAAAGCATCACTGAACCTTGAGCATGTGCTGCATAAACATGTGAAAAGAGATCTTGGCAGCACTGCCCACACCTGAAAGGGGAATGCCCTGAGCTCAAGTGCAAGATCAAACCAGCCAGGGAGTAGTGCAAATTTTTACTATAAATATTACCTCACTCTTTCATTCTTAGCAAATTCTATTAAGGTTTTCAGAGAAGTAAGACCAAACGACCTTTAAGCTTATGGCTCCACAAACAATCAAGGTGTGCAATCTGTCTGGTAAATACATAATCCTTACAACCAGGAAGCTGTAACCCTTTCAAGTAAAAACCTGGGATGGACTCCAATCTCTACAAATATCGTATACAGAGATTCACCTTAAAACCCTTCCCCTTGACCCTGAACTTCTCTAATTGATGCAATCAGTATCAGGTTATTATCTGCACAATAATAAACATGATGCCAGAGTGTCAAATGTGGGAGAATTATTACTCACAACCACATTAAGATCCCTTAGGTATCACTTATTCAACTGGGCAGACATACCAAAACCAAAATCAAAGCAAAAGAACAAACTTTATCCCTGTACTGAAAAGCATTTGCACAAATTCCACATTAATATTGGAGAAGAAAGCTGCATTGCTTTCGTAGGAAAACAGAAAATTGATTCCAAGTGTATTTTACCAGGAAATCATTCAAAATAGCAGAATTTATACCAAGGACAAATCTTTTCTCCCTGAGCAACTCTAATGTGTGAAGATAAACTGTCTACCTCTCTTGATCAACTCATGGACAAGAAAGTGGTTTTGCTCCCACTAACACTCCTGCAGCAAAGTATGAGAATCTGGATGCAAAATAACCGATCTTCTTCAGACTGAGGGAAACATACTCTTATGATCAGGCTTAGACTTAAAAAATTAGTCCAATTAGATTAAAACAAATTAAGATGTCGCTAGTTATGTTTTCTGAGTTTTCTAATGGCTCAAAAATACTGTGGAATTCAGGCTCAAGCTGCACAGCAGAAGGAAATATGTGGCAAGAATAAAACTTTCTGTGGTGGAGAGCCTCACATGAGCTGCTCTTGACTGCAGTATACAAACCTACAGCCAGCTGACACCCTGCCTGCAAACTTCACACCCAACACAGGCTTTGCCTACTCAGGTGTGGTTTAATAATCTATGCATATCCTCTGATTTGCAAGAGCAGTTGGTGGAGCTACAAGAACTACAAAGGCATAATTGTGGGGTGAATGTGCTGGTTCCACAGCTGAAGTGGTTTATGCAGCACGTGGTCACCACGACGTCAGTCATAATTTGTCTCAGCTCCCTGAATCAATCTCTGAAACATTATCCAGAATTTGTGTAACAGTCCAAGCCACAAAATACTACATATCCCTGAAAATCCACAGATTTATATTCCCCTGAGAAACTGTCTATCACCCGTGTTCTGGAGAGAGAAGCTGAGGAAAAAATCCCTTGTACAGCTGGTTGAAACATTTCATACCAATCTAGTGGTTTCAAACCATTGTGAGATGTTAATGGGTGTTTGCTTAGCATGAATGCCAAACACCACGCAGAGGATCACGTGCTTGAACAAACTGCAGTGGTGCAAGGCTGCTTTGGAGATGCTGGATGAAGCTTGATATGGTTCCAAACCTACAGAGAGTTCTGTCAATGCTGCCTCCATGTAATTCTAGGAATGGCAGAGAAGTTTGGAAGGTTCATCCAGGTATGGAATTTTAGATTTGGTAGAGTTAATCCTGAAACTGAGGCACTGAACAAGGTGAGGCAGTTCCATCTCACCTTGAAACAATGATAGTTAAGATGGTTAAACTGTCAGCTTGGCTACTCTCATACAGGAACCAACAAAATCACAGTGAACACTGTGGCAGCAGGGGGATGAACAGGATATTAGGAAAAACTTGAGAGTTTAAATATAAACTGTTAAACTTAAATTTCCCTCTCTGAGATTGCAACAATATATGATACAATGGACTAGGTCCAAGATTTTACTTATGTAAATACTGGGAAGGAACTGTTTCTTCTATTGCTGCAGAAATCTGTGTCACAAAAGCATCCACCTCCTGATGCAAGTCTTAACAACAGGAGCAGACACAGTGCAGAGCACCCCTGCATCACCTTGTCACAATGACTTTTGGGATGCAGATGCAGGGTGAAATGCAGAGGTGGCTGAGGTGCAAGATGACCTTTTAGAAATGCTGTCTTCCTTTAGGGGACAGCAAGGCAATCCAGGGAAAAAAAAAATATTCATGTGGTGGACAAAGCCTTGGATTTTGGCAGTAAGTGAAGAGCCCTGTCTGCCTGCACTAAGCAAGGGCTGCCCAAGGACTGGAGTACTCCAGGTAAAAGCACCAGGATGTATTTTGGTAGGATGGCACCATCTGATCACAACACTGGCTCTGCTGCTGGCAGGCTGCTCTGGCAGCATACGGAGATTCCTGGAAGGACCCCTTGGCACTTAACTGTTCCACTGAATTGGAGCTTTAGCCCATTTTGTGCTGAGGCAGATTAGCAGTAAAAGCCAAGGTTTTATTTTAGTTCCAAAAATTTCAGCAGGTCAATAAATGCTGACAATGGCAAGTGCAATTTGCAATTGCATTGTGGCAGTTACTGACCCATCACTGCCCTTACTCCTCTGTCCTTGTCAGGTGACATGAGCTGCTTCCCCATTTAACTGGAGGAGGCAGGTGGGTACTGCTGAATCCTGTAAGTGTATGCATTTGGTTTCTGCATTTCTATAGATGATATTTGGCATTTGGTGATGAGGGACAGGTATGGGAACTATGTCTATGGTAGAACAAAATTCTTCACAATCACCTGGACCAGGGCTTATAGGAAGGACAGTGCAGGCTATAGAGGACAGTGTTTGGGCATACATCTGTCTTAGGCTTCAAAGGACTTGGGCCAAAATTAAATCTTCAGCTCTGGAGATCCACCATGTATGAAAACCAGGGATTTTTGGAGAAAAAGTAAAGGACCTCACACCACCTGCAGAGTCCAAAGATGACAGCAGGCACACAGCACTCTAAGAGCATGACTGCACATGAACTCATCAGTACTAGAGACAGCAAAAGGCCATTGCTCAGCTTTGAGCACCATTCTGGTCCCTTATCACCATCTCTCCTGCCCCACTTATACCCCATGTATGGGCATGTCTGCCAACTCATCTCAGAACTCACATATCAAGGCGACTCAGGGCTTTCAGCTGCCCTTGAACTTTCCAGGCTTCAGGCAGATTTAACACCACTGATGTAAAGTGGAAAGAAAGCAAATTGCCTCTTCCACAAATTGCCACTGGCTACAGAGTCTCAAGGAAACTGGCACACAGCAGTGTATGGGCAGACAACACACCTTCACATTCCTCCTGTGCCAGTTATGCACTTTGCAAAATACATGACAGATGTTTATGTTCGTATCCTTCACTCCCCATGTCAGAGTTATCCAGTTCTGATGTGGCATTTAGGTTTCTTGATTGCCTTTAATTTGCTGCACATGGGCTGGATATTGGGTGAAACGCTCATGCCTACCAGTTTTCTTCAAGTTAGCCTAAAAAAACCTAATAATCAGTGATTCCTAACACAATAAACTTTCCTAAAATGCAGTTCTCCTGTGTTTAGTGTTGCAAAGGGTGTTGCGATCCCTTGCATACTTCTTGCACAGTTCCATCTGTCTGGTTACTAAGAAACCTTGCAGTCTTTTGCAACAGAAGCCACCTGGCAGCACCACTGTGGATTTTGGCTTCCTGCTGTGGAACAGAGGCAGCAGGAGCAGGATAGGAGAAAGCACCTTCCCTGCAAAGCCTTCTCTGGACCATTTCATAGCAGTCACATTATTTATTGCATCAAATTCAGTTCCTCTGGTCCAGTCTGAGTCTCACTGACTTACACTACTACAGGCTCAAGTCTCTGAGAATATATATAAAGTTTATTAAAATTTATTCATGTACTTAATTTTAATTTGAGCAAGGACAGTTCTGTCTTCCAGCAGTAAAAGTAGAACTGCAATTTGAGTTGGCTTAGCTGGGCTAAAGTAAAGGGAAAATTCTTATTCTATGGCATTACTCAGCAACTATCAATTAAGTGAATCCTCACTAATGAACTGCAGAATGCTGTATTCTGCCCCACAGTGAGAAGCATTAAGACAGGGACATCTTAATTTCAAGAAGCATTTCTGGACAAAGAGATTTAGAGTTCATTTTTTTACATTTGAGGAATCTATTCTTTCCTTTTAAAGAATGTAACACATTTTAAAATGTAACACAATGCAAGTCAGAATACTAGATCACCTTCTCAGAATGGATAAATGAGATTATTAAAGAGAAAAACGCAATGATAATGCATTCTTTTATTGAATCATGAGTAAGAGCTCGTTAAAATTAGAAGTTGGGAGTTTGTGAACTCACATGGGGCTGATGTCTGCTGCCACATCCAGGACTTGAAGTCCAGTGACAAAGGTTCCAAGGAAACCCTGCTGGAGCATGCAGCCAGTTTAGAGGGAATAGTTCTTTTTAATGTATTGCTCTGCTTTGCAAGGTTTCTTTTCTTTATTATTTTATAACCTTTAGGCCATAAAATAATAAATTAAAAAAAAAAAAAAACTTTGCAAAACTATGCAATATATTCCAAACTTACCAAAGGGCTGGCTCCATGCTCCAGCAGCTTTCCTAAGTAGCTTTGACCTCACAGAATGGGGCATTCTGGGGCACCACAGTGGAGCAGGCCAGCACAACATCTAAGCACCTACAACGGGGATAAAAGGTTAGTTTTTCTTTCAATTCCTTAGTTGATGCCTCCTTTGGTCTAGTTAATAAAGGAATTTAAATATACTTTTAACTGCACCCAGCACTGGAGGTTGATCTTGCTTCCTGCTGAGCTTCTACAACAAAGAGTTCCTATTTAACTCTCAAAAGCCCCAAACTTAATAAAAAATTGATCGAACTTCATTTCCATATACCATTAGAAATATTAATTCAGTAAATGGAAGTGGTGACAGACAATCATAAGTTTAGAGCAGAATTCTCTGAGTTAGAAATCTGGGTTGAAATGTTGGGCAAGATCCAGTTATGCTGAAACTCAAAGGGTAAAATGCAAAGGCACAAAATTTTTAAGTTATGAGGAGTAAGAGCCTTATAAACTGCAGGATGTATTTTTTCTGATCACATCAAATAATACTCATTTCTAAAATAATGATGAAATGGAAATTAGATTTGTAAGTGGGATTAATTAGGCTGTATCTGATGCTAGCTTTCTCCAAATGACAATCGCAATTCTAGGAGCCTGAAGATTTTCTGATTTAATAGGAACAGGGGATCAGTGGCAAAGAAGAGATTGATGTGAAGGTTCATAAGACTAGAGTGTTGCTGGCCTGATCTCAGTTCCTTCAACTCCCCTGTTTCCTTTCTCTTCTTTGAAAATGCTATATAAAATTTTCTATTCCTTCTGTAAGCTACAAATGAGCAAAGACTCTGATTACTTTCTCCCAGAGGCTTGCTGCCTTAATTCACTTGCCAGTCATAAACAATCTTCTCCTTCTAAAAGGCTGAACTATCAGTATTGGGAAGGACCTAAGGGCAGCAAATGCATATTTGTTGGAAAAATGGTTCTGGAAGAAAAAAAGAAATTTGCATTCAGGAGAGTCTTGGGCACCACAAATTACTTGGGTTTTGGACAGATCAACATTTATCTGTGTTTTATGGCTCTATCATGGTGTTGCATAGAAGTTATTCCCGGATGCTCTGTGTTCCAGCACTATTCTATACAATGACACATTCCTTAGCTGAATTCTCCTATGGTGCTGTACAGACCTTCCCTGGCCTAACAGTGCTGACACCAGCACAGGCTGGAACACTCAAGTCTTTATCAGAAATAGTCAACCAATTTAAAAAAGCAACATTTAAAAAATTAAACTTAAACCAGAGTGATTTAAAGTCTCAGTACTTCTGAAGTTGGTTTTTTTTTTGCATCCTCAATAATTTTACTTTTATGTTGGGTAAATAAAACACTGAAAACCCCAATTTTTTTTTTAAAACAAAGGTAACTCTAATCCCTATGTAAAATCCAAAACAGTATTAGGCAAGTATAGCTTAAATCAAGAGAAACTGATCAAGAATGAATAAGATACTATTGTTAATCTTTAGCCTATTTAATATATAATAACAAATATTTTAAAATGGCAATAAACCATGCCAATAGCCTACTTTTAAATAAACAGTAACTGCTGAAAAGAAATTGTTGCAGTTGTTATGAAATAATGTTTCCTTCAGGTATTTAGTAAATTGGTACGAAGTTTATCCAAAGTATTTTAAATGCTGTGGATTATCTTCATTTTAGTAACTATAAATAGCAATACAGCTAACACCAAAGAACTTTCTGTGGAGAGAGCAGAGATGTCAGACTACTGTGACTCTGAGATGCCTTCATCAAAATGGGCTCCATTAACACTCCCACAGTTCTTTTCCTTTGCCTCTGCATCAACCCAACTTAAAAAAAAAATAAATCAATAGACTGCTTTCAGTGCTGAACTGTAACTTCCCTGGAGTATAGGGATTGACAGAAGTGTTATATTTCTAAATTTATTAACCAAAAAAGCTGATTCACATTTCACTAGAAATGTTTTGTTTTCTGATAACTTTGCTGCTGCCGCCAAGAAAACACACTTCTGTGTCTGCAAAAATCACATCCAGAAAGTCCCACAAATGAGAGAGTCCTCTGATATCTACTCCTGCTTTCAGATTAGAGAATGAAAAAGAGGACACGAGGAAACCACTTCCTTAAGGTAATATTGGTAAAGCACTGCTTTCATCAAAGAAAACAAGCCAGACTCTGCAGAGGCAGCAGTAAAGCAGCAGGAGGTCAATGAGCAGCCGTGCTGATGCTCTGTACTTCCAAGTCTAAATACCTACGGCCATGCCCCGCTCACACAAACCACATCTTCCACACAGTAGTTTCCACACAGCTTCCAGCAATTCCAACCGCCTGCGGCAGTCCCAGAGGCACTGTCTCTTCCTCCCATCCTTTCATCACTCACATCATCCCTTCTGTTGTGCCACGTTACAATGGAAACCGTGTTTCAGAAAAGGCTGAGGAGAAGCCTCACCTGCAGAGGCACCAGAGGACAAACCCAAGCCCACAGTAGGGGTCCAAGCAGATCGCGACTTCCCGGGAGGGATAAAGCTCACACTGCAGCTTAATAGAACGACAAAAGGCACTAGTGGCTGCATGAGACATCTGAAAGACAACAGCAAAGCAATTAAAATGATCAACTGTGTCATTGGAAAGCTCACTCCCAGACTCCACCAAGTGCTTACATCAATTACAGGATAAAAACACCAAATAAATATTGACTTTATGCTCAATGTGATTGACTTTATGCACAGAGGTACTTTATATCTTTGAAAACATAATTTTCCTTCAAGAGGGCATCCAAATAATTGTGAAAGTGGAAAGGAGACAGAATGAATGGTAAGTTTGAAGTGATTTAGGAAGAGAGCTGCGAGTGGTTTAAAGATGTGTTCCAAGCTGTATGCAAAGCTAATGATAACAGGTTACATTTTCTGGAAGAATAAAGGAATGAATGACTGAATGAAACACTTTGTTGATCATCAGTAACATATTTTCAAGTATGTATTTCTTAACAAAATAAATGAAAAATGCCAAAGCACTTTTTAAATTGAAAGGGATTTTGCCAGCAAAGCAGTACTAAGGACCTAAGCATTCAGCAATAAAAATCCCTAATAAACTTAGTAAAAATTCTGTCAATAAATATCTGTAAAATATCTTCATGTTATCCAGCTCCTAGCTGAGAAACAGGCGGCTCTTAAAATCTCGGTAAGGAAGCTTTCAAAGATAATACAAGCAGAAAGTAGAAATAAAAATCCTGATCCAAAGGAAATTCTTCTGATTTTTTTCCTAGTTTTAGGATGCTTTCCACACTCACTCATCCTGACTTACAAGTTCTAATGACAATGGAAACAGGAAAATATATTGTAATGTTTGTCCCCTCAAAGACACCAGTGTTAGAAATACAGTCTGGATATGAGTTAACTTACCACACCTTTGATCTCTGCCACATAGGGAGCTGGTTGCATTACATACTGCTCACTGAGAGTCAATGGAGGAAAACAGGCACTTGGAAGGTAAAATTTATTTGATCTTAAAGTAAACAGGGGAATAAAGCTCCAGAAGTGACTTTTTCTCCATTCCAATGACAGCCATAACTGAGGCTGGATGTGTTCCAAGTGATGCAAAAGGACCAGCTCTGAATGGGTGTCTGTGTGATCATCTGCAGTATGCAGATTAATTCTACCCCAGCTGAATCAAGACCACTTTTTCACACAGGATTAAACTGAACTCTGTTGACATAGAACTGCTGTTATTCTGTGAATTTTGACACCATACTGCAGGCAAGCTATTGAAGATGTTGAGAGTGAATGCAAGTGAAATCTACTACTTTAAAAGTGATTACAAACATTTATCAACTTTTCAGGAGCCACAGGAGTTATTTAGCCATTTCCTTTGATTAGTACCACTATATTACGAATATAAGCCTTGTGGCCTCTTTTGATAATTTTATAATTAATTAATCACCAGTGATGATGTAGCAAATGGTAAGTAGATGGTGACTGTTTACATAAACCTGCTGAGTCAGTGACCAGCAGGCTCTGTGACCCAGATATTAGGAGCTAATCAAGAATTCCTTGATAGATTTATCTGTATTTCCCTCTAGGCACACTAAGAAAGGCTCATCGACTTGCCCTGCCTTTGATATCTTTGAAGTTTCCCAAATACTCACTTTGCATAGTTAGTAGTCATTTCTGCAAGTCTGTGATAAAGTGTAATTCAGACCTGATTTAATACAGCTGAATGCACCTGAAACAGTCATTTGAGGCTTTCTCTAGAGGAAATGAAGACTTATGTGACCTTCAAGCCTTTAAAAAATAGATGTTTTAGATAAGTCAGATAAATTACACCTTAAAAGTCCCTTCTTCCCTCTGTTGGCTACTGAAAAGCCCAAAGACTACTCCCCATCTGTAGGCATTGTAGCTATTCAAAGTTACAGGGAATGAATGTTGCAGGAGTGTCCAGTATGTGACCATCAGCCAGGTCAATCATTTAACCATCAGTTAGCCTCAAGCTGGGCACTTCAACAGCTCTGTGCTTGAATCTCTTCATCCAAATACTGGGAAAATTATGTTTTCTTTGTTTATAAATTATGCTGACAGTTCCTGCAAATAGATGGATGATACTAAAGCGCTGAGGAATTCAGCATAGGCTCTGAGTGTGATACATCAGCAGAGATTGCTAAAGTAATCAGAATCCTTGGATATGCAACAAATAGGAGAACAACAAATAAGGAAGAAACAGGTAAGAATAACAGAGTGATTTTAATGTGTCTTGGTGAAACCAGTAGTGGGATACATAAGTTGGGTAAAACAAATTTGATGATTTGAGGCTAGGTAAAACAGATTTGATGATTTGAGGCTAGAGGGTTGGAGAAAATGGCAGAATAGATTTCAAGGACTCAAGATGCCTCATCTTAGCAAACAAATCTATCAATGAATTTTTTGCATCATAGTCTAGTACTGTACTGGGTGAAAATACCAGAGAAATCATCATGTCCCTTAATTGCAAGAAGAAGAGAATATTGAAAACCAATAGCCAGCAGCTGAGTTGCAATTAGAAGGGAGCAATGAATGGGCAGTGGAACAAGTAGGAAAAGGATGACAGTCTCGTTTCCTTCATAAAATGGAAATAACAGATGCCTAAGCTGAAAAATGCTTCAGGCAGACAAACTACTGGTCTGTGCACAGGAGTAATCGAATTAAATTTTTAGTCTGAGGAGGAGGAGAGGGGCTAAACCCACCACACACAGTCCTCTAGCAAGCAGAGAACTAATTTAAGGTCAATGGATTCAAACAATGTCTGCAAGGGAGGAAGTACTTCAATTCCTGCTTCCAAAAGTCACGAGGAGTCACAAATTAGGAGTATCCACCTGCCAGCCAGGGAGGACAGCAAGAAGGGCAGCTGTAACAAGAAGTCCCTACCTTTACCCCTGCCAGCATGCCAGTGGTGGAGACACTGAAGTCAAGGTAAGCAAGTGTTTCAGGGTTAGAAGGTTTGTAGATCTGTGCAGGCCGCTTCTTTGGCAAATCATCTGGTGGAGACAGAGACAGAAAATGTGTGTATGTCACTGACAAAGCCCAGTGACAAAAGAGACAGAGGTGCCCTGAGCCCAGCACTCACCTGTATCTAGGACCGGAGGCCATGTCCTGATATCCACCGCTGCCGCCGCCTCTCGCGACCGTAACAATTTACAGATTAATTGTGTAGTCATTAAGCAGGCAGAGCGGCTCACCTAGAAATTCAAGAAATAAATCAAAACACGACGGGATACTAATTAACTCACCCATGAAAATGGGCAAGACCATGACTTATTTTCTGCCAGAACAGGACACAGGTATATCAACTTTATTTTTTTTGATCGGCAGGTGGGAAGATGCCCAAAAAGTGCAGCTCACAAAGAAGACAAAGTCATGTGAGTTTTACAGCTTACATGAAAACTGCACTTTGGGAAGAGCATTGTAATGAAATTAAAGACAACTTAATAGTGAAAATGTGACCTTTCCAACACATTGTATCAGCTCACACCCCCAAGTGCCAGTAGAGAAGACTGTACCCAAAAGATTTCCTGTGTGACAATAACGTATCTTTGTTCATAATCAATATTTTCAGATAAACCAAAACCTAGTCAGACATTTTATATGAATAATTCTACTATCTTAAGCCAATTTTATGTTAGCCATGTACTTCAAATTCCTGTGCTAGTGATAAACTACTGGGAACTCTTCTGATATTGACAAAAGTAGCTCTAGAACAGAAATCGTGCAAGCGGCACTAAGAAATGAAATGGTGAGCTTACAGCAAACACCATCTGCACCAAACTTGCGATGATATATGCTGAATTCTCCTTTTTGATTTGCTATTTTTAAAAGTTCATAGGTGTCAACTACAAGAATATTTCTTATTTAATAAAAATATTTCTTATTCTTATTAATAAAAATTAATATGATTAAGGAATCCAGACAAACATGCATATGAGCACTGAAATCACTGAAGATAAAACGCAGGAAAAACTGAAAAGGCAACTTTTTTCTTTTTTTTCCTAAACTTTGAAAATCAGTGAAAATGCTGCTAACAATATTTTTTTCTTTAAGGAAAATGAAACATTTCATTGCACACTAAATTTCCTACGTTTAAGCTAATAAAATCAGTAATCATATGTACAATAAATTTAACCACTGAAGAAGAAGAGAACAGCTTCTATTGACAATGGTCTCATGGAAGTCAACTTTTCAGAACACTGTACATTTGGACATTTTGAAATTTGGAGCAAACATCACTGAACCAAACTCTAATCTCCTGACACTCTAATCCCATGACTGCCCTGTATACACTGTTTAAATCATTCAAGCTAAAAGTGAATACGAACAAAACCACTGCAGCAGCCCTTAATCCATTTTCATTGTCATGGCAAGGCAAATTAATCCTTACATCACTAATTTTAATCCACAAAAATCTTGATTTGGGACACTAAACCATAAAACAAAAGGAATATCAAGAGTTGGTGGTTTCCAGCCCCCTCTCAGGAATTACATAATCTGGAAGATCAGAAGGTTCATTAAAATACAGAATATCCATGCCTGGAGAATTCCACATCAGAGGTAAACACACAGGGATGGTGGGAAGCAGAAAAAACACAGCTTAGCTACAGGTTAGCAACTGCTCAAGATGGGGCTCAATTCAATTATAATTTGCAACTACCAACTCTTCACAAAAACACAATTATGCAAGCCAAATTTTACTCAGAAGTCATTCTTACTGACTTCAAAAGGTGCTGTGCAGACACACAAAATGTTACAGCAGGCCCATCACATCAGGAAATTTGTGTGACTGCATTGGCAATGAAAGAACAGATGCAATATTTTATTTTCTACAAGGCCATTAATCTCAAAATTGAGACAAATTCTTGTGTAAAACAGAGCTGAGAGGTTTATACCTTAAACTGGCATTAATATGCTAATAAATGTCATAAATTTTATTTAAAGTTTGTCTATTGAAAGGACAATGAATACAAGTCATCAGAGATCTGTCAGGTTTTTATCAAGAAATCAAACATTAAGTTTAGCTATTAAACATCAAAAGAAAAAGGAAAAAAACATTTTACATCACTTCTGTATATTAACAATTGATGTTTAAAAACACCCAAGTGCCAAAACATTAAATAACAAGAATCCTGAAAATAAAAGGACAATTTCTCATACCTCTTCTGATACTTTGTAGCATCTGATGCCATAAGGAAAGCCAAAAATGACAACTATCTCTACTATTTGTTAATTTAAAATATCAAAATTAATTAGCAATGGTAAAACCACGTTTGTTTAAACTTGTTTCTTCAGAATTCCAATCAATAAATAAGAAACTGCCAGATGTAAAAGACTATCTAATTTCAACTATTTTTATTTCCCTCCGTAACAAGCACATTGCAGTTACTTAACAAAGGTTAAACGTTGTCAGATAAAGCCAAAATACCAAAAGAAAGCACTGAATGAAAAAGTCTGAGTAACACTTTCCTGGATGAAACAAAAGACTGATCAACATCTTCACAACAAAATTTTGAAATTGTTTTAAATGCAGAACAATTGGTTGTTCAGAGCTGAGCATGCCATCGGGTGAGGATAAACTTCCCACTGAGATTTTTCTCAACAGTCAATGTGGCTCTGCCTGTGAGGAATCCTATGCCTCTTGGCATATAGCTAAACATAAAGAAGCACTTTAAATACACTTCTTGAAAGGAGTCATGTAACTGGGGCAAAATGTGACAGCTCAAGTGAGCAGGTTGTACATTGCCATGCAGTGTCGATTTTGTAACACACTGAAGTCCTGAGTCCTGGGAAGGAACACAACTCTTCAACCCAACCACCCCTCCCTCAAGTTACTGCTCCTAAAGACACAGATCCACCACCCACTTCATCTACTCGTGCAATGTGAGGTGTCTGCTCACCTCCACGATCATCTTCACTGTGGGTAAGGTGGTGGCAATGTTCTGGGGATGCGGGGGTCGCACTGTGATTGGCACACAGCCTGCGTACAGGCATCCGTAAAACGCCGCAATCAGGTCTATCCCTGCGTGGAGAACAAAGCAGAAAGCCTCCCCTGAAAATCCAATAGCTTAATCACAGACCCCTATGTCAGCATAAATATTACTTGGAACTGAACCCAGAAGGTTAAATGAGTGACTAAGCCCTTTAACAGACTTGTTTTTCAGCCCCTTGTCAGTGTTTGTTCAGCTTGGCTGATTCCTCTGACCCGCACCATTCTGAGCATGAAAAACCACGGGCGGCACACAAAACTGCAGCCAGGTATCAACGTTTAGAACTCCAGTTTGTTGTTCAGGAAGTAACCTGTTAAAGAGACTGATTTCTACAGATTAATTATCTTCCTAAATGTACATTTATAGAGTGTACAAGAAGAGGGATGTCCCAGCAAAAGGACGAGGTAGGATGATGCTTGGTCCTATCAGCTGCAGAAAGAACATCTGGATGTTCCATAAAATCCTGTCTTTCTCTTGCCATTTTTAACCTCAAACAGGCAGCCTTGACTTACCTACCTGAAATTTCACAGTAGAAAAGGGAGTAATGATTTTGAAATCCTGCTTCTAACATAAAGTTAGGTGCTGTGCCATATAAATATTGACTGCAGGTGATGGACAATGGACAGCACCCTTCAGGCTTCCTAAGGAGGCTGAACAGACAATAGTTCAAAGATCTCTTGAATACTGCTGTCTGTCACCTCTCTGGTGCTATACACAGGCTGTGATAAGATTAAAGTGGCGGATAGTTTATTCTTTCAGTGGAAGAGGATCTGCAGTACCGGTGGATTATTGTTCCTTCAATAAAATGCTTCATTCATGGGAAGTGAAATACAGAAAACAAACATTTAAGTATAGTCTTCTTTTGTGGAAAAGGTTTTCCCGTATTAACCACTGTGAAACTGCTCCTACACCTACAAAGATATAACCAGTGTCTTGCAGTCCTTACAAAATATCACATTACAGACCTTAAATCAGACTGTTTATTTCACCAACACACAAGAAATGTTGAAGATAAAAGAGTACTACTAGATCAGAAATAATTTCAAGCAAATGTCAAATGTGTTACAAGTTAAACAAACTTAAAAGCCCTGATGCCAAAAGATGAAAATCCAAACCAAGAGAGCTATCTAGATTAAGAATCTATAGAGAAAACTGTAATGACAATTTTGTATTTCTTAATCATTTGCTACTTATCAATCAAATTTCTCCTCTAAAAACCCCCCATGTATTACTTCCTGGTTACTGTTGCTTTACTCTCATGAAATGCAGCACTTCCAAGAGGGAATTGAACAGGTGAATCAAAGAACACTTAGCAGATGGAACTGCATGCTCATAAAATAGTCTGTATCCAGCAAATTAAAAAAAAAAAAGCAGTAATTAAATTTGACTGCTCCTTAGAGACAGGTTTTAAAAACACAGGTTAGTCTTAACCTGAACCCAAATAAATAAAATATGTGTCTGTGCATAAAGAGAGATTCTTTTAAATACATTTGACTATATTCAAAGGAATGTGCATAAGGCAAATATCTTGTGTTTTGACAATTAATCTGGTGTACATGGTAACACCTCTGATGCAGCACTGTTCAGAAGGATCTTGAAGAACTTGCAGGAGGGCCAAGGTACTGCTACAGCAATTCTTTACCTGGTGGGTAAACCAAAGCCACGTGGTCTCCATCCTGTAAATGTCCCCTCTCCATCAGCATGACAGCTATCTTCTCAGCTCGTTTATGCAGCTGGACACATGTCAGTGAGTTGGCTATTGTTCCCTGCACAGGAAGAAAGATAAATGTCACAGGAGATAACGTGATGTGCTGAAATTCTACTTTCCTCTTCACCATGCCATGCAAATAAAATATGGAAACATTCAGCCTTAGGCCAAACTGTAGCTGGAAGGAAAAAGATGTTTCTAAAGTAGAGGAATGTTCTCTGTTCCTTTCTCTGTACCTTCTGCCCTCAACAGTGTTTCTGCTCCCACCAAGGCACTATCATAGTGTGCTAATATCCTGCCCATCTAACTTGTACTTCCCTTCCTACACAGGCAGCATTCCTGCTGCAGCCAGAGAAGTGCCTTTATGGTCTCTGTAGCAAACTGGAGCATCTGTAGAGAGCAATTCTGAAAATTGCATTTTGTTGTCTGCAAGCTGGAGTGGAGCCAAACGGCTCAGCAGAAATATTTTAAAGACAAAAGACACTGGAGAAAACAATACTTTGTGATGGAAAAAAGAATTCTCTGGAACAAAAGATAAGCACTTACATTGCATATAAATGAAAGGGAGAAGAAAGGCATTTGTTAAATTTGAATAACTCTGGTCAGCATGAGCTTGGCATTTTTGAAGCATTTCAAATAGTGCAAACCCAAAATTATCAAACAGTCACAGTGTTTTAAATTGAATGAGTGTTATAGTTCTGGCACTTCCTAAATATATTATGTGTGCATATATGAACACACAGAAGTTCACATTTAGAAAAATATATACATCAATACATTTACAATGTATTGCAATATCTATTATAATATATATATATATATACATTACAATATACAATTTTGTTTCACAAAATTCACTACCACTGCAGGTAGACACCTCAGAAGTCTAAAATGAATGTACAGGACAGACTGGTTGCATCTAGAGCTGGTCAGGCCAGGTCTGGGCTGGGAGAAAGGGACAGGAAAGGGCTGCATCTTGGCTTTGTACTTGTTCTGGGGAAAAAGAGGAATTCAGTCTACAGTACAGCTGTGACACACCTGCCACCTATCACAAGCACTCAGTTCACTTTAAAAACAAGTGTTTCTGAAAAAAATGGGGAAAAAAAGGTAAGAATATGTAAGATTATGTAAATACACATATACTAACGAAAACCACATAAACACATACACTAAAATAGGATAGTGCATCAAAAATACAATATAGTACAATAAAAAAGCATTGCATCACTATCTTCATAAAGAGAGAAAGCAAGAAGGTCTACTGCTTTAAAGAAATGTTCTTTACATGCTATTTTAACAAGGCAATGAGTAATAAGCATTTATTCTGAAGCTGGTTTCTATCCACCACCACCCCACACACCACTGCAGGGTTTACAGACCAGGCTTCAGAGAGGAGGGAGCAGTTTGCCAAAGGGCAAGCACTGCAAGCAGTGCCATGTTACCAGGATCACCTGGCATTCACAGACTTCATTATAAACTGTCAACAAAGACCACAACCCAAATAGAAATAAAATGGACAAAACCAGGCCTCAGCACTCCTCTTCATCATCCTCAGCAACCACACTTACTGAATTGCACTTCAGACAGTTTTATCAGTCTTCTGATCAATGTGGAGACCATTTCCCTAAGAAATCTTCCTCCAAAGACATACACAACTCTGTGGATGCTGGACCAGAGATGACTTCCATCTGTCCAGCCCTGAGTATGCCAAAGCAACATGAGGTCTGGCTGTCCTGCCACTGCAGACTTGTCAGGAGAATGTACTTAAACTCTCCATTTCTTCTTTCAAGAAATTGCCTGTTTCCATGGTTATAAGAAGGATTATCCCACTTATATCCCTACACACATCAGAAGCATAGGTCCAAGTGACAGACACAGAATTGTTGTAAATCAAGTGAATTTGTGCAAAGCTTGTTTACATTTAAGACTTCTGGCACTTGCTGCCTGTGAACCAGTGGGAAGTCACTGTTTATATAAAGTGTAGGGAAGGAGAATCCTGTTGTTAGACAAGAATCACTTGCAAGCATCAGGCAACTACTCCCTTTGGGCCTTTAATGAGCTATCTTGAAATGTAAAGGTGTTGCAATCCTTCATGACACACACTAAAAACAATGCACTGCACTAATTTTGAAATATTTCAAATTCTCAAAGCTTGGCTTACAGGAAAACACTAATCTCAGTGGAGTTTCATTAGTCATCCACTGCAGGATGCCTGAATGTTTTAGAACAAAGTGTACTGACAATGTCCAAGGACGACAAAATAGGAAAACTTACAAATCAGAACTAAAATTCAAGATGGGCAATAAAACTTGCCTAGGGCAAACCTCACCAAATCTGTCATCTCTTTCCATTAAATATTAATTCTCTCCAAAGAGCATTACATCTCTCAAACAAATTTCATATGATGAGATACTCTTCACTGAGAGTAACAGAGAAACTGTATTTTAAAATCCAACTACTATTCACTTCTATGGAATGGGAATTTGTTTTGTTAATCCTTGTTTTGCACATTGTGTCCTTACTTCCCACTTCTGCCAGCATGGGAAGTTTGGCTTTATTTAAAACTCAAAAGCAACAGCCTTGTGTGGAAGAGATAGGATAGTATACATCAGCTCTATCTCACAGCATCCTTGCTCCTAACTTACAGCACACAGCAAGGCAGTACTTCAATGGTGTAACATTGAACTTACAAACAGCATTGCCTCTTAAGATTTCTACTTTGCCATAAAAAAATACATTATTATTTCACTATTTATACATTATATTTCACTATTTATTTTCACTATTTATCATTATTTATTTCTCTATTTCATTATTTATCTGTCATGTCAGGTTTCACATATTCACAAATATGAGCTATCAGTCTGAATTTTTTAAAAAAATTATTTAATTACTTACTGGTAGCGTCAAACTGAACTTTGTACCAGCACTTAAAATGGAGAAGGACATTCTGTAAATACTGTAAGTGGTGATTTCACAGAGGTTCACAAATTACTGGAGGTTTAAGAACCCATTCAAGTTGCATAAAGACCACATGGGCTGAGACAACATCAGCTACTACTCCAGGGGAACAGCACTGTTCCAGGCCTTGCTTCTCCTGAAGACCCTCACACACTATGTATGTTTCCCAGATCTGACAGGTATGTGTAGATGCACTGTGATGGAATTGTTTGAAATCAGACTTTCATTCTCTCTGTGGTCTTGAGAATTATTAGTTTGTCATCTGTAATCTGTAATCACCCAGGAAGAAGCTGCACTACAGAAAGCAAGGAAGTTTTACTCTTAGCAGAGCCAAGTTCTGTACCTGTCCCATTCATTAACTCATTTTTAGTAAGCCATGAAATGCTGTGCCAGTCTGGCACTTCATGCAGGTTATGCAGAGACACTTATTAGCGATCCTCTGCAGACTTGATTGTATTCTGGACATAAATTTTCTTCTCTTTACCTTCTTTCTTCATTCTCACACCTCTCCCAGATGGTCCAATCTCAAAAACAACAGCCATTGCTTTACTTAGGGAAAATGCTTTGGTTTTGCCAAGCCTGTGCTTTTCAAATTGGAAATCAGGATGGTGAGCAGTATCAAGCACTGTTATTCAACATAGGGACAGATTTGAAACAGATTCAACAGTATTGAAACAGATTTGCAGTGTCAGCTCACACACAACATGTATGTGGTGGAAAAAGAAATGAGAAAGGTGTAAGGCACACTGTCTGATACAAAAGCAATCTGTATCTTGATAACTGACAATGATTATTCTCTTTTCCTTTCTGCCTCAGTGAACATTAAATATAACAGCTGAGTATTAGTGGAAATAGGAAGAGAAAGGTAACATCCAGCCACAGCACAAGCAGGTGCTGCTGACAGGCCAGTGTGCCTTTTCCAAGCCTGTTGGAGCCACGGCCTGAGTTTCTTACCCTACAGTTGAGCAGGGTGTAGAGCACGTGGTCAGGGGTGGTCTGAGCTCTCCACTGCAACACTTCTGACAGGAACAGGAACTACAATAAAGCAGAGTGACAGTCACAACACTGAACAAATGCTTGGCTTTAAAATCCAGGTCACAATACCCAGAAGCTACGCAGGAATTAATTCTCTTGTCGTCACACATTTAGAGCAAGGTGCTTTTGCATGGTAGCAACTGCCTCTCTGGAAGGGAAGCCACTGCTGAGATTATGATATATTACTGCATATACTTCCAAAGCAATAAAAGTTCTTACTGATCCCTCTGAATTTAAGCACTATTTAATTCTTTAGCTTCCTCTCTTTTTCTTACTATAAATATATATGTTCTCACACAGCTTAGAACTTACTAATTTAATTACTCACATAAGCCCTCAAAAGAGCTGAATTTCAACTTAATTTTTGAAGATTAAAATAACAACAAACAAGGTCAGGACCATATATGTAAACAAAATTCTCTGGATTCCACTTGAGTTGGTAAAAATTATGTAATAGAGGGTGATTTCTGGTAGAAGCCTCATGAATGCTTTCCACTACATTTTTTCTGCTGTCCCATGTAAACTTATTTCAAAAAATACATAAAAATGAAATGCAGTGACTTCTCCTCACATCTATTTAATATCTATCTGTAAAGGAGGTTCTGAAATATTAAATATATGCATTAATTAAAAAGAAGCCTAATTTGGTGGTAATAATAACAATAATCATCATCCATCATTATCTCTGAACTACTAAGTGTTCTGATGTCAACTATATGATGTTAACTGCAGAGATGAAGTTACCCTATGATGTTAAGTACAAGCTGTAACAGAAAAGCTTAGCTTACCTTTCTGGCCTGGTCATTATCTTCTATTTGCCCCAAATCTCTACCGCTGGCCTGTGCAATTCTTTTTCCAGAGACCAAGTTCCCCACCATCACAGAGGCAGGGCCAATTTCTAGAATAAAGCAAAAATACACAAAGTGCAATAAAAATATTTTGCTTGTGGATAAAAATTCATGTGACTTCTTTTGCTTTACATGATGTTTTCCTCACTGCCACAAAACCAAACCTTGAGCACATCTCTATTGACACAAATTTTGGCTATGGACCAGAAGTGGTTGGAAGATACATAGGACTGGATTCATCCTCTCAAAACAGCTCTAATTTAGCATGGGTTCTCCACAGCCAGAGACATATCTTGTCTGCCTTGATAAGATGGATCTGGAAAATTTAACTCCTGCTGTAGGCATATCCATTCCAGTGCCTCAGTCCAGAGTGACATTTCTATTTCCTTCTTCTGTTGTCTGGGCTAAGCTGCATCTGTATTAGGACTTCTGTAATGCTACAGACACGAATTGACAGGGATTAGGAAGGCAGATGGTGCACATGATAAAATTTATGCAAGCCCTCTAGAATAAGATTGAGAGTGAAATTAAGTAACTTCAGAAGAAACGAAGATGTCATGGCTAACACTCCTCCATGAGGTAGATTTCACTGATGTTTTGTTGCTGTCACTAGGGGACAATACCTGTTTCACAGATACCATTTAAGCTCATGTGGGCATCTCTTTTCTGCTTCTCCAGGATGGATTACTGATCAACTGCAATTTATACCAGGCTCTACTTCTAGCCTATGATTCCAAGTGATTGTTTGTGGTGTAAGTAATCAGATAATGTACAATCAAAAGCACCTACAGACTACTCTGCTTTAAAATTGTAAAAGCAATAGCCTCTGGGTATGTCACAACAATACAAAATGGGAGAATGGGATACTATCAGTTTCATTTCTGTGCTCCTAGCATTGCTTTTGCCATAGTAATATTCAATTTACACATAACATATCTGTAATGATCTCCACTGATTTTAATTCAGTGATTATTCTGTGGTGCAGCAACAAGGAAATACCAGTGTGAGCACTGCAATAAAAGGCATCATTGCTTTCATTAAATTAGAGCAAGTCACTGTTAACCTGTGACATTCCAAGTATCCACAAATTGAGATTATGGTTTGAGATTCTGAAACATTTGTCCAAAGGTTTTAAAAATAGATGATGGTTTAGGTAAACTTGCACTTAATTCATGAGGGATAGTCTTCATATTCGAGATTCAGAGAGCAAACTCACTTCTAATTCCAAGGTGTTTTTCAAAGTGGAAAATAACTGACACTTGTCTAATGTAGCTGAATTCAAGTCTTAAGCCTGAGGCAACACATCCAGAACTCCTTGAAATTAATCTGAGGACTAAAACCTGCAACTGAATTCAAAGGCAAAAACTTGTTAAAATTTACTTGTACACTGGGCACAAAACCCAGTGACTGGACTACAGCAGGCTACAAGGGTTTTCTTGGTCTTTTGAGACACACTGGTGTGTACATTTTCTCCAACACTCTTCATGAAGAGGCAGAACTTCTGAAGAACCATCTTAAAACTAGGTAGGGTTTTCCTTCTAATAAACCTGATGTAAGAGTAATACAGAATCTCCCCACGCAGGCAGGGGATTAAACCACTCATTCATTGGTTTAATTTATTCATGACCAGTTTTTTAAGTATTTGCTCTTCCAACACTGTTATTTAGCGTCAACAGTCCTCTTCCTCTCTGCTTCTAGTTTACAAACTCAGCCTTCAAAATAAACCAAGATTTTAGCTTTCTCTGGTTTGGTCTTCATACTCTTTAAACATAACTGAAAAGGAATTTACAAAGAACTCCAGGTGTGGTCTCAGCAGTGCCTTGTAGAGTGATAAAAATGTCATCTTTATTGAATTAGCATTTTTCCTTGCACTCTTCGTGGAGGTGCCTCTAGCTTCTGGCAACACCAGTGATGTCCTTGACACACAAAGAATATTGAAGAGGAATGCTGATGAAGCTGATTCTCACCTGGATCAGCAATTACTTGATTGTGCTCCCTTACAGTACCACAAGCACAGTGCACAAAGTCACAGTCCCTTAGCCTTCACTCCTCTTACCTGGTTGCTTTTGCCTTGGTTTAGGCAGGTTTGTTACGCAGGTGTGGGGACACATCAGCACGTTACAAGGATGCAGAGATCCTTCCAGGAAGAGCTGCTTGGTTTCTGACAGGTGAATCCCTCCCAGCGGTGTCTTGGGAAGTGTGTTTGCTGGGACAAGTGCTAGGCAGTAGACTCCCACTTGATGAATGCTGTCAATTGCCTAAAAAACCACACAGGAAGTCAATTTTAATGAAAGGCTAATTTTTCATCATTCTAATAAGCACTCAATTACTGCATAAAACAGCCCTAATAATTAACTGGCAATGGAAAGACACGTCAGCTATGTCAGTGATAAGGAGGTTCTTTTCACTGGGAACAGGTGAACAGAAGTGCTGTTACACTCAATCCAGCAGATAAAAAAGCAACCAAAAACCTGGTGATAAATGCACACAAATCTATTAGGAAATGCTACCTTCTTATCCCTCTTAAGCACACATTAGTAGCAGATATCCTGGAGATTTTTTACAAAGATGACCACATGAAATTGCCTTTAAGCTGTGCACTTCTCAGAGCTAAAGTTCAAAGGATTCCTATCAACTTAATATCCAGTCCATTATTTCTGTGAAAGGCAAAATTTCAAATAACCCCTATAACTAGTGATGTATATAGCTTGAGAATCTTTTTAATTTTTTTTGTAAGGTAATAAATGTTTCATTCCCTGATCACAGTAAAAGATTTTCTGGTAGGAAATGAAAATATATAAGGGAAAACTATGAAACTATTCACTTGAAAAAAATCTGTTGGACAAACACCTGACAAAGAAGCACCTTTGAATTGTATAGCAACCATGTTCACTGCCTGATATGTTAATTAAACTGCATCACTTTTGAGAAAACTGTACAGTATCTCTTTAACTTATTGAGTTAAACATGAATATCCATGCACACAGATTTTATTTCCCCACAGATTTAAAGGATTTATTTTCCTTATAATGGTGACAAAAATTGCAGCGTGTTAGAAAACCAACTTCAGATATTTACGCAAACTGAGAAACAAATTACAAATAACATCTCTAATGAGTAGTTAAATGTTCAGAAATATAATTTACTTATCTTGCTTTTTAATTTTAAACTGTGAGAAAAGTGTGTGCTGCCTTGAAGATGCAGTTTATACTCTGAGAATCAAATAATCACTTACAGTTATGTTGTACTAAAGTGGAGACAAATAAATTACTGATTACTTCTACAGACTAAACAATGCTTTGCTTTTAGCTTCTGTTTGCTCCATTTCTTATTGATTTGACTGCAAAATCTCATAAGAAAGAATAGTAAAATGGTGACTCATTTAAAAACATTGGAATTTTAGCAGTAGTAGCTCTCACAGCAGTATTGGAAGACCTTGCTACTGGTCTACAGACACCACCCAAAAGATCAGCAATAGTGAAATATTTATGGCAGCTAACCCACAGTGTCTCATGTTTCTGGCAGAAACCATCATAACCTACTAATCATAATGTTATTTGTTGGTTCTGAAAAGCAGTGATAAATCATGGGATCCTCACCTGACATCAACTTGAAGGAAAAACCATCACAGGGCAAGTAACCACTTTTACTCAAACATAAAACTCTGTGGCTCTTACAGGAGGTGAATGGAAAGCAATATCCAGCTGTGGTGGGGTGAGGGGTGTATGCAATGATTCACCAGTGATTTCTGAACTGTCTCTGAGAGATACATCTGCTACACAATGCCACATAAATATCATGTGTCATTCAAATCTGTCACCTTTCACACCTTTGAGTTTGGCACATTTCTGAAGCAGGGAATGACTTTGTCATGAGGATGACAACTGGTGAACTGAGCCTCAAAATTTTGAGGGAGAAGAGTACCAGTCAATTTTAATACTTCTGGCATTTATGCCTCTTGATGAGATGGCTTGGTTTTTGAAATGACTCTGACCAGCCAGAATCAGATAGTATCTGAAATCTCTGTCCCTCTCTTTCATTGTGAAAATGGACAAGATACACCCAAACTTGCAGAGAGTACAGACTGCTGTGTTGTTTGAGCGAAAAAACACCTCATTCTGACACAATTCTCTGGGTAAACATTCTCCAGTCCTGCAGTAGATCTCCTGGCTTTACCTAGCTCTGTAAAGTCCTAGCACTGGTAAAGCTAACATCCAATCTGCCATACAGGGACCACAACCCTGCCTGGAGGGTCAGATCAGTCTGCAGCAGATGAGTATCTAGGATCTATCTGACTGAACTGCTGGGTGATCTGGGATCTTCATCCTTCCACTCTCTGATCATTCCCTCCCAACCATCCCTCTGCTAAAGCCCCCAGATGCAGTCCAGCATAGTCCCACAGGTATAGCAGCTCTACCATCCTTCAGCTCCCTGCCAAGGGGCAGGATGGGTCAGGAGAGCCAGAATATGTGCAAACCACTGGAAAAACTGGTTCTGCAAATCGAGACAGCTCAACTGCAGGGCAGAGACAGCAAGGCATAGCAGAAGCAGGCAGAGCAGGGCAGGGCTGGCACAGGGTGTCAGACAACTCACAAATAGCCTTAAAATCAAGTAGCAATTTGATAGAGCTTGTTATCATGAACTTCACTGAGAGCCATGACACAGGCTGTAATATTGTTATGTTGTGCCTCACTAGGAGATGATTCAGATACAGCTGGTTACCACTTCCTGACATCTGTCATTAAAATTCTGATTGGGAAGAGGCACAAAATATCCCACATGTTCCTGGCTTCTGTCCTTCATCTCTGCTCTCAGCTGTGGCGGAAACAGAAACTTCTTGTTCACATAGTGGTGCATACCAGAGTTGCAGGCTTCACACATGGGTGATGAAAGCAGCCACACATGTGTGTACTTTGATACATGGCCTACTATTCTAAGACACTGCTAGGACTTGATCAGACTCAGAATAACAGAGCTGACTCTTGGCAGAAGTACTGGGACACAGGATTCCTGCAGTTTTCAGTGCAGAACTCTACTGGCTATGATTGTGTAATACAATAGTTCTGTAAAAGCCACAAAGATGCTCTCCTGACAAAACAGGACAAGTGTTAAGTCCAGAATTTCAACCCTTTTAGGAGCCTGCTACTTGACAAAAGCATGGGCAATCCAAATCTCTTCTTCTACAATAGTTGCCCTTGGTGCTTCTAGGTGTTTCAAAGGCTTTTTGTGTGATGGCGAGCTAGAGGTTCTATCTTTTCTTGGTATTAATTTAGATCTACTGTGAATATGAGATGCTCTAACTGCATGAAATGTAGATGTCTTTTGAGTCAAGAGAGCAGATAAGCCTGTCTTGAGATGGATCAAAGTTTATTTGTTCAGTTTCTTGAAGGATATAGTAGACAGATTTCCCTTCTCATTCAGTAAAATGCAACGATGAATAAAAACGTCTCTGAATTGTGTGGGATCTTTTTCTTTGGCTCTTAGGTAAAGCAAACATATGTCTGCAATATATTTACTGAGAAAAGCCCTTGCAGAAGGACAGAAAGGAGGGTAGGAAAGTAGAAGTAACAGGAGACCAACTGAAGACAGAGCTGACACCACTTCACAAGGTAGCAACAAACAGACTTAATCTGACTACATCTCCCTTACATTTATTGCTTTTGAGTCTGAATTGGTTTAATCACAGAGATGGAAGATGACCCTATTGAAAGTATCTAATATTTCTGTGTGTGGATATTAGAGCTGAAAAAAAGCCTGAGTATAGTATTGATATTGCCAGACTGCTGGAATGGGATTCTTTACAATAGGTATCCTTCTGAGAAGATAATCTTACTGCAGATACCTAGATCTGAGCTAATAAATTACTTTCCTTCATTTCAGTGGAGGGAAATTGGGATTTTTAGGCCAAGTTTCATTCAGTTTATTTTAGCTATCAACATGGTACACTAGAAACACATAATTCTCTCATCCATTTAAAAAAATAAATCTAGATGAGGCCAACTCTATATCCATGCTTATAACTGTTTAGTAAGAGATTGTGGCAGCTTTTGACAGTAAGTATATATAATGTGTTCATTCATTCATTCATTCATTCCCCTTTTAAAGTAATGAATGACTATATCCTTATAAACCATATGCTACTCTCTCATTGCTATTATTTACTTCAATTTATTCCTGTTTTCTTGTAGCACTTTAATTAGGAAAAGGATCACTCTCTGGGTGTGATAGAAACACAGCCCAGATAGGAACTGTCACTCAGCAGAATCTCATTTTGTGCTCATTAAGAGCAAGTACAACTGAAGGTGTATTCACAATTACTCAAAGACAAATGTCAGTTACCTTAGGAGTCTGAAAGATCTATAAAAAGAATATAAAGCAAGAAAAAAAAATAGCTTCCAAACGTACATATAGAGCATTACCTGGAGAACTCTACTCATCCACTGAAAACTGTCTTCTTCTGTGGAATCTGGCCTTTGTTCAGCAACAATAACTATCCTTTCATCGTGCAGCACACTCACAGAAAACACTGCTATCCTATAGGAGGAGAGAAGAGTATTTAGTGCCAGGACAAATGGAAAAACCAGTCTTCTGCATTAATCTACAACTCTGATTTCTTTATTTATTACTTAGACTCCTGGTGTGTCAATTACTAATGTATTTATAGGGGGAAAGCTGCAAGAACAGTTTTGGATAAGTTCTGGATCTGAAACAGCAGGCTTTGTTGTACAGTCATGTACATACAAGCATAATGTCAGAGCAGGACTGAGAAATGAACATTCTTGGAATAAGAGAAGCACTACATTTGGGTCACACCAAGGTTGTTGCTAAGATGTTATATAACAGCCAGCATAGGCACCTTCCTTGGCCCTGTCTCAGAAGATGGTGACTGCAACATCAATTTGTGAGGGGTCTGATGTGATGGAGTCTGAGTACATGCTACTGCATGAGGCTCTTCAGAAGTTTCAGATATCTCCTGCTCAGTTTTAGCACATGAGGGAGGTCATACAAAGAACCACTTTCACATTCAAAAACCTCAGTGTAAGGCATATTGGAAACATTCAGTTCACACAGAAAGGCTCCTGTTGAGCCAACACCCTCAGAATTAACCAGCTGTTCAACTGGAAATTTCAGTAACCACAGTTTCAAGACCTTGGTATCCAAATTCTGCCTCAACATTGCCTTGGGCTTCCCTCAGCTGTCTCCTGGTTCAGGCAATACAAACAGAACTGGAGAGAAACCACATTGCAATCAGGCACTGCTTTCTGAAAGCATCTGGATCACTTACACTTCATCTAAGCAAAATAAAGATTTCTATATAATGTAAGAAAAGAAAGGATCAAACCTCCCCCTGTAGACAAATTTCATGGGTTCCACGGCCAGTGCTGTTGCTACAATGTCATCAGCATTATGTCTTCTTCCACTGACAACCATCAAACCATCCATTTTGCCAATAACAAAGACAAGTCCACCTGGTCCTATAAAGCCTAGAAGTCCAGTCCTTATAAAAGGATATTCGGTGATAGGACCACCAGAACTGGTCATAGGAAACACCTGCAAAACAGAAATATGGGGCTTCAGTTCTATACACAGAGATCAGGCTGCAAAGTATTTCAGGCATTTTCTCTTAGATAGCTATTCTGAAACAAAGTAAATAGGTCACTGGTGATGCTGTTTATCCTTCACTGACCATAAAGGGACTGTCAGAAAACTCCTACACTCATGTGTGCCTGAGTTCCAGAAAATTCAATCTCACTCCATTTACCATACACATTTTCTGTAACTTTGAGTCTGTAAATAATTTATGACCTTAAAAAAATATACAAATCAGCATCAAGAGTATTAAATAAAAACCCATGCTGAACAGACTGCCAATCCGAGGTGCTGTGTATAGGTTAACTGAGAGCTTAACCCATGAACATTTCAGTAGATCTTTTTTTCAGTCCTCATGCCCATTTCCAGCACAGTGTAGGAAATAGGCAGGCAAGAAGTGAAGCTATTTTAAGGTACAGCACATTAATGACTCTTTCAGCTGATCACATTTTTATCTAAGGTTAGTTAAGTTCTCAGAACACTAGTGATAATGTCTTCTCTAGCACACCTGGAAGTGAAAATACAGCCCTACAGAGCACCTCTCTCTGTGTCTGGACACCAGACATATGTGACTTCCACAGACAGATTCCTATGGCTTCTTCTATCCTGCTTAGCACAGCGTTATCCTTTTGGCATGTGAGCTACTCTGAGCTGTGTTCTGACACAACCACACTTTCCTGCAGTCATTTCTTTAAACTTAAACTGTCTAAAGGCAAAAAGACAATGGCAAGTAGAACACCACACCTATATATTGTTCTTGAAGGCTCATCTAAAAAGAAAGGTCATATTCTGCTACCAGATGCCCATGGATGACTCTTATTGAACAGATTTAATGCTTATACATCCCTGGCCATAATTCATTTCAGGAACACAAAACTCTTTAACACTCTAATACCTGCAACATGAATTATGCAGAGTAGAGATCCACTTGGAGAGGATACTTAAGAACATGCTTAACTTTAAAACAGAGTGGTCCTGCTCACTCAATGGCAGTTTATTTGCTTAGTATTAGGAATAAGTCTAAATATGCTGTTAAACTGCTGACAGTTATGAATTATAAATGATATCACTATTACAGCAAGTACCACAAAATTCATGTAACTACCTTTCTACCCTGAAGTATGAAAAATCCAGGATTATCACTCACACTGGGTAATGTCAATTGTACTTGCAGCATAAAAATCAGCTATCAGCAAATTTCAGATCACAACAGCATAGTAGGATTCCTGACTTCAACAGTAGGATGTAGAATCACTTGTCTCCATTAATTATATAATGTGCAGTGTTTACAACATTCAGCTCTGCATTTTGCAGGAGATATTAGTCACATTAGTCTATTAAAAGTGGTAATAACAGAATTTTTTAAGGGAAACCTAAATTTATTTTTGTTAATTTCTGCCATAAATATTAAACAAGAAAAGAATAGTAGCTTAAAAATATTTTTTTCATTTTTTCTCTAATTTGTTTGGCCTTTCACACTCTCTTCAGCAGAAGTTAATGATAACAAGTGAGCAAGTACTACAGAGCTATCAATACAGCTGTGTGCACTGGAGCCAGAAAACAGATTCCACAAAGCCAAAAGGCTTTCACCTAAGGCAATTTAAACAAAAGCAGGTGGGGACTAATCAGGAAAAGGTTTCTCTGCTCTTCAGATACCTCTCTTGAAGGCTACATCTGTCAGGATTCTGTGTAAATACAAGCCTTATTGCTGGAAGTGCTGTGGAAATGTTGAAAACTGCTTTCTAGAGATACCAAGCAGCTTTCTTACTGTTTGCAATAATCAAATTCTGCACACAGACTTGTACAATATTATCTTTTGAACTTGGTCTTTCTTATTCCTTTCCTTCTGATTTTTTCAGCTCCTGATGTCTTATTTGAATATTGAAACAAAAGCTCTTCAGAGCCAAAACTAAACTCACATAAAGATCTACTATTGCACTTAATGAAATGGGCTTCAGTGCAGGTTATCTGGCTAGAATATAGGTCCCAAGACACAAGCATTGATTAGTATTCCTATTCTTATACTGTTCATATCAATACTTCAGGTCAAATATTACCTTGAAACAGAAAAAGTGCAAAAGGAACTTTTTGTTAACTTACCTCAAAAGTATTTTTGGTCATGCCCGAGAGTCCATAATATGATGTACCTGTTGCAATAGCACATACACAAAGTTCTCCTATTTCATCTGTTTTACAGAGCTGAGGAATTCCATCTGGCTTCACTGAACACATTATAGCTAGAAGGAGAAGCAAGGAATTAAAAAATATTATAAAATGAACCACGGAATAACATAAATGCTGTAGGAAAGACAATGGTGGAGATGACACAAACAAATGAAATACATGTAGACTAATGTCTAACAATCAGTTGCTTGAACATTACAGTGTTCAACATTATCACGTGGTTTTCTACTATAAACAATATTTATATAAAGAATGCAAGGATCTTTATGCAAACTCAGTCTTGACATTGATAACAATACCTATTTGCCTTGCTCTCTAAAACTGCAGCTCATCTGTAATAGTGCTGTAAAATGTGATTGTGCTCCCAGCTTTGCCTATTGAAAACCAGATTTGCCTCAGTCAGTGCAAAATGAAATACCCTAATGGAGCCCTTGATAATTACTATACAGCCAGGGAGGCAGGCAACCAGGAAATCCACCTCTCAGAAAGTAGCAAGTAACACCATATAAAAGATCAAGATATTCCAGCAAACTATATGGTTGTTTTACTGAGAATCTACCAGAGCTCAGACTCCCTCGGTCTGGTCTTACAGGCTTGCAGAGACAGCAGGAGCTAAACAGGAGGAATTAGAAAGCACTAATGTCAACCATTTGAACAAAAATCAGGAATGCAGCTTTAGCTATAATCTCTGGAGCTGGAGTACAGCATTGGTAGATTTTGCAATTGCAAAGAGGATATGATGACCAAGGGAAAGTAGAAAGGAATCAACACACCTTTTAAGTATGAGTGTACAAAATCTTGAACAACCTTTCCCTCCCTCAGAGGATAAACAGGAGCGTGCACTTTCATTAAATTTGTCAGAACATAATATGAAGTGCAAGATGGCACATCTATTATAATATCTTGTATGAGAACTATTAAACAACAACCAATTGTGTCTTCCTTTATTTTAAGTTGTTCAACTAAAATTTTGGAAGATGCATCATTATGTTTTATTGCTTTGGTCCATAGCAAGTATTCTCTTATGAAAAAATACAGTATTAGCCTTTTCTGGTATTCATAGCATCTTATTTAAAACATAGCTGTCTTATGAAAAGTGTTATCTTCCTCTTCTGAAGCACTGGTTTCAGTTTCAATTTATCAACATGAACTTTTCAGTCATATCTCCTCTATCTAGTAACTGGGTGATAGCACAAAACTTTTGGAAAACATTCTGCAAGCTTTCAGATAGCAATTTTATTGATCCTTACCATAGGCTATGAAAACTTTCCCTACTGAAACATTTTATCTTGGTTGGACTTATGGATATTTATAACCACAGAATTTTAACTTCCTTATTTTCTCTACCAACACCTCATAGCTAAGGAACAGATGTTCTGATGTGGTGGCAGGTTGTTTAATACGTGCTGCTAATGCAAGCACAGACAGACACTGAGGTAAATGCAGACAAGAAATCTTGGGATTTCCAAACTATGAAGTTTTGTAAGGTAAAGCTTTTGGACTAAAATGTTTTCAAGGAGCTTGTAGTCCCAAAGATTGTAGTCCAGCAACAAAGTACGCTCACCTGCAACTTTCTACTGTAATTACTTAAATTGATGAATCATAGTAAGTTTCAAAGGGAGTTTCTCACCTCCTGGCATCACTAAGCCAACATCCTGGACAGTCAGGACAGAGAGCTTTTCTTCAGAGTCCACTCGAATCACTCCGTAAGTGAGGCCATGCATGGACAGAACTCCTCTCCCCGGCGGCTGGTTGCTGTCATCTGTTGGCCTACAAACATGGGCCAGAGCATCAGTGCACCGTCAGGCAAGTGCAAACATTTACTGCTGCTTAAGGGACTACTACTGCAAATACTCCTCTGTTTCAACAGTTTAAAATTTCTCCTTTCCCCCTCCCCTATTAGGCCTGATGAAATCCTGGTTTTCAGTGATTTCTGAGTAATTATATCTTTTATCACTCTCGTTCAGTACCCACCCACATATATGGGGCTGCTGAGATGCAAGCAACCCCTAACATTTACCCAAAACAGCCTGTATTTAATTTTCAGGAAAATTTATAAAGATTGTCTTACCACCCAAGTAAATAGCTTTTACGTCATTTTTAAAATACTGAAAGATGGTGCAGACAACGTGGAAGGAAACTGCACTACAAATATTTGGAACTGATCAGTAAATAACTTGGTAAATTCTATATGTTATCTACTTTGAGGCAACCTGGCACAGATTTACTGTCAAGTATCTGTGGAAGACCCAAGGACTTTACTATCTTCATTTAAGTGCACGTAACTGAATTCTTCCTATTCTAATTTACCACATGAAAACTAAAACAAATTACACCTTCATCAGTCATGGTCAAAATGTTGTGGATGCAGCCTCTCGGTAATGCCTCAGTGTGCCCAGGTTCATTGCCTACATGCTGTAAAATTCCACAGCATCAGCACAAGATGCCTGTCAGCTTGTTTCAGTATAAAACCACCTGCTGCACCAGTGGATACAATTATACCTATGGAGAGGGTGCCTTGAGTAAATGAGTGTTGACGTATGCAAGTTACCAAGTCAGGGGAATGTGTCAGAGCTTTTCATGTCTGGAAGGACTCTCGCACTGCCCTGCATCGTAAAATGCAAAACTGGAAGATGACGTGGTGCTGATTTGAGTTCAGATTATGCATCCATGAAGGGCAGATTCCAGCTCTTTTAAAGATGGATAAAACAGCCAATATTTAGCTCACAATTCTACATTTTTCTCAAGTACTCCATCACAACACAACTATTTTTTAACAAATAATGTCCTTTGATGTGACATTTCTCCTCTACTGTGCTTGAAATACTAGATGGGCCTCAGCCAGTCTTGCTCATGTAAACCTTGCCCTGATGGGCTCTATAAATTTCAATTAATAGGTTTTATGAGCCATATTTCTCAAGTGACATTGTCAACAAAGAAGGATGTGAACACACTTGAAAATGCATTAGAGCATAACAAATGGCACTAGTAAACAAGTACCTGTGATAAATAACACTCCCATCATGTAAAAGGAACTTTCAGTGATATTATTGATCAACTTTCTCTCATCCCTGTTCCCCCAAAAACACATTTTGTGCTCATGAGAAGAAAGGTCTCCTGCAGGCTTCTCACAGACTTCCAGTAGAGGCCATCTGGACTTTCATCACATTCATTTTCTAGCACTACTTATCACACAAAGCGTTTTGAGAGCAGCTCCTGCTACTATTTACAGATACAATCTATTTGACCACTGCTTTTTGCCAGCCATTTAAATGGGAAAAAAACCCTATCCTTAAACTTTTGCATTCCCTTAAGCAAGTGGGTTCAGACTAATATGCAATAAACCAATGGGGAATAACATGATTTATTTGCATGACACATCTCTTTGAATATTAGGCTTTGTGATTCCACTCTAAGGCTGAAGTACCTCTAGTCTTTTACTGTCTTTTTCTAATCTATAAGGTTATTTAAACTGAGAATTGGTTTTGTTACTCTTCCTTGTAGGAAGTTCAGTAAAAATACACCATAGATTTTGGAAGAGTCAGAGCATTAACAGGGAGCTCTCTGGATCTCTGCTCTGCAGGGAGTCATTTTAATGCATACTTCAGCAGTAACTCTTTGGAACTTGTATGATAATGACTTTACTGTCAGTGGAGATGGCTTGAACAAAATGAAAAATACCACATCTCCCAAGATCATCTAGCATTATCCTACCATTAAACAGAGTTCAAATAAAAGGAGACGTGCTCAATAACATTCACTGCAGTAAGAACTGCTCTGTAATTACACAGTGATGCACTCAAGACAAAAATGCCTATTTTTTGGAATTATCCACAATGCTATATGCTACTAATTTTTTTGTAAGGTCTCATTCAATGTTAGCTAATTTGGAAATGAATTTTTAGTGCTTCAGAGAGCTACAGGCACAGAGCTTGTGTCTAGAAAGGGCACACCAGCCATGCCATTATGATGTTCTCCCACTTCATAACCTGTAATTCGGGTCAAATTTTCCAGGGTTGGCCCAGGAAATTAAAAACCTGCTCAGTGCTCAGCACAAGCAATGTCTGCTGCCCAGTCACTCCCTCTCTGAACTCACAGGCAAGAGTTCACTCCAAGGGTTTAGCAAAGGCCTGCACAGCCACTGCCAGGGAAACCCATCTAATGGAAAGATACTTGGTACTTCTTGTACCAAGCTGAGAACAGGCTGGTGGAGCTGAATGAAGGGCTCTCTGAAATCCTGTAGTTCACAGAAAGACAACTAACCTGGACAGGGTAAGTCCCTGAAGGATTGCTTTCAGATGTTCTAAACTAATAATGAGGTGGCTGAAAATCAACCACACTCTTGGCCTCATGTCCTTCTTCCTGTAAATGTTCTGTTGGAAAGCTAATTGAAAATCTAGTTAAATTTCACTTGGACGTTATATTTAGGAATTTATGTCAGGAAGTATTTTACTTAATGCTATTTTAGTGCTTTACATGTTTATACTGCATGTTCTAACATGTGAAACAATTATAATTGGCTGCAGAAACACAAACTTAAGAACAAAGTGCTTACTGTTCAACGTACAATTTTTTGAAAACTCTGCCAAAACAGACAATACTTAAACCATTTACTGTGTGCTACAGGATACTGCTGCTAGAGTAAAGTCTTATGAGAGGCTGAGGGTGCTGGGGGACTCAGCCTGGAAAAAAGGAGGCTCAGAGGGGACCTTATCACTCCCTACCACTCCCTGAAAAGAGGCTGTAGCCAGGTGGGTCTCTTCTCCCAAGTAACAAGTGGCAGAACAAGAGGAAATGGCCTCAAGTTGTGCCAGGGGAGGTTTAGATTATTAGGAAAAATTTCTTCACCCAAAGGGTCATGAAGCATTAGGACAGGCTGCCCCAGGAAAGAGGCTGAGACACCATCCTTGGGTACTTAAAAGAAGTGTGGAAGTGGCACTCAGGGACACAGTTTAGTGCAGGCTTGGCAGTGCTGGGTTAATGGTTGGGTTCAATGATCTTAAAGGTCTTTTCCAACCTGAACAGCACTGTGATTGTATATACATAACAGTTTTAATAGATTTTAGCAGTTTTAGTGGAATTTATCTCTTTTATTTCTAGTCACAAATCCCTCAGACTCAAATAGCATTTCCAGATGATTACTGAGAGTCTCTAAATGGTTAAAAAGTGCCTGTCAGCCAAAAACAGCCTACAGAATGCCATAATTCTCTCTAAACAGAGTACTTAAGAATATGATTTTCCTCAATGGCATTTCCACTTAATTCTCTCATTTTAATTAATTTTATGCTTACAGTGGTATTTTTACATTTTTATTTACAGAATTTGCTTTTGCGTTTCAACTTACTTAATTTAAAATTAGATAAAATTACAGCAATGGGAGTCATAAAGCATTCAAAAATTAAATCATAAAATCATTAAAATTTTTTCTTGTATGTCTTCCTTGGACACAAACAAATTACAAACTATACATATCATATAGAAGTTAAATACGCAGGTTCATATTTAAATATTTTTTCCTTTTTTTCAAATTACCACATATACACATTCAGTGGGTCTATTTTCACTGGTGTAACATACCTTCGAATAGCCACAGTGAGAGCTTCTGGTGAACTAGCACAGGGACAAATCACCTCCTGCCTTAGACCTTTACTTTGGAAGACATTGAGAAATGCATCACAGGAAGAAATAGACCCTGGGGTAAAGAAAAAAAAAAATCAGAGGAAAAAAATAATTTGGTTTCCAAAGTGATGCTATTCAAACTGCAAATTTACTGTTTAATATATAGGCTTTTCAGGAAAAATCATTTAAAAATGACTCATGTCCACTGGGAAATACATCATAGTTGCTACAACTATATATATATATGTGCAGTTGTGTATATCCATATAGCGAATAAAGACTAATTTTTGAACATGAAATCTTTTCATTATGCTTACATAGAAAAGCCATTACTGCTAGAATTACCGTATCAATTTCATTGCAGTGTTCCTTTTTAGGATGAGGGAAATGAAGGACTTAATTCAGGAATTCCAAACAAGCTACTACAAACAAGCAGAACACCTGTACACTGCTGTCTTAAATAACACAGAGAAACAGCTCATGCTGTTAATTGTCATGAAGTGATTCAAATGTGTTTCTCTAGTGTAGCATAAGTATTCCCCTAAAATGTTCAGTTACTTCTGCATCTGAGAACCATCATTCAGAGGAAATGTTCTGATCTTTTCTATAGCTTAAGATCTTCATTGCTTCAGCTTTTATAGATTCAGTCTTTATACATGACTGTGATGTTAAACAAAACTAGATTTACTGCAACTTATGTTATATGAAATATCAAGTTTGTTTCAGGATGAGCTAAAGAAAAATATACTTTGAGAAAAATCCCAGATTGATTACTGTTTCCATTAAATGTCACACAGCTCATAGTAGACAAACTGCGTATTTTGCAAATATTGTAGCCAAGATGGCTGAAGATTGAAGCTTTAAATGCAAAAGGGAAACCCCTTCCTGTTCTGTCCTGTCCTGGAACAGCAGAGCTTACATGGGTTGGCACCATCAGCCACGATCAGCATCCGCAGCGAGGAGAGGTTGATGTCCCTCTGGTCTCGGTGTGCCACCAACGCCCAGTGCATGTCTCTGGACTTCACACAGGCAACTTTTGCTGCAACAACAAGGAGAAAATCACTAACACACCATACAAAAGCTAGACAGCTGTGTTATCAATTTGCACTTTTGATTTTGACTGTCAAGCAGACTTTTGCATATTCTTGTTCCTTACCTTTGTATTGACAGACTTTTTGTATCCATGACAGTGGATTCACTTTCATTAAGGAGTATGGAATACTTATGACATGCATCATGTTCATGACACTCTGAAATCAAAAAGATAAAAGGGTTTTATGCAAAAATTGTGGCAACTACTCATATTGTGTTATGGGCAGGGGCATCTATGCAAATCACCTTGTGCTTATTTTATTGTCAGTGCTGGCATTCATCTTTTCCTATCTAGCTACCTACATTAAAATGAAACTTAAGACACTCATTTTCCAATGCTTTAATTAAGGATTAAGGATTTAGACTAATCAGATAGTAACTTTTATGCAGTAATGAAAAGAAACATTTTCTTTCTATTCATATTCAAAGAGGTTCACTCTAAATAGAAAAAAATTTAGAAAAACATTGGGTGAAGAATGTCTGCATGTTTGCTATGTAGTTAATACATATAAAACACTGCACTAAAAAGGACAAAAGCAGCAAGATATCGGTCTATGGAAATCCATCTCTGGGAAGACTAAAAGCTACCAATGGTAGTGGGGCACAAATTATTTAAAAGACAGGAGACAAAGAAATTGAAATCCTAGACTAAGCAGAAATCGATTTATTTTAATAGAAAATAAATGAAGGAGGTTTTAGTTCCTCTACAGGTTAGCCAATTTCAGTATTTTCAACAAGGTCATGAAAAGTTCCAGGAAGTTTAGAAAAAGCAGCTGAGTGAAACCAATGAGAAATCCAAAGCTGATCTCTCAGTCTGAGCCCATCAACTGCATCAGTGATTTCTCAGTGTTAAACAAACAGCCTGTAAATGAGCTGCTGCTTTAATTCTGTTAGCATTTAGAAATATCTCCTGAGGGCAACACACCTCCCCTCATAGCTGCTCAGGTTAAATACAGTATTTGTTTTTGGAAAACATAGGTTTAAGAAAGGTTAAGTGTCCCAGTGGATTAGTCATCTAAACACTTGGAGAACTGCAAAAGATAGTTCTCTTTTCAGTCTGGCATCAAGCATAGCTACAGGATAACAGGCAAGTACTGAAAAAAATGAAGTTCAGTAACAAGATTAACAGCAGAGGAAGGCACAGAAAAGCTCTATTAGACACTTGCTTTCAACCAGTGATTAAGACGTTTTTTTAACATGAGATACTTATGGGTGTTCAGCTTAATCGCTTCTGCTTCAGAAATGTTATTACTGCACTTTGAGAGTAAGAACAGTATAACACTATATGGGAAAAACAGACCACTGGGAATCCTAGGGACCCCCAAAACCATGGGAGCCCCAAACAGTGACCTTTCAAGACCTGACATCTGTTCTTAAAATGATCAGTGAACAGTAAACATTTTGTCAGTCACTGGTTACAACAGCACATCAAGAAGCAATCCTTAAAAATTTATCGTCTCCCATGTCAATTGAGGAAGACATTCCAACATCAAGTAGAAAATTAATGCTATGTAAAATATTGGGAATACTTAATGTTAGCAAAAACATCTGTTGGTGAGAGTTTTGACAGAGAAGCTAGTCGGGGGCAATAGAACTATGCCACTGGATCATTTCCCTAAAGAGGCAAGTACTAATTTGATTTGTTTCTGCTATAAAGTTTGATCTCAAAATCACATACTGGTGAGATAACATGATAAGAATGGGATCACAGTACTTGACAGGATACATAAAAATACACTGACATCTTTACCATGCTCATTATGCGTAAGTGCGCTAGGAGAAGATCATGAGTTTAAATGACATTTATTTTGCTTTCAAAGCAGAAAAAATTGTATTCAAAGAAACTGTAGGACATCCCAGTTTGTGACAGCACTAAGCATATTAGGTTAGTTTATTTTCAAATACTCAGAGAGAATAAAAAAACATACTTACTGTAAGAATTCCATGCCATAAACCAACATCCTTCTTGAAATCTAGTACATTCACAATTGTTTCAGCTGTCCAAGAAAAACAAAGCAGAAATTATTTTTTAGAACATGGCATTGACCCAAGGCAAACCCACTCAAAGGAAGGAAGCTTCATAACATGACTGATGACCTCAAAGGCTAACTTTCAAAGTAAATCTCCACTACAGGATTTATATTGGTTAAGACATTATTTGTACCTCTCCTATAGATATTTTAAACATGAAAATATTTCCTGAAACAAAAGAAAAAAAAATCATGTTTTTAAATCTAGAAGCCTTTGGCACTAAACTGTGTAAAACATAATATAGGAGACTGATGAGAAATAAATTACAATCCCCACTTGATTTTAAGGATGATGCAAGGGGAGTGCACTCCGTACCTTCTGTGTATCCACATGCCTGGGTCAGAGCTTGGCAGTGTGTCAGCAGTGCAATTCTTGTCACAGTTACCCCAAGCACACTTCCATCTTTACATGTTTTGTACTAAAAAGAAATAAGCAGGGAAAGTCAATGTGAAATAATTGTCCTGTTTCCATTATTTAATAGCTATGTTTAAAGTGTTTCCTCTGCAGGTGAATGATGGATGTATCTAATGACTCCATTTTAAGAAGGCAGCAGTACTGGGGAGTTTTGGAGACATTTCTTTGTGAAAAGGCAATTTCTTTTTTCAGATAGGCTTTCTCGTTTGACTGAAGATTCCCAGGTTTGGTATCTGAAATGTGTTGTTTGAAAACAGGCATTATGGGAACACAATTCTGATCATGTCAGTGACTAATGGACTGGCCAGATTTAGCAGAGAATAACCTAGTTCAGTCTGTTCAGTGTTTACACGTTAGATTTTATAGGCCAACCACTAAACCCCAGCTTCTCCCTTCTGCATCTTATAAGGCATGTGATAAGAGCTGACTGCAGAATCCTTGCTGGGTGCTGTGATAATAATCTATATGTATGCAGTCCAAAAGACATAAGCTCTTTGATCAGAAGAATATGAGACTCATGAAAAAGCAGCAGAAAAGAGGTGGGAGGCCATTGGCAATTATTGAGTTGATTTTTGTAACTTTATGTAAGTGTCTGAGAACTATCAGTGGCAGATCTAAATTAAACATTTATCTTTCTCCATGATGAAGATAATCAGCAAGACTGACAGTAAGGATATCTCTGCTTCTCTAGCCCAGTGTCCTGACTGCACAAAGACAGGAAACACCTCTGATCCATTCACTTGCACTTAGTCCCTTAGAAGAAACATTTAAATTCAATATTAACACAACTGAATTCAAAGCTTTTAAATCTGTGTAGAAGGGGGAGAAAATAATGGGGGGAAAAAAGGAAGAAAATGAAATTCAACAGCATTGCTAACTTTCCCTCCCTGATGCTGTTCTGTTGTAGGGAGTGTGACTCATAAAGCAGTAAGTGACAGGCCAGCATTTGAATAAGAAATTCTTTCTCTTTCAAAGGATCTGAAGGTTGTGATACAAGAACTGAAACTTCACTGTGAGCCTTGGATCTATCCATCCCAAGACTAGTGGTCAAGCCCACACTGAACGGAACCAAGATTGCTCAAGGCAAAAGTAATATAACACTGCAGCAGCCACATAAAAACGATAATGTTAAAAACATCCAAAATACAATTTAACATTCCATTGACTTTTCTGAAATCAGTATTGGTCAAATTCATTAGAAAACATTACTTATTAACAAGCTAAACCAGGATGTTCTTTGCTTCTGTGACTACTGAATGAATAATCATGTTTACCTAATCCAGAAGTGCCACATGTAATGATTCAAGGAGAAGATGCATCTTTATTAACTCACCTCAATGTAAGCTGTGTCATTGTTGGCATCCTTGATGTGTGGGAACCAGTCACGAGGTGGCTTGGAGAGGTGTTTAGACTCTGTGACAAACCACAGCAGCTTTGGCCAGCCTGAGGTACAAACAAAAGCCAGCTTTTGTTGAGTTTCTGCTGGATAAGACAAGACAAAAGCCTTTCCTGCCTGAGTTTTATTCTTGAAATGTGTGTGTCACCATTACCTAAACATTGCTTCCTTTGAACCTCAGTGGAGTATGGGAAAGAAGATTTTGCAGATCTGCTTTCTCAACACAGCTACTGAGGTCTTTTTAGGCAGTCCCTGAGGGAATGGCTGGGCAGTTTAAGCTGTTACTGACCCAAGTAGTTCCATTAATACTCCCCTGCCAGAAGCTACTGTCCCTACACTTCAATAAAGGAGTGAATCATATGAATACTTCTCATCTACTATAGTCCTAAGTCTGGTTTAATTTTTGTAGCCACAGATGGTCTCAGCAGCCTGGCTGAGCCAGCAGAGAACTGGATTGGGAGCACTGGTGCTACTCTCCATCCATGAGGCTGGCGCAGCCATCACTGCCAGCAGTGACAGCGGTGTCCCAGCAGCCCAGCTGCTCCTGTGGTGCTTCACCACGGGCCTGATCCTCACCCATGGCCACTAAACAAGTGCTGTTTGTTGCAGTAAATGACCAGTGGGAGCCACGATAAACTAGGGTTAGATTACCTTTAAACTGTGGTATCTCCCCTGTGGGGCTTTTAGGCAGTCCTTTATGGCATGCGTCGCTGGTCAAGGCCACAGTAACTCCACAGCTTCCAAGCAAAAAGCCTATTTGTTGACTTCCTGCATCCTAAGAGATGACAAAATACACAGAATTGATTAGAAGTGATTACAGGCTGAAAGCATTTTTGTCCTTGGGCAAATTATCTTGAGAGGAAAACAGTCTCTTTTCTTTAAATTGATTTCCTTTTAGGTGATGATCAAAACTCATCTGTACCTTGACAACGGAATTCCACAAGCTAGATATTCCCTTGTCTGTACCAGCATAAATCATGAAGACAGTGGGAGCCATCAGATGGCATCTGCTCTTCCATGTCTTCAGAAATGACAAGTAGCTGGGAGGAATGCCTGATCTGACAGAGGGTTGTTCCATCCAGGGGGATCCCTGGAGAAATGGCCAGAGAGGGCCCTCATAAAGTTCACCAAAGGCAAGTTCAAAGTCCTGCACCTGTGGAGGAACAAACCCTTGTGCCAGAATGGTCTGGAGAGCAGCTTTTTGGTAAAGAACCTGGGCATCCTGGTGGACAGCAAGCTGAGCGTGAGCCAGCAATGAGCCCTGGCACGAGGAAGGGAAACGGCATCCTGAGCTGTGCAAGCAAAGCATTGCTAGCAGGCTGAGGGAGGTGATCCTTCCCCTCAGCACCAGTGAGACACACCTCCAGTGCTGGGACCAGTTCTGGGCTTCCAAGCAGAAGACACAGAGCTACTGGAGAGAGTCAGCAAAGGGCCACTATGATAATTAATGGACCGGAGCATCTCTCCCACGAGGAAAGAGTGAGAGCTGGGACTGCTCAGCCTCAAGGAGAGAAAGCTTAGGGAAGGATGTCATCAATGTATACAAATACCTGAGGGGAGGGTATGAAGAAGATGGAGCCAGGTTCTTTCCTTACTTTGCCCAGTGATAGGACCAGAGGCAATGGACACAAACCAAAACAGAGGAAGCTCCCTCTGACAATCAGGAAACACCTTTTTACTGGGAGGGTGTCTGGCACAAAGAACCCAAAGAGGTTGTAGAGTTTCCATACTTGGAGCTATCCAAAAGCTACCATGGATATGGTCTTGGGCACTCTGTTTGAGCAGGGAAGCTGAACTAGGTCACCTTCACACATCTCTGCCAGCCTCAACCATTCTGTGATTTTTGTGGCAATTCCAGGTAATAATATGGACTACAGATGCATCCACCTGGAAAAGGCTTTCAACATCATTAAGATGTTACGATGGGTGTACCATGTTACGATGGGAGAGAGTTTCCCCATTTATGCTGATCTAACCTGATTTGTCAATAACCATTTCATTGGGTAGTTACAGGCACGTTTCAGAGCACTACATACAGTCAAGTGCCCATTAGAGTAAGCTCATTACATTTTACTTTCATCAAGGGGATAGAAGCAGTGAGACTAAGAAGTCATGTAATGATTTCCCAGTCTAGGCAATAGCTGTCCTTTAGGAGATGCTGTGCTTCTACAGCATTACGTCTGCTTTATGTATAGTGTCTTGTCATTACTCTTTTATGAACTTTACATCTATCCACCAGGGTCTTCAACAGAGTAAAGCCCTACATGTAAACACACATAAAAATATTAACCCTTTCTTCACAGAATTATTCTACTGAAAACTGCCTAAAGAGACTCAAAAGACCAAATTAAAATATCTTTTAAACCAACCATAGAACACATTCAACCATTGAAAACAACCAGAAATATGGAACAGTTGCTGTAATCTAATCTATTGATTTATTCAAAGCAAAACCGTATGATGGAAAGAAAGCCCCAGAGCCTGACTGTTCTTAATGCAATTTTTATGTAGTCAAATAAAACCATCTAAAATGGAGAAGCAATGGCAACAGAGGAAAAGCAAAAGCTTAATTTTCCATACCACCTCAAAATATGTATATGGCAGCAATTATCAGAACTTTGATAGCTGAGCAAGCAATGTGAGACAATTAACTGATCTGTCAAAGTCTATGCTATATAACTCCCATCCAGAATTATTATATTTGCTTTTGCTTGCTATAGCCAGAATGCTTATAAAATCAGGAAAAAAAGAAAAGGTATTTTTTCAGCAAGGCTTTTTAACTTAAGCTTGTGTATCATCTGTGCCCATATAAGATCAGACAATGAGAATATTCTTTGAACAACAGAGAATAATACTGATGTCTCCATGAACAACACTTTGGGGTTCATGTTGTTGGCCCCACCACATCTGCACCAGTGGGGCTTCCAGGACTTAATGAGCTTTGTCAAGCATTAATTGCTGTCCTCACTGACTCTCATGTCAGCTGGTCCACATCTCTGTTGTCAAACCTATGGGACAAGCACTTAGCCAGATCTAATCCTGGTTCCACATGAGGATGAGACCTGTCTCCACTTTTGGAGTCTGCTCAGGGAAAGGAAATGTGGATGCCTGAACAGTGCACGAGGGATGGCTCTCCTGAGGGTCTCTCAGAAAGAATAGCAGGAAGAGGAAGGCTGGAGTGCTCCATGGAGAATGCCACTCCTTGGTCAAGACAGCTTCTGAGACCCATTACTCTATCATCGATAAAGGGAGGTCATGAGTTCCTTAAAATATCAGATTCACACTACCATTGCTCAAAATTTCTCATTAAATTTAACCTAATAAATGCTTATGAATATATGTATGAATTTCTAACTACCAATTAAAAATGCATATAAATTTTATAATTGAGTGCAGCAATGGTATTGATCTCAATTTTAAATTACGATGTTGTTGTAACAGTATATCCTATAAAAGACTGCTACAAACTGTATCACCACTGTATTGAGGAAATGCCAATTCTCAAGCAATGAAATTCCATTTAAAGCAGAACTTTGTAAACAGAAATTAACCTAGCAAATTCCATTAAGAAATCTAACATAAGGAAACCAGTAGAAAGTGTGGACCCTCGAGCATCAACATACCATGGCCCTGGGGGATGCATCATCTAAGAAATCACCTGTCAAACTCTTCTCACAGAAAAACAAAACAACAGGAAAAAGAAACTTGTATTAACAGTGTAGAGTTTTTTAGATAACACAAGAAAGAATGACTACACTTTCCCTCAGTGCCATATCAACTGTCTTAGAGGATGTCCACCTAAATATTAATCATTCATTTGTAGCAGTTCACACGCATACATAGACTTCTTAATACAATCTATGCACATTTAACAGTTTGTAACAGCAGACTGCTTTACGTCAGGACAATCCACCTCAAACAGCATTAAAATCTTCACCCCATTCTTTTCTGTACAGATATTCTTTCAGTTGTAAGAAAAACACGACTGAACAATCCTGTGATGTAACACTGGCACAGGAGATTGGAAAAATTGCACCAGGCATGGGCAGTGTGTTGCACAGACTTTCAAATCCCACACTCTGCCTTTGGTGGCCACACTAAATCCTGCCTTGCAAGACAAAGACGAGTCAAGATGCTGAAGCAGAGGTGCTGTGAAAGACACTCTTCTCAAGGGCTCCAGTTGAGGATTTTGCAGTATGAACCCAATGAGGCTTTCTGGAAGTCTCCTACTTGGTGTCCATCAATTCCACCTTCAGTCTCAGTCTCTCACACCTCATAACTAGTTATCCTCACCTTCTGCCTGCTTCTAGTGGCTCCTTCCTGATCCAGAATCTAAAACTACTGCAGAGAACACAGACATGGAGAAGGAGTCGGCATCCCTTGCCTCATGTAGGTGCTTCTGTGATAAATGGTACCTCACAGAAGAACTTGTTTCTAACTACTCAAGTGGTGTTGGAATACTGGCCTGACAGCCAGGAGGTAGAAGATCTGAGACCTTTATACATCCCACAGACACACCACAATGTTACTTACACACTCAACCACATAATCACAACAGTCTTTGCCGCTCCTTGTACCTTAGCATGACAGGTCCAGAACAGAGAGGACCTTGGGCAAAACTTGTGTTTGAAAAATGAAGTTTGAGCTAAAAGCGCAGTCCTTTGCCTGAGGCTGTCAAAGCTTACATGGGGGGGTCACAAAAAAGGCTACTCACTTTAAAGGGAATGATTATTTCAGATTTCACAGACAAGCTATTGGCCTGCCTTTTGAGTAATGCGAAATGAATGGTTGCAATGGTGAAAACTACTTTATAAATAGCAAGGAGACAGCATCAAATAATCTTTCACAAAAAAAACCCCAACCAAACAAAAAAACACCAAAGAAAACCTCTTCCCCTCTTAAATAAAATCACTCTCCTACCTATGAAGAGAATAGTTTTTCAGGATACACTGGTTTGTAAGAAGTGTTACTTGCTATTTTGGTAATTGCAACTTGGCAACCCACCACTTGCCATAAACACTTTATTTTGCTGAATGTTGTGGGGGTAGGAAAAACCTTAGGGAGCCAGGGGGGACCAGGTAAAACAACTCAACACAGTCCCAACTGCAGACAGGGAGAGACTTGCCAGAGATGCTCATTGTCGAATCCTCCACAATTCACAGTTTGAAATAACACGTAATACAGGTGGAAGGCAAAACACAGAGCTGAGGTATTGTACCATGAGGTTTGAGACCAATTGCTGACTTTGGAACTATCATTTTATATTTCTTGAAGGCACAGCACTTGCTGGGGTATGAAAAATGAGGTGTGCATAGCTTTAGACTATGTCTGCACACACCTAGAGAGATCAATCTTTCAGATAAAGCCAGCCGGAAATCCTCTCTGCTGTAGGCAGCCATTCAAAGTTCTCTAAAGACTTTTATTAAAGGTCCCCTAAAGGTTTCCACCAGTACCTGGAGGCAAATTGCCTTCTTCCTGCTGCAAGTGATAATTCATTGTCAGGATAAAAAAAAAAATCCCACGTGTGGTTGCATTTCAGCATGCTGTTAATGTCGTTTCTATAATGCTTTGTGAGAGTATCTGTGTGAACGAAAACAATTATGATCCTGTCTCCGTGAGTGAGAGTGCATGTCCTTATCTAATAAGGAAGGAAGGAAGAGACAGTCTGTGCAAAGGTTGGCCTGATAAAGGTTACCTCTGTTCACTTGCAAATCCCAGACTGCTTTCAAAATGAGAATTATGTGGTGGAGCATCACAGACTGAACTAATCTTGTTTTCTGTTACAATGCTTATTTGAATTCCAGTGCCCTTACCCTAACAAAAATTTGCTGGTAAAGAACAAATAGGGCAGTGATCAGCTGTAAAGGCCAAGCATCATCAGTTCTGAGCCAAAACTGAAAAGGCATCGAGGAAACCCTTTTTTTAAAAAACACAAAGGCCTTAGTAAAAATTAAACACAGTGCAAACACAATCTTCACACCTAGCTTTTAGATGAAAAAAATTAACTGTCTCCTCAGACAACAGCTTTGGTACCTGCCTGCAATTTGCATGTGAAATCTATGCAACTAGGTGCAACTATGAGCACCTTAACATCCAAAAACCTTAATAAAAGCAAGACTGGTTATTTTTGGCAGTGGACACTGCATGAAATATACTGTCTTCAGGAAATTACCGTTTCCTAAACTTGAAAATATAATAAGGAAACACAGACTTTCAAGGATCTAAGATTCATTGTGGCAAACTGAGCAAGGACTTCTTAGTGCTCCACTGCTGAAGTGTAAGGAGATGGATAGGCACAGGGCTTGCAGGGCCCAGCAGTGTGCACCAGGGGCTCAGGTGGGGCTCAGGGAACTCACATTCTTTGGAGGGACTGGAAGACTATGCCACTGAAAAGAATATATAAAACATTTCATACATATTTTAAATCCAGGGGAGAAAGAGATGCATTGTTAAAAGATGTTCAAAAGCATGTAGAGCTCCAGTGTTTCTGGCACACTACAGGCCTACAATGAGTAAAGCTGAGAGAAAGCAAAGCTCATTTTATCTCAAGCCCTGAAACACTAGGAAAGATGTCAAGGTGTATTTCCATCAGACTAGAATTCTTCTTTTAAAGAAAGATATGGCTGGGACAATTTCACTGTCTTGAAAGAGATATACCTCCCTGGTACTGTCAGAGCTTTAATAACGTTTCTAGATTTAATAACAAGAGCTCCTGAAAAACAGTTTTTACCCTGTATGAAGCATCCTTTAAAAAAAACTTCAAGTGTCTTGGAGTGGGTATCTCCAGATTTCCTATGACAATACACAATTCTTCCAATCATATTGTGAGAGCCAGCATCTGGAAGAGTACAGAAATGCCTGCTGGAAGCACATATAGCATTAAATCCAGTGGGCTAGGAAATAGCATTTTGAGTGAGAAATTAATTTTTACATGCTTTCATGTCACACATACCCTGCTACAAATTCTGCCTATGATAAAGAGGCCATGAAGATCTGTGAGGGATAGATTTCTTCCTATGTTCACAGCATGAGACTGAGCATAACTGTGAATGTGCTTGGAGGACAAAAATGTTATTTTTAGACTAAAACTGATTAGCTCCCTTCACTATATCAAAGCAGAATAATAATATTTTTCATGGCACCGATCAAATGGAAAAAATCATTGACCTAAAAAATATAAAGAAAAATAAATCAAAACCTTATTTTAATATATTTTTATGAGGGACACAGGAAATCACTGTTTGAACTAGAACTCAACATGTTGAAACTCCCATCTCATCTACTTTGATGGCACATTCTATGACACAGTTTACAATTCACATCACATCACACATGCAATGAAAGAGTTTCATTGAGCTGGAGAATACTCCAGCTTCAGACAAGATTAATATAAGTGGCAGTTCTGAAGGAAGAGATGCTGCATAGGACTCATTATTTGCTAATGTTTGGGAAACATAAGCAAATTTTGAGAGAGGGACACCACTCTGAGAGAACAGAGCCTGTAAACAAAGGCATTAGGATTAGCTTTAACAATTTTGGGGAGTGTTGATGATAAAGGCATTGCAATGGTATCAAGTGCAGGGAAAGGAGAAGAAACAAAAATTCTGCTTATTCTACTGTTACAATGACTGCAGAACCCCTGACTGCTGCTTTTAGAATGAAGAGTTGGTTTCAGATTTCAGTTTTTAATTTTAGATAGATGTCCCAACTCTAAAGAGCCAAAACCATGCTGCATGAATTCCAATTTCCAATTTTTTTTTTTGCCAAACACTAGGAAGCATTCTGGGAATAAAACTGGAGAATGCTGCATGGATGCTGGATGTTCAGACAACCCATTCCAGATGCCAGGTCACACATCCCTTGAAGTCCTGGGGGTATTCTAGGTATTCTGTCAACATAAAGGTGGAATACAGAAGGAAAGAGCAAGGCAAGATGGACCTTCACCTAATAATGAACTGGGAAAAAAATCCTGTCAAAATCTTAAAAAAATAACAATTATGCTACAAAGAAAAGGGAATACATACAAAATCTATAAGCTAGTAAAGCAAAAGCCTTTGCTTCCAAGTGGGTACAGATGTCTGCAGAGTAATCTGTAAGGTAAAAGTCTACCTGGCTGCAAAAATTACAGCTCAGTTTTAAAATGCCAGGGACAAAATTCTGCACTATGAAGAGCTGTGAAAAACTCTTCTTTATGAAAATGTAGAACACTATTAAAGCTTCTAATACAAACTTTCATTATTAAAAATGGTTGCTAATGTAACTACCTGAAATAGCTCATCGTGTATCAGCTTATTATTCTGTAAGCCTATAGTATAATATAATACAATGTAAAATACAATTGCTGGTCTATTTGCTAGTTCACATCTCTGTCTTCCAGAAAGCAACCCAAAAGATGTCCACTGCCAGAATGTACTGAAGCATGCAGAAAAGAGAAAATATAATGGGAAAGCATAAAAGAACAGGCTAGGCCATTGTGTGATGACAGGAATGACATTTTCCCACGGATGCCAGAAGCAATCCACTGCCATTTGACCAGGCAGAGGTATCCCTTCTGGGACTCCTCACAACACGATTTTCATCTCATTGTTTCCACTCCAGTTGCCTTTCCATATAAACAAATGCGAAGAGATTTGCAATAGTATCTGCTGTGAGATTGCATAGCTTTATTTATAGAGTATAGATCATGTTGCTTTTTTAACTGACATCTCTGTTATTGTGTTATTAATTTGATATTTAAACATTGTGGCAAAAGATAAACAGTCTGAGTCTGTAGATATTCCTTTATGTAAATACATATATATATATATATATATATATACACATGTGTAAGTGTATATTTATATATCCATATATGGATACATATTTTTAAAAAAACAAACACCCAAGAGGTGCAGCCAAATTAGGGTAAGTTATTCATTTGACACGGAGTATTTACTTGGACAGCTGGATTTTATAGTTTACTGGATGGATGTGGTATCAGATGTTCCAAAATAAATCAAATTTACACCTATCTATGTGCTTTAAAATGTCATTAAACCTCAGAAAATAGTAACAGGGAAAGACATATTGGATTTTTTTAACCCTCAAAACCATGTTGCTTCTTAATTTTTTCATGGAATGAAAGAGGATTTACCCATCTGAGCACTCTGTAAGATCTCAAAATGTACATATTCTGCTGGCCTTATTTTGTTGATGCATATATAAAAATCTCTGTTTTTTATCAAAATAATGCACTGTGTTATGCAACTGCTCAGGCTAAATGTACTGCCCTCAGATGTGAAGGCACGATGAGAGCCCAGTGCAAATGTTTCTACTAAAATCACCATCCTCTTTCACCACTTCTCAGTGCTCTCAAATACAATATTTTACAAAAGAAACAGCATAACCCTATTCCCCAAAGCAGGTATGGTGACTGAGGTCCCACCCTCTCCCATTGCATGGCCTTTCCTGCTCACCTGCATCTTCCCTCCAGTCTCAGACAGTTCAAGCTGGGGCACATCCTGTCTCCTCTTTTCCTTGGTCCTTCCTTCTGCTCAGTGGTTCCCAAGTCTGCTCAGCTGGATCATGCTGGCTGATCCACTCCCTCTCTCCCTCCATCTCTCTCTCCTCTTTCACCAGTTTATCAACTGCCCCTTCCTCCTGCTCCCACCCCTTCTCTCGTTGCCACCTTCTGGTTTCACCATGGCAGGAGCCCATCACAAATGTTGGCCAGGACATGTGCAAACGTAATGGAGAAATGTTGAGGTCAACTCAGCTTCCCAGAGGTGAGGAAGGCTTGAGCAGGTTCATTTAGGAAGGAATCTCCAGATATTTTGAGCTGTTAATTGGCTGTGTGAGATTTTCAAACTGCCAAGGCTTTGTGAGGACTTCCAATCTTGTTCTCATGGCTTTCATTTGAAAGGCAGGGTTCCTGTCCATGAAACAAAGATTTGAGCTTCTGCTCCAGAGTACTCTAACACTGGAACATTTCAAAGAAAAGCCCTTGATAATTGAAATATTGAAAGTGTGACTAAAGTAATACATTTGCTCAGCCCTTTCCTTGGCATCTCATGGCTTCAGTCAACATTTTCCAAAACAATTTACTTTAAAAAGAAAGCTTGTAAAGATTAAAGAACACTCTTTGTGTGGACAAGTCCAGACCAAATAATTAAAGTAAGGCATTATTAGTGCTAGCTAATAAAAGAGCAATTATACAAGGGGTATGTGGGAGCAACCAGACATGGCAAATTAAGGGGATATGAGCAAAACAACCCTTGTAATTAATAAATACATTTTGCTGTATTTACAGCCTTCAAGGCATACATTCTCAGAAAAAAATGCAGATTCTGCAGAATCTGTGGAAGTGACCCAGCTGTGGTTCACCTCCACCACTGATCCCCCTCCCCTCACTGCCCCCAGACACTCCTTCCAGCTGGAACTGCTCTATCTGTCTCCTAACACTTCTCTGGGATACATGGTTGAATATTTGAACCAACACTGGATGTGAAAAACGCTTTTGATTAGCAGTGGTCAATTTTTTCTGTGAATGTATGTTGTGTGGCAAGAACTCCTGTACTGCATGTGTTCAAGTGCCACCCTTGGCAGAGGTGACCATGGTGACAGAAGCCTTGGGATACATATGCACATATAGACACAGGAGAAGGCATTTCCACAACAGCTTTGAAGTAGCACACACAGCACCAGTGGCATTATAACACAGCTTGGGTTGCAGGGACAGGTGGAAAATCAGCAGTTGTTGCCAATGATTCTTTGTCAGTGGCCAACACCATAAGGCTTTAAAAGGCAACAAAGATAATCCAGCTACAACTGGCAGAGCTGTTCTCTTGAAAAATTTTCCTCTCATTTTCCGTGCAGACCTGCATTTGCTGAAAGTGCAAGCACATCTTCAGATTTCCCATCACAAACCAGAAGGAACTATATATGATTTACCACACAGTACTATCTTGGTATCCTCATATTCAGAGCTAGCTAACCACAAAAATGTACTCAAAAGCTATGTTCAGTTGTGATTTATTCTGATGTAAGTGCTAAAATGGAGTACAGAGAAGAAACTCACCTTTCTTGTAAGTGGCACTTCAATAGGGACGGGGACAACTTCGGCAAGCAGGCAGCCATAAAAAGCCACCATGAAAGCAGCAGGATCATTGTTAGGAAACACGAGTGTTACCTGAAAGAGAGAGATGTACATTAAAAATGCTTTATCCTAGGTGTCAGATAATGGTAATTGGAGTTTCCATGCGTCCTTTTGGATGGAGATGATACTGGAGCACTTCTAAGATGCTATTCAAATGCCTAATGACAGATGAATGAGGAATCAGAGGCAATTTATTCTGATAAACAGTCTTTTTATGGATATTTTCACTTAGGATGTAGTTAAATATTTTCATGCTGCATTGTTTCCTACATTGACAACACCTCTCATCTGGTTCTGAATTAACTGACTGCTTTCCCGGTGTTAAATAACCTAAGTAAATGGAATTAGAAGGATTTTAGATTCTAATGTAACAATTTGCTTGAAGTTACTGAAACAGAAGTGTACATGTGACCAAATAAAATTATCTAGACTTAGGATGTCATTATGCCAATCACTAACACACTGTTTCGTTTCACTACACTTTGCCTCGTAAAACAGTTTCATTTTAGGACTGTCCTGTTGTCTCACTGTAAGATTTCTGTGTGCTGTGTGCACACAAAAAAAAATGGTATCTAGAAGCAAACGTCACATCCAGAGCTGTCTGTATTACATACCAGCATAGGTGTGGATTTGTTGAACTTAACAGCTTCAGGGCTAGGGCTGGGGAATTATTTAGATAAAAGAATGCCAAAACCAATCACAGATCACCAGAATGCTCAGTAGGTCCTGAACTGTGCAGCTTAACTCCTGCAGGCCGTGCCTGAGGCAGGACAATGCCTGAGATCCTCCACAGGCAAAGGGAAAGGAGAAGGGAGGGTTCACAGCCTTGCTGAGGATCCAGCCACTTCTGAGGCCACAGCTCCCTTGCAAGGGCAGGGAACAGTGCTGCTCTCACTGGTGAGTGACCTCAGTGCCTGGATCCTCCCTGCAGTTTTGTTTCAGTTCAGTCAGATGGGCATTCTCATCTCATGTCCTAAACAGCTGTATCACAGCTGGTAACTCCTGCACACTCAACAGCAATGGCATGCAAAGGCACGGCAAGTGATTCCAAATCTGTTTCCTCTGGGCTCACACACAGGACAAAGGTGTATAATCACAGCACCTTGCAATTTGCTGAAACTACTTAGCAGGTCTTGAGTTTTGGCTGCTTCAACTGGAGTTTTGTTGAAGTAAAATCATGATGTTTCCATGTACGCTCCAAGGCTGAAGTTACTGGAGATTTTAAGTGTTTCCAGAATTTTTACATGGCTTCAAAGATAGTCATCTTCCATACATCAACTTGATTTCTTCAAATCAAGAAGAAATCTAACCAGCCTTGTTCAAGTGGGTCCAAAATATCTCTGGTTTTTAGGCTGAAGACTTTAACCTTATAATTCTTTAGAGTGAGAGCAAATACACTGCTACTTTATCTGCACACTTGCACAATAAACAATCCAAGTGCTGGAGATGGCTGTGCAGAGCTTACTATATGCAAATGGAAATAAAGGGATTTTGCCAGGTGCATGGAGGGGATGGTAGAGATTACTGAGCCCAGCAAACATCTGAAAGATCCCAAAATATACTTTGAGGGTTCTTGGGTTTTGCATTGGTCTTTGCTTACATAAAGGCAGTGAAGGTTTGGCTGGGAATCTTTGAAAAGGAGCTGACAGAGGTGAAAAAAATCTCACTGAAGTCCAGTGGGAATGAGGCATTAACTTCCTCTCCAAAAAACATTAATCACTAACAGACTTGTACCAAATAAATAAATAATGCGTGTAAAAGCAAAAAGGCATAAGGCTGAAGGAACAAAATCATACAGTGTATATTAGCAGATGAGAATCTGGTTAGCTAGTAGATATTTCAGAGAGCAAGATTAATTTCCAGGCAGCTGTCAGGGGTGATGCAAGGTTAAATTTCTGAAGTTACTATAGAAGGCAAATGCACTTTGCCACGTATAATACCAGAAACAGTGAAGGAGATGCAGGCACGATCATTTTTTTTTTTTGGCTCAGAAAAAGAACCTAAAAGGTGAGGTAATAGTAGTCATGAAAAACAGAGACTGTATTGACAGAAGGTGTTTTCAAAGGGAAAATATAAACTATTTTATACATATCAAAATAAGGAAACACATTCTCATTTGGAAAAGACCAGAAATATGTGTTGTATTTAATTTAGTATTTAAAACTGCCTTTAAATGTTGTCACACAACACACATGACATAGAATAAAGTCACCTTCAAAGAGGTCAGAAAGTTTTTTTATTATTACAACAGGGGTGTAACAGCCAGAATCACAGCCTAGAGCATAAGAAGTGCTGTAACACCTCATCTGTAATGTGAAGTTGCCTCAAATGATCACGTTCCTGTTACACAGGGATGCCAGGCAAGACGTTTTTACAACACAAAGCATATGCTTTCAGCACTCAGCTACCAACATTTGTTTCACTCTCATCTAGGCTGACTTAGTTTAGATGAGCTGCAATTTTTGTTCCTTGCGTGGCCTATGCTAGCAAAACTTCCAGTTTTCAGCCTGAATTATCCACAAATCATTTCTTCATGTTAGGAGATGCCAGTGACTGCTGCAGAAAATGACTAGGAAGATGGGCAGGCAGCACACAGTAAATAAGGAGAGATGCACATTGCCCGTACGTGAACTTTATTCTTTTGGAGCTTTCTGGGTGGACTGTTTTGATGTGTACACTTGAATAACTTGCTGCTTCTGCTGTTGCTTAGAGACACACTTGTAAGTCAAGTAAAAGAGAGTCTTCAGATCCTAGTCCTGGCTGAATGCCATTGTAGGAAGCAATTTAGATTAAGGATCTAGAAATCCATTAGCTAATTTCTTTATGATTTGTTTCAAAAAGAAACTCAGGAAAGACTGTCACTTTTGGGTTTTTTCCTCTTTTTTTCCTTCTGGGAAGCATTAATGCATGCTTTCATTTTCGAAGCCCTAAGACATGTGTAATTCAAGCAGACATGTTTCTCACATGTGGCACAAAAGGATCAAGTGAACCAACAGTTTGAGAATTGCTATCAGACGCTGGAGTGGGGAAACTTAATCCCACACTCAGAACTCTAAGTACTAGGGCAGGCCTAAAATTTGCATTTCTGACAAATTTGTTCTGGAATATCCATTCCATGGCTTAGATCCAAACTGGAATGGGACCTGTGGAATTTTCTATACACACTCTGGCAGAGAAAATGAGCAGTAGGTTCAGCCAGCCTTGGCAGTCAAAGGAGTAGGTTTGTAAGTACATTGTTAGCAAAACCACAGGATGTTCTTGTCTTCATTTAACATCTTCAAGTGCTACTTCTGCAACTCTTGCTCTCTGTGAGCTTCATCCATCTACTTACATTCAGCCTCTAGCAGTAGCTGCATCAGAGTCAGAACCAGGAATGGAAATATTCGCTCTGTTACCAGTCAGTATCATTTATTTATTCAACTGGCTGCCAAAATGTGCTGACCTTGCTTGTTTTTGTCCTCCACAACACTTCTCTCCTTTCTACCATCTCAACAGCTACAAAGTCATTAGTAGGTAAGTTTTTTATCCACATGACACCTCCAGGCTCCATAAGCAAGCTTTTGCTAAACAGTTTGTTCAATGTCCAAAAATCACTTTCCATGGGAATGTTTATTGTTGATGTTGCCACAACTTGAAGTTCAGGGGGTACCAGCTCAGGTTACTTACTATGCAGTTCAAAATATCTGTCTGAATGATCAGTCTTAGGGAGGAAACACCAGATTTCAGCATCCTGTCCCCATTATTTTCACCCCATTATTTCACTTCACTAATTTCCTCCGAGCATCTCAAATACCTCATTTTCTCTTTGTCAATATTGGATTTGAACTACTATAAATAATTACTGAGATACTCACCCTGTCTCCAGGTCGTACCATTGGTTCTTGTTTTGTGCCTAATTTATGTAGTATATTGTAAGCAACCTTCATACTTCTGGTCCAAAGTTTGCCTATTAACACAAAATTTTTGAAATTAATATAAAAATTCTTATGTTTTACAAGATTATTAAAGAGAAGGAATACCTGAGAAGTCAAAAACTTAGGAACACAGTAGGAACATTTATATTAGTTTTCCAACTAAATATGACACCACTGATGGAACTAGTGGAAATACTTAAATACTTATCAGAAGTTTTCTTTTAACTTCTTTTTTCAAGACAGCAGCACTTAAAAAACAAAAAGAAAAGTGAGAATAGCTTTCTCTATGGCAGAAGTTTCTTACTTTGGACAGAATTGGATCTTGACTCTGAAATTAACTGTCAGAAGGGGCTGTTACATCACCAAGTCTAGAAATCACCCTAACACCTTAGATGTAGCAATCTGGACATAGCACATTTCAGCACAGGCTGACCTCAAGGGTGATGTTCTGTTTTGAGCATGGCAATTCTCTCACCAAGGAAAAAGGAGTCCCAAGAAGCAGAGGCAAAGAAAAGAAAACCAAACAAACAGAAAACACCCCACAGCCAAAGGGGCACACTGAAGCAGCAGGGACCCTCTGAACCTTAGCACATCCATATGGCTGCTTCACTTTTAACCCTAGGCCTTCTTCCATTTAACTTGGCTTTTCCTTCTCACCTGCTCCCATACCCTCCCTTCTCTGACTCATTTCACTTGCCCCAGCTACACCTCCTTACTGTCTCTCTTCCCCCTTGCTTCACCTTTCCAGCACCACTCTTAGCTATTCCTTATCAAGTCCTCACCCCTATATTCAATAAAGAAAAATTCTCTCACCAAGACTCTTTGCCCACATTACAGGCCTTTCATTAATCCTTCAAGTGATTGGCATCTTTGCTCTTCTACATGCCCTTTCTTTAGAGACCTTGTTACTTCCATGTGAACAACACCAAGTTTAACAACCCTTGTGCTTGGCTGGCCCCCTGGTACTGTATTTAAGCACAGTAACAAATCTTTAATTCATGCCCACCAACAACTGAAACAATAATAGGTTCTGACAATGGATTACCTATGGAGTTCAGCAGTTCAGGCCCCCAAACCTGCACTATTTATATTCATAACTAAGCCAAGCAGTTGCTATAATTAGTTCCTCCACATTCGGGTTATAAAATGCAGTACTACTGGATCATTTTTAAGTGCAAATCCGATGTAAATATAAAATATGATGAGAAGGCCAGATTTTCTTTTTTTTCCCACTTAAGGAAAATTGGAAGGGTCACTGCTGCTTGTTATGGAGAAAGTACTAAACGCAATTATTTCTTATGAAAACAGTAATATTGTATCACCAAACTATGCTTTCTAAAGTTTAGTTTATAAAAATTACTCCAGTATTTGCATGTTGATCTGTTTTGCTGCTCAGAAAGTAACACAATTCTCTTTCACTGCAAACTCAGCAGAGATACAGGAGTATGTCAGCAGGATTAACTCTCACAGAACTATGACAGAATTACCTGCATTTGATGGAAAGAAAGTCTTTGGCATCATCCCTGCTTCTACAGTTAACACTTGAACTTGACAAGTGAGTAGGATAAAAAAAAAGCATGCCTTAAGAAAGCAAATATTCTTTTTCCTAAAGTTTTTCAACATAAAAGCTTTACTGGCAACAAACTTAAAAGAGCAATTAGTAATGATACAGAATATTGGAGAACAGAAATCAAAAGTCTGGCAGAAGTTCTGAATTGCAAAAGAGAACCATCTTTACACAAAACACTTTTAAACTTGAAATAGACCTTGAAGGAGCTGCTGTGAAAAGTTATGTCTGTGCTATAAAGATTAAATCAGTTAAAAGTCTTAAATTTACATTTATTGCATTTTCACACTAATTTTTCATCCATCAAATGTGCCATCAAATATTTTCTTTAAAATCTAAGGCCTATTCATATTACAGTATTTAGATGCATTCTTTCAGAGGTACCCAGGTATGCAGTACAATCCTCTCCACCTGAGAGTCCTGGATAAATGCCAAAATTTACACAAAGACTAAGAAAATTAAAGGAGTACCTTCAATAAGTTTAAACACATTTTGTCATGATACTCTTTTATTGCCAAAATTTTATTTCATCTTCTAAGACACAGATTATATAAGGCTGTCTTCCTAATTCCTCATCTTTCTCTTTGAATACACTTTGAATACACTGCACAGACACGGCAGTAATACTTTCTAGTGGACAGAAAAGGCTTGAATTTTCTGTTACTACAGCCGTTTCCTTCTCTATTTACTGGTATGATACAACCTGTGTTAAGTATCTGAGGTAGATGCGCCTCTGAGTATGAAACTGGAAAACTGGAGTGAAGCAGCTTGCTTGCATTCAGCTGAGAAGGGGCTGGAACACAAAGATCTTACAAGCTCTATAATGTCGCTCCAACCCTTGCAGGCTCTGCCTGCCCTTTAGCTGCTGCCAACTCTGCTGCAGTGTGGGCTGCCAGGGGCAGGCAGGGACCCCCAGGACCCTCGTGAGCAAGCAGAGCAAAGCCCAGGCAGATCTTGAACTCAATTGTTCAACAGGAAGTTTGTAATTTCTCTAGCAGGGTATATACCTGTGCTCCAAAAAAGTAAATTAAAAAAGGGCCACAAAAAGAGCAGTAACCCAGAAGCTGGTGCTAGGACTTCATGGATGATCAGGGCCAGATCAGTGGCTTTTGGATGGGGCACAAACTTCTGACCAGACGTGGACTGAACCACGGGTTTGTTCTGTCACCTTGGCTGTTTGCCCTCCCTGACCTGACACCAAGAGAAACACAAAGGACTCCATGTCTGCAGGATAACAGCTCTGAGAAACGGAGGATGTTATAAAGAAGGAAATCTTTGAAGTGCTTCCTTCCTCGGTTCTGCCTAGGCTGCAATTCAGAGCAATTCTTCCTTTGCAAACTTGAGAGATTAGACGCTGCTTGGAAAAAAGCTGATTGCTAAAACCTCTCCCACAAATGCTGAAGCTGCGACCCTGCCATGACCTCCCCACAGCAGCACATCTGTGCTGCAGGAGTGGGAGGCCTGGCGAGGAGGCCAGCTGTGCTCCATCCGAGGCCTTCGCTCTGACACGGGGCTTAGGGCCCGTCCTCGTGTGGGATAAGTGGCCCCGTGACACTTTGGGCCCCAGAGGAAATCTGTTTGTGGCCACGGGGACACGTCCCATTCTCCTCAGCCCGAGCTGAGTGAAGCACCAGCCCTCCTCAGATAAACACACTGCCATGAATCTTCTGAGTCGGCTTGAAGACGGGGGGGCGGATGTAGGAAACTCAAGCGATAGCTTCATTTGGTAGTGAGTGGAGCAGCCTGTGTCCCAGCTCAGTGCCAGAGCTCCTCAGCCCCTTCTGCAGCAGAGCACAGGTGCAGGAGCCTGGAGCTGCACTGCTGCTTCCCTGCAGTAAACACCAGACCCTGTGAGCTCTCCTGCTCCTCACATTCTTGTCCCCATCTCCACTGCAGCAGGGTCCTTCCAAATGAAATTCCTACCCACCACACCAGCACAGGATTTGTGCCTGTCAGGCCCTGATCTCACTAGACAAACATTAACAGCTACTTTCTTGCATTTAAAAAATGAAGGCTTGTTATGTCATCTACAGAAGTGTCCAGCGGTGTTTAAGGCACAAGGGTTCCCTCTGGAAGGGGCTCAGCCTCTGCAGACCCAGTGCTGGGACTGCCAGTCACACACACGTATCATGGATAACACAGGGCACTAGATGTTTAAGAACATGAATTACCCTGCAGCTTTCAGGTAACAAAACTGTTTCCCATACAAAGCAGACTGGTAGAGTTCCCCTAGCTAATTTTGGAAAACAAAATCCCAACAACAGGCAGTTTATGCACACCTTGTTACTACTGCAATTTATTACCTTGTTCCTACCTCCCACTGAGCTGCTAATTGTCGTGCTGCTTTCCAAAATCTTGTGTAACTCCACAAGATGGTAAGAAACAGAGCTTTTCTGTCCATCTATCATTGCCTAACTTATAATTGCTTATTTACTGAAATAAATCTTCTTCTAAAGACTTTCACTTAGCCACTTCTGTCACTTTGCCAGTGTGCTGCTGCCAGACTCTCATGCCCTAGCAGCATGCTTCTGCAGGGAGGCCTTTCAGGTTCTTCACACACTTGCAAACTGAGCGGAGAGTTCCCACTGTCCAGTGAGTAACAGCAAGTAGCACTCTGCCTCTGAATCAGAGCCATATCCGGCAGACATCACATGTGCAGAGCGGCTCGGCAGGACAGGATGGAAAACGGCATCTCGCCTTCCGGCAGCTGTGACAAACACTGCTAGCACCCATGTGGAGCTAGTCCTTTTCTCCTGCCACTGGGGTTTTGATTTAGTTGAGCAGTATAAACTCTACATCAGCAATGATACATTTTGTATTCAGTTGTCTTCTTTAAGTCTACTCAGATGGCAATAAAATTTAGCAAGTGAAGGCAGTTAATACCCAGTCCCATCTGGTTAAGCAACACATAATGAAGGAAAACCACAAGGTGTTAAAAAACACACAAAAAGGGATCTGTTAACAAAAATTAGGTGTTTTCCACATGACACTGAGGTAAATTCCCTTTCTCTTCCTTTCCAAATCTGTAAAAGGACTAAATGTTTGTGTTGAATGTAAAGAAGGTTTTAATAGAAAAGCTGTATCAGGGAGAAAACTCAGAAAACAAACCACAATGAATTTCCTGATCATCTTCAGGACACTTCTCAGAACCACACAGCACTAACTCAACAAAGCCAAACCAGTGGTTGCTTACCAATCTCCGTGCACAGCAGCTGCGAGACTGCCAAAGTTTAACTGCAAATAATTTTGTCAAACATTCATTTTCTCAATACCACAGTACAACATTCCTTGTATTAAATAGAAACAAGAGCATTATTAAATCTAGTGTAAATGGTAAACTTCCCAATGCTATGCAGGTAAAGGGGCTTTTACAGATTTCCTACACTGGTAATCCTTTCTTCATGAACTCTTTAGATCCAGCCTAAAGAGAAAAAGAAGTTGTTGTTTTTTGGGATAAAAAATCCAAAGAAAAAGAACAAAAATGTTCTGTTGCAGAGAATTAAGGACTCCAGACATACTCAGAATAGAGGCAATCTTGCTGTTACAGTGCTTGATATTGAAGTCTGAATCACATACTACAGCAATTTTCATTCTTTTTATTGAAGAAATAAAGGTTTAAAGTACTGAACAATCATAAGATTAATATCTGTGGATTTAAACCATGACTATTCATACTTCTGTTGAGTCCTGAGTTATTTCAGAGGTAAGGTCAATTTGGTTATGCAGCTACTCGGTCAGAAGCATCTTGAATCTGTCTTTCTCCTGCTGATAATTGTGAAATTCCTGGTCTAGGACATTCTCACAGAAAGGTCAGGAAAGGGTGCACATTGCAGACCAGGTGCAGAATGGCTTGGGGTTGGCTATTTTTGACCTATTGTTACCTTTAAGGTATGCCAGGATATCTCCAGTATGAGCAACATCACCTGTGCTGAGGCAGGATCACTTTGGCCCCAAAATGTTTACAGTTGCTTTAAAGTTATTTTTAAAATCAGCAATTCATTTGCAAACAAATGCCATTTGCCAAGCATTTCCTTCTCCACAGAATCCAAATGGAAGAAAGAGTCCTCTGCCCAGAGAGTCACATCTGCTCTTTTTTATGAGCCTTGGCTGTCTCTAGTGGGCCTCTAGTGGGTCTCTGATGTGGGAAACACGACATCAGAGCTACTGAAAATGCTTTTAAAAAATCTGATTACAGATTGTGTTAGATAAAGGAAATGAGATTCTTTGAATCAGACAAATTTAACTGGTACTCATTTTCTTGTTTTTAGCAATGGTTACAAAAAGAAGGCTCAAAACTTGTTTATTGATCAATTACTTTCAACCCTTTACTTTTCTCTTAGCCTTTCTGGTTCTCCTTAGAAAAATCATTTTAAGTAAAAAAAGTAGCTCTGATATCATAAGAACTATATAGGATTTAAGTGTCCTTTATTCACATTTCTCCTCTAAGAAATCACTAGGCACTTCATTATTAATACCAAAACCAGACGCCTCACTACTCTCATTAACTTTGTCTGAGCCAGAAATTGTCTTCCTTTTCCTCCAAGAACATGTTACTTTTCTAGTCAGAGTTCAGACTCTCATAAAACCTGATAAAGACATATTTCCTTCCCATATCTCAGACATTTCAATTTATGCATATTCAGTGATTTGATTTATAAAGGGATTGAGAATAACTTAACTACGATGTTCTCCACTTAAACAAGTTCCCAGAGGAACAAAATATTTGAGAAATAAGTAATATTCATAGTGTCTCATTCACTAGAAAGAATTTAATAATTTTGAGTACATTAAATAAAGATTACAACTGGGGCACTGAGAAGAACTTCAAGAACTGAGGCAAATCGCTTCAAATACTTGCTTGAAAAAAAGGATCAAGTCTGCAAGTGCAGTTATACATTTATTCTATCTAAAGTAATCTGAGAAATGTGGAAAAACCACTCCTGACATGCTATGAAGACAAGAAGCTCAAAAAACGTGCTGAAAATGACTTAGGAGATACAAGGCATTACAAATTTGATGAACTCCTGGAGAGAAATGGGGGGGTAGCAATGATTTTAAGCAACAGCTGGAAGTGCAACTTCTTTAAACTGGCTCCCTTTCTAGCCCAGAAGCCCTTCACAATCTAGGGCACTCACCACTCAAAGCCACACTAACACATATCCACATCAGCACCCTTAGGGGAAAATTCAGTATATTACACAAGGTGGTCCCTGCAACACTGATCCACCACTGTCTGCCATGGCAGATCATAGCTTGGCCTCTGGTTTGAGCCCTCAAAGGTGTCTCTGGAAAGGACACCAAAGGAGTTCTGAGGAAGACTTTGGAGAAGCAGAATTTTGTGGACTCTCAGAACTCCTTTTCCACACGCAAGGCCACCAAGGGCAAATAAGAAAGCATCCTGGATAGGTGCAGGAGGCCAGCACTATGTTTTTCAGGGTCAGAAGAGAGTCTGATGTAAGAACTGAGACCAAGGTCACACATGGAATGAGGTTTCACCATGTAGATGCAGCAAAAGGCCTCAATTTGAAAAGATTTCCTCCTAAAATAAGCTGCGAGGTTTGGACGCAGAAAAGAAAATAAAGAAATAATGAAAATAAAAAATAAAGAAAGAAACAAATGTCTGTACTGTAGTTCGAACCCAAGAGATGGATGGGAAGGCAATATTGTCTACAGCAACCCATGAAAGAGGAGGTAAATATGCTTGGTGTTAAGGGCAGTAGAACTCCTGCTCAAGATGGGCCTTGATCTAGCTGACAGCTACAGAGACACTCTTGGAAATCATCCTGGAAAGGTAGAAAAAAGTGTGGAATAAGCAGGAAAACCTGCAATTCACCCATGCAGGGACAAAAAAATGGAGAAGATATTCAGAATGAAATCAAAAGACACCAAAGAGAAGCCTCTTCTTCTTAACTGGGAAGTTGGAAGATAAAAGAAGACAATTTCCATGAAGACAAGGGGGTGTGAGAAGAGACTGAAGCAAAACCAGTAAATAGAGGTAAAATATTCAAGCGGAGGTGCAAGTGATGCATCTCAAAACCCAAAACTCTGGAAAATTAGAATTATTCTTAAAATTAATGAATATTTGTGAAATATATGAAAATTCCTGGTAATGGTATTTCTTTAAATTGACAAAAAAACCACTTTAAAATAACTGTGGAGTGCAAACTAGAGGCTACTGGAAATCATCAGGATTGATAGCTAAAATTTTAGTCACCTGATCATAGCAAGCACATGAGGAAATTCAGTGTCATATTAATACCATGTGGTAGAATTGTGGCTAAGCTCACCTTTCAAAAGTTTATTACTACCAGGGCCAGTGGAACTATGCACAAGGATAAAATGTCATGAGTAGGACTGTCTTTAATGATTTAGAGGCTTAATGTCTATTAATTTTCAAGTTAAAAACTGCCATGCCTGCAATTGCTAGAAAATATTGTAGGCACAGAAGGTGAACTAACTACAGCAAAATCATTCATAAAGTCACCAGGGAAATGGCAGGTGGCTGTATTGTTAATGACATTTCCAAAGCAGTTTTCATTTAAGGAAACTACTATGGCATAGTGAATGAACATTTCCTATGAAAAAGAATATCAGCATGAAATGCACCTAGCAGAGAAGAATTCAGCAAATCTATGAAATGTTTTAGTTTGTAATTTCTTTTTTCTATAAAGAGAAGACAAAAAAAAAAAAAGAAAAAACAGGACTGATTTTTTTCTGACCTCAAGAAACTACTGAAAGGCAACAGGAAAACCAAATCCCAAAGTGCTGCCAAATGAAAGGTGTGAAAATACAAATTTTAGTCCTACTTTTCTTAAGATTCAGACAATGCAGAAGAGGAAAGAGTTATTTTAGAAGAGAGAATCAGGCTAGGTGCCTCCATGAGCCACCCAGATATGTTCTTCAGGTTGATTTGCTCGCCCAACAGCCTCAGGCAAAGTAGGACATATGCTCAGACTCTGGACAGAATCCCAAATTCAGAAAAATGGTCTGATTCTCAGTAACAGCTTAATTTCCCTTTCCTGTCCAATTTATTTAGAGCATTCAGTAGATGACATGACTTCTGCAAACATGTAATTGCAAACTTTAAAATTCTTCCCTAGTTTCGAGTAAATGTCCTTAAGGAAGAAAAACAGTCATCAATGGTGAATCATACATTTGCCCCTGAAATTAAGTCACTTCTTAACTCTGAAGTACCTGAAGGGAAAATGTTTCATGCATGACCCTCAGTTGCAAAGGTTCTCTTATGCTTTAAAAACCCTTAACTATATTTGCAGCAGATGACTTTTTGGCCAGGGACCATCACTGAGTCTGACTCCTGAATGGAAATGAATGTTCAGCACTGAAGAAAACAGACAGACCTCTATATCACAGCATGTAACAACATTCTCTGCACAGAACTCCAAGTCCCTGAGAAGGTAGAAATAAAAAAGGCAAAATAATTTTTTACATCCATATCAATAGCATACAGAAATGTTCCAACTCGCTTTCAAAGTCTGACAGTTATTCATAGTAATTCCTTTGAACATCTCCCAAATGTCCCCTGAACATCTCAAAATTAGAAGCAATATGGGAGTTATTTGTCAGAGATATCCTTATGTTATTTTTATTTGGCCTTTCTTGGTTGCAATACACTGTCAGGCAGTACACATCGAACTACATGACCGTACCATAGGTCACACTGAAATATATCCTGGCAAATCTATTTCAATCTATTTCAATCTATTTTCAGCTTTTGCTAGTTGTACAACTAACCCATCAGGAGAAATAATTCAAATCACACTTACTACAATGTCAGTAAAACAAGGGAAAAAAATCCTATTAACTTCTTCAGGAAGCTGATGAATTTTGTAGACCAGGTTAGGCTTTTGCAGAACAAAGCCTGAGTGATACCCAAGGGCAATGGATTTGGACATTAATCTTCAGGAAAATCTGACCTAGGACGCATTTCTATTTAAAAGGTGGTTTTAATTTATAATCTGTTACTCCATGTGTGTATCTACTTGGCTCTTTTCCTCTGTCTGAAACAAATCATACTATAAAACATCTCAGCACACTCAGACATCAACAGCTTCAGAGCTGTCTTACCCCACTCACAAACGGAACAGGTGCATCATTACAAGGCTTTTTTCACTCCATATTTATGCATTTACTGTGCAGAACATATAAAAGCAGAAATGGTTGGAAGAGTGCTCACCGTAAGTGAGAATATACAGTGGTTTTCCATTGGTATCCATAGTGGTTAGGCAAGGAGCTTTGGGTGAGATGGTCCCCCATCGCTGCAAGGCTGCTTCCAGGGAGGGTGGCCAGTTTGTGACCACACCCAACTGCTCCCCACGCATAGCCAACATCTGAGCTCCTTCGGGCTTTGGCTGGTTGGGATCTGGCTGTTGAACTTATGATTATGAAAAGATAAACAGTTACCATGTAAATTCTATACCTTGTGTACACCTGTGTAATCAAGAGAATAAGTTTCCTTTGCAAAATATTCTGAAAACAGCAACATGTAAGAAGGTGTTGAGAAGTAACAGAGAAATGTAACAGAATAATTTACTGGTCGAGCAAATGATGCACCTCAGGAATGAAAAGTCCTTGTTCTTACACTAGTTCTACAAAAAGGGAAAAACTGCTGAGGCAGCATGCATATTTTTGTCTTCAAAATAATAAACCTTTCTTTATTCCTAAAGAGAGATGGAGAATACTTTTTCCTGGAAAAAACGCAGTAATGAGATGAACTGCAGAACTACTGACAAAAATGTACTTTAACAAGTAGCAGATTGATTTAAGTTGTATTCTGTTACATGTTTTCTTATAAATTCCTGTGAAGAGTATTTAAATTTAAATTATTTTATTTTCCTTTTATTTAAATTTCCACATCCTGGTGACTCTTAATTCTCAAAGGACTGGTCTTTTTTAAAAAGAAGTTCCATTTATTGACTTTATCTTTGTTTCTATCTTACATTTAGTTCATTTTTCATAATTCACTGTTACACAAAGGATGTTGTAAAACATTTAATATGCTCCCTCACTAACATATTTTCTCTTATTGGTGTTCCAAAGCAATGGCTGTAACCCACAGCTGAATGTTCTCAAAGCAAAGCTTCCCTACACTCTCTCCTGTCATTTCTTTGCAAGCAGAACCAGGAGCTGAGCAAACAAGAGACACTTTTGACTCCACAGCACCATGTCCAAGCTTACTACCAGCAGTTTCCACTGAACACTGATGGGGTTTTTTTTGGTACTTGCCAGTACAGGGAGGGCTTAACTTGGCTTTCTAGAAAGTCAGTGTAGGAGACAAACATTTTACAGCGTTTCAATAATGGATCCCCAAACCTTTTGAAAAACAGTCATTTTACCTTCTAACAATTCCTCAAAGTCATCTACAAAGAACTCTCGTAATGGTGGTCGTTTGGGCCGTTTTAGTGTATTGACCAGCTGCTGAATCTTTGCTGACACTCTGCTGCTCACTGGTACTCCTGCAGGACAGGGAGCAATGGAAACATCAGTCAACAGCTACACTGCACCTGCCAGATATCAGGTGGGGTAGGAAAAAGTCTAGGACTGCAAGGCCACCACAACTGCAGTTTCATGCCATACTGTGACTCAAGTATTGAACATTAAAACATACAAGCGAAAAGGAACAGTGATGCCTAAGGTAAATAAAACCAACACAGAAATGTCAGAGCGAGGTTGCAAAATTAGAGGGGAAACAGCACACAGACTGAGGGAGAGAAGCACAGTGGAAAAAATGTCCCTACAGCAAATGTCAGTACCCTGAGAGAATTGTTTCAGCAATGGTCAGTGAGAAAACTGGCACTGGCCTTCCCCATGATCATTGGCCATACCAACAATGTCTGACTAGACTGCAGCCTGGTAAGGAGTGTGGGTCATAGGCTCTGTCTCATCATTTATTCTGGGTTATTTTTACACTGCAGAGGACACCTGTCCATCTTAAACATGGTTCACATCTTTGTATTACTTCAGCATGCCCCTGTATTCTCTGAACATCCCTACAGCCAATCCCAGCCAGCAATTCCCAAAGAGAGCATGTTTGCCCATACAGCACTTTGGAAAACACAGTTCTGAGTGGCAGCCTGGGGCAAGGGGCATTTTTATAATATAGTCCCATCAATCACCTCCCCCTTCCTTTACTCTAGTTGAGTGCAAAACCTCCCCAATGTGCATGTCGTCTGTTCCTGAACTAATAGCTTTCTGTCACTGAATTGCAGGAATTTCAACTTCTTACCCTTCCATAAGGTTGGCTCCAAAACTTTGACCAAGTGGTGTTTACAGCTGAAGCTACTAAGTTTAGATGCAGTATACTTGGTCTACAATTCCATGCTGTGCTGAAATATTGTTTGGTAAGTTTTAGAAAAGAGGAGCGGTAAATAAGGAAGGGTTTACAAATAACTGTTTTAAAAAAAATAACAACTAAACCAACAAAAAAACAAACCACAAAACAAAACCTCAGAGAATAAAACTTCAAACATGTCAATTTTCAAGATGTAGCCATCCTACTATGTCACATTCTTTGCCATTTAAAAAAGCAGACTAGCTGTAACCAGGCAGTATGATAATGGCAAATCTAAAGAGATTCTCTGGGGCTTTTTGCCAAGCAGTTTCTATGGGGCTTTGCTGATTAAGAAATATTTCTCTATGTTATCTTCATTGATATCTTCACTGATATTTAGAACTGTAAGGGTGCTGGAACTTTGTGTTTACAAGTGAAAAGTGCTCAGGAAAAAAAACATTAAGAATACCCAAAAAAAAAAAAAAAAAAAAGAGCAGATGCACACAGTAACCAGTAACAAGGTCAGGATACTCAAGAATAACCCCAGTTCTGCTTTGTGACATACCATCACCAGTCTCCATCAGCTCAGCATTGCCATACTTTGGTGCCACTCGTGCCGTTGATCCTTGTGGTCTTTCTACTTGTATTGAGTGTTCTGAGGTGTAAGTGGTAACATCTGGAGGGGCAGAATGATTTTCTGTGAAAAGTAAGTTAAAAGGTTTAACCGTGTACCTCTAATGTCAAAGGGCAGAAAAGCAAAAGGCAGAGGAAAGGAGACCACTTGAGGATTTTTTCCCCAACATATGAACAGGCGCTAAAGCTAATGCACAAAATGATTATACTGAACTAAAATGTGTAGTATAATCATAATAAATAAAGTTTGCACTGATTAAAACAGGGCTGTATATCTGCAATCACATAAGCAATAGGCTATAAGAGTAAGACAATTAGGTTGTAGGTTCTCCACTGACATCTGATTTTATTTAAAGCTTGTGGACATCTGCAAATAGAAAAGACCCAGACAAATATAGTTCTCATGGATTATTGTGATAGTTTTTCTAAGTAAAAAGAACACAGCATGTTGTCAATCACTTTCAAGTGCCAATGCATATCACCTTTATAACCTCTGTATTTTGAATATGTCAGTTTAAGTTAAGAAAGGAAAAAAGTCAATTATAGCAGGTTTGGAAACCAGAGGCAAGAAATAAAATGTAAAGAAACATGAACTTTGCATTCTTCATGGACACTTGCTTGTCTACTATTTTTAGACAGAGATATTTCAATTCTTCCGCATAACAAAGCCTTGCCTTCCAGAAGGCAAACATGATTTGGTCTGACTCATGCCAGCACTGCTGAACAATTCCACAGAGATAATCTTTCTCTTTCATGGCCTGTAACTCAGCATGCTACCACAGTTCATCTTCCCATGTTTTCAAGTCTGTATTTTCTAAGTATTTGTACTATTTTATAGGTTGTCCCATAAATTTTTTGCCGGTTTTTATCCGCATTAGATTAGATGGAGATAAACGCCACAAGCAAATAACAACTTTTCTTTCAATTGACATAAATGATCCCCAGCAGCCTCTAAGTAACAAAAGAAGGTAGGCCTTCATTCTGCTACCATAGGAGTGAAGAGAAATACATTCTATTTAACAATAAGGTAAGAGTCTTTCAAAATGGAAAAAATTCTGGAAAAATGTCATCGTGTTCCAATGCTGTTTTCAAGATGTGCATCTTACTAAACCTCATCTTTAAGCATTATGTGCTGTAAGTACTAGAACACCAACATCTACAGTAAATTTAATCTCAAACATAATTTAAAAGCACTTTCATTTTTACGAGTTTTGAACTTTGAAACACTGATTCTTGTGCATTCAATCCCAAATTTAAGCACCATCAACACAGAAGGCTAATTTTTTTTGCTACACACACAGGGAAAGAATGCTAATAGATTCTTACTCTGCATACCTCTCATTTAAAAAGAGCATTTGACAGACAATCATCATGCAGATTTAAGATATGACATTAATGTCTGCAGCTGTTATGTAATGTTTATATTCATGAACATCACCCAATCATATTATCCGGTTGAGGAAAACACGAAATGGTTTTTATTGAGCAACTCAAAAACGTCTTGCATTTGACAGGTGTCCAGTTGGGGCTTTTGCCTCTGATCACATCCATTGTTACAATTTTACTGAAACAAACACTTATATTGAGCTATAAGTGACCAACTGAAGTACAGTAGATTGAACAATGAAGCTTATGCTGGTAATTGCTTGAATAATGTCTTCATTTTAAATTTCTTGTCATTATCAACTATTTTAGACCCAGCACAATTTTTTGCCCTTTTCCATTAACTGGTAAGAGCTTTTTATAGATTGTGATTGTATTACTCAATAACTAAGTCAATTAAAAAATGCTGATGTTTCTCTTTTTCTCTTTATTTATAATGTAGTTTTGCTATGCATATGGGAGATCATGACTAAGAAAATAATTGTACTTCGTCAGCTATTAGTAACATGAGAAAGTATTTTTAAAGTGAGCTGTATTTGCTTACATCTTTCCAGCGAAGTATTTCCATCTTTCAGACTTTACAAAGTCTGAAAGTGGAGTTAAAGATTAAATTTTTTTTTAATGCATGGGACAGAAGATACATGAGCCGGGATGCTCTCACTTCAGAACTCTGTGCTTAAAACCAAATTCTTCTTTGTTGCACATGGTGCTGAGCAGGGGGAAAAAACATAGCAAGAGTCCTGTTCTTTTGTGAAAGGCTTTCCTCTTGAACAAATAGCACTTACACTTGAAGTTGCCTAAAAGAAACTCTCTTCCCATGGTTGCCACCACGGCTCAGTCAAGGAGTTCCAGTGCCCGGGCTGCCCAGCTGCAATTCACTTTTATCCAGAAGAGGAATACTAAGGTTTGTCTTGATGTGTTCTTTTATAGTATCTGCTTCATAGATGTCTTATTAAGGCAGTATCTACAGTGCTAAGCTTCATCCATTAGATTTATAAATCTTTGGACCGTTAGCGTCTCAGAGTCAGTCTTGGAGAAATGAAAATCATACAGACAAAGATTTGGTCCGAACAACTTCTAAAGAAAAAGATAATTATTATGTTATGTGAAATGTACCCTTCTTTTTTGTACAGAACAGTCAATCCAAGCTTTGGTTATGGACACAACATGTAGAGAGTTGCATGGTCTTAGGTAACTTGAAGAATTGTTTTGAGGTTTCATTAAGAATCATGATCCTGACACATCTGTTCACTAAAAAGTAGAAACTGACAGCTGCACAACTTCAAAGCACTTCCTCCATCAAACATACACATTGGCGTCACCTCCTATTCCCATCTCCTCCAATATCCTTGCATTAGGAGATCACAGACAGAACAGCTGTTTCCAGTTAAGGCTCTCTTCATTTCTGCCACTGGAGCAACATCATTTACCCCATTTCATGAAGATCAAAAAGGCCCAAAAAAGCAGAGTACATTCATGTAGGCATAGAGCACATGCACTGACCAAGCCCCACATCTGAGGAGAAGCAAAGAAGTGGAGGAATATTTTCAGTGAAGGTTTGGAAGCTCTCATAAGCACCGGGTATTCGAAAAGTCTCCAGGAACTCCAAAAGCATTCCTGCAACACTGTACTTGAAGAAAATGCAGCTTTTACTCCCAAATAATCTGAGTCTTCTTGTTGTCAGGGAAGGGAAATCCAGAGTCAGAGATGAACCTCTTTCCATAAGCTGTTTTTTTCTTGTATCGATGTCCAGGTGACAGATTGTATTTTAAACTAGTCTCCTGTATAAGTTAACATTGCCCCTCAGAACACATGAATTTCCAAGCTGTCTGAAAACTATCAGCCATACTTATGGCACATGGTTTTATGTTTATTTGATTAGCAATCTATGTAGCCTTTAATGTGGATAGAAGCCTTTGATTTTCAAACAGAAACATATTTGAAGCATATAAAAGACATTAAATGCACCTATAGGATCAAAACTTTGAAGTGAGATGATTACTTGATATAGATTTACAATGATAGCCAAGCACTGTGTAATTTTCATTGCATGACCTTTCTGAGCTTTGAGGTTTGCTTTTTGTCCCTGATTTTTATATGCTTGGAAATGCAAACCATGTAATACCAACAAATGATAGCTTGAAGATATTAGAAATGTGCATAGTACCAACCCAAAGAAGGGTCAGAACATCAGGTATTTTTTACAGATTTCAGTGGTTTGACCCCTAAATTCAAGAATTGCCGAACACAGCTGTGATACCTATGCCAAACTAAAGATTTTGCCTGTAGCTTAATGCACATCCTTGAGCATCTTAAAGCTGAGAAGAAATATTTAAATGATATCTATCCCAAACTAGAACTTTGGCCACAATAAAGCAGCAGCAGTCAAATTAAATGAACAGTATAACATTAAAAGCATATAATAGCTTATGCAAATTATCAAAATGATTCACAAACATAACTCGGATTATATTAGAGCCAAAGCTTTTTATCAAATCCCTTTTCAGGACTGCATTAGTATACTTAAACTGGAAAAAAAAAATCTCCCTTTCATTGTGTGATGCACTCTGGAGGTAAAATTCTAGTGGGTATCAGAATAGAAGGCTTTTTTGGGTTATCATTAAGGTCTTCCTCGTTGCATCTTGAATTTGTATTTATCAAAATTGGCACCTTCAGAGTATGGCCTTACATGTATACAGCTGATTTCTCTCTTGCAGGCTGCTCTGTCTCTGAAGAACAATTCCCTGGACCAAACAAACACCAAGCCATGGCAGCACAGGGTCTTTGTGACCAAGAACAAACTGTCTTTGATAGCTGAGGAGCCTTAAGGAACAGGATTATTCTTCTCTATCCTCTTCTCTCCTACCAAAGATTATTATTCATCTACCATCACCAGCCCGCTGCCTTGGAAAGAGCCAGGCTTTCTGTAGGGATACTTCAAGTCTATTACCTCTTAGAATACATTTAAATGCAAAATCTACCTTTCTGGATGGGAAAGAAACAAAATGGTAATTTAATTTCAAATTCTTAAAAAATGCAGCTCACCCATGAAGAAATACATATTACAGTTATCAACTGTGCAGCTTCTCTTACATTTCCAGTGATTTTAGCAATGACTGATGGCAACCATAAGATCCCAGTCTCATCACTTATATTTTGTGCCCAAATGACCTTTACATTACTGCACCTCAACTACTGTCCAAGAAGAGATGCAATTTAAGGCATCTTATTGTCAGAATGAATGAAAGTATGCATACACTGAGATAAGCTCAACTGCTTCCTTCAAAGGCAAGATTTTTCTAGTCAACAAGGAATAATAAAACATGTATAAGAAATAGTAGTTTCCCTCTTCTGCAGAATAGTGCCATCTTAATTTAGCTCTATAAATGCTGTATTATCTACCACAGTCTCAGTGATTATAAAAGAAGATTTACTGTGCCAGATTTAAAATTACTAAAATGTCAAATTATAAAGAAGTTATATTTAAAGACACATTAAGACTTTGTGTGTGAGTAATGCAACCTTTCAGAGTTTGGATAAATTTAATTCTCTATGCTATAATTCCCTGTAGCATTTCAAGATGAAGTCACAGAAAATAATCAAATGCAATGATTAATGTGTTCCCAATGTATATGTTTTTAAAACAAGGTTCTAAGCATTGATTTAGCATGAATTTATGAATACAATACAAGTTCTTCCCCTGACTGCAATTCAGCCGTTCCAGATCATGACGAGAGGATTACTGAAAATACAGGTGTTGCATCAAGCTATACTCATAGCAAAAACCAAGGGATATCGACTCCCATTCCAGCACATAAAATCAGGAACATTGAAGATGCTTTAATGTATCTCATTACATACACTTGGAAAGGAAATGTCAGTTGAAGAACAGTCACACAAAACTGTAGTAAGACAATAGTAAGATTGCTTTATCTGTTCCAACAAAGACTGCAACAGATTTTCAGTGAGAATCCAAAATATACTCCCCAGCAAGAACATACCCAAAGCAAAGGCCTTGTATGATAAGCAGCTGAGGAGTGAACAGAAACCAAGCTTTGCTTTCCACATATCCAATCAAATAGTTGCCTCATGTTAATAAAGACCAGTGCCAATGGCACAACATTCAGAAATATTCAGAAATAATGTCTGTGAAGCTTAGCTCTTATAGAAAGAAAGCTTTGACTTCCTAGGATCCTTTCAAAGGAAATAAACAAGCCAATAATAATAACAGCTCCCTTCTCTGAAGCAATATAATGGTCTCTCCCACAGAGTACGATCGCTAGATATCCCAGTTCAAGAATTCTGAATTCAATTAAGGGGAGAAAAAATATGTTTAAGAGGACTACTGTTAACAGAATTATCAAAAATCACTCAGGCTATGTAATTAAAATGGTGCAGCAGTGGGGGGAAACTCATATGCAAGCAATCCCTAATGATGCATGCATTGATTTTCCTTAGTGATGAATCCTACAGAGACCTTTATAGTGCTCAGTAATGGAAGTCATGCAACAGTACATTTTAAGGTATTTGGTGACCAACAGCTAGACCCTTTTTGCCACAACATAAGCTTAGAGAGTCAAAATTCACGTTAAACTGGACACACTCAACACATCTGTATACTGACCTATATGTGTTTGAGCCATAACATCAGCTAGTCTGTGTGCAGCACCACTGCCTCCGCTCTGTGTCGAGGAGGAGGAAGTGGTTGATGTGGTAGAGCCGTGGATCGCCTGACTGATCCAGTGTTCCATGTTTATACTCCCCTGGCTTGAGGTGGGAGTTCCCTGGGAGTCGCCCTGTACCGAGCCTTCGTCTTCTGAACCAGAAGAAGTATCTAGTAATTAAAAATAGCTTGTTAGCTTGCAGTGCTTTGGGGTTTTCTCAATAGAAATAACTCATATTCATAGCAAAAATCTCAAGGAAGTGCCATTAAGAAAATCTCAGGAAGGTAGGCAAGCATAATGAGAAAACTGCAGTACTGAAAGCCCTGAAACTGAGTCAGTTGCTAACTATGCACCTCTCCTGCTCTAAGGTCATGGCATGGCATGTGTATTATTGTACAAAAAAAAAAAAGATAATTAAAGTCTTCCTTTATAATGTTAAACACAGAATCTTCTGAAGATCTCCAGCCAGAGAGAATATTAAAAAACTTTCCCAAGCTCACTCCACAAAGTCTGTGAGACACTTTTCCAATTGTACCAAGTCCAGTCCTCAGTGAAATGGGAGTCTCAGCTGGGTTCAGTGAGTATGAGAAACATGAGGAGCAGCACAACTAATTGCTAAGATGATGTCACATTACATTGTTAGGGAATAAACTAGAAAAGTGAAAGAGACTTAGACTATCATAAAATATGGCAAGCTGGTCATAGTTAGGTCCTTGTAAGCCCAAAAGGACCAGTGCAAGCTAAAGTATCACCAAGGGCAAAGCAATCATGTGAACTGTCTCTGTTGACTTTTCCACTACTCAGTTCACCTTCTCTTCAAACATACCTCAGTTAAGCTCGGTGTGCATCAAATGTCATTTCCATTACTATCTATGCTGACAGATTAGCAGTTCATAGCAGCAGAGAACCATTTCAAAACTTCTCATGAAAATAGAGAGATACTTACCTGGAGGTGTGTAGGCATCCATTGATGTTTGCACCACCAATGAACGTCGTTTTGAGGGCATGGGGACTGCCATTTTCCTTTCTTTATGTTTAGCAAGGGCTGCCTGCACTGCTTCTGTGTGGACATCTGCAAGGAAGGAGGTTTGAAGGCAGAGTTAGACAGAAAGGAGCTGTTCTTTGTGCATCCAGCACACCTGGCACAGATCTGTGTGTGTGCCAGCTGGGCTGACAAGGCACATCCCGTGATGGGAGGCCAGGAACACACCGGATCTCAGAGGAACTGCAGGAGTTCTCCTCGCTGTAGAAAAAGCAGCTCCAGTGAAAAGTGCTGTGCTAACAAACATGCCCTTGGAGCTGTATGATATTCCCAGAACAGTGCTGCAGTATTTGAAGAGCAGGAACATCACTCCCCCAGAGCAAACCTCTGTTTAACCAGGAGCTGCTACTTCAGTGACCGTTGCTGTTTTCAGTGGAACAGTGGTATCTTAACATTGCCCATTTTTTAATGGATAAGGTTTCCAATTTACACAAAAGTCACAGAGTAAGTGAACAGGAACATTTGCTTGAAGGTAAAAGGTATGTAAAATGCCACAACAGAAATGGCAACAGGTCCCTCATTCCCAAATCCTTTTCCTGCCACTGTCACTTGGCATTATTCACAGAAAAATGAGTACTATGTAGGGCTGGCCTGAGGTGGAATGGGGGAAAAAAAAACACCCTAAGCACAGATCTGGTGCTCTGCAGGCAGGTGCTACACACAGCTCAGACCAGTCCACTCCACAGAACCCAACAGATCCCTTCTCCTCAGGGAGGTGAAGAGCTTCTCTACCTTTCCCATTTGTTTATAGCTGCCTGCCTCCCAAAGTTTGAAAAAGGCTGTTTATCATGCCTAAAAGATGTGACTTTTTGATAATGACTTTGTTTTAAGCACCATTTTTTAATTACTGCCATAACTACATATTGAAATAAGTCTGCCTTTAGTTTACTACCTTGCACTGTTTGTCTGTGTATTTCTGTGTATTTGGGACAAGACTCACATGAGGTGAATGTATGCAAAAGATGTGGCAGCCAACAGGAGTTCCTTGTGTGTAAAGAAGTTACTACATATACTGACCATCTGACATCTTGCCTTTTACCAGTTGCCACTGCTCAGCTGTAGAAAATACAGCAATTTGTGTGCATAGTTTAGTTGCTCCCATTTGTGGATCGGGAGCACAGTGAATCAGGTCTAATCCAGAGTGATCCCACTTCTGCTGCTGCTGCTGCATCTCCTGGAAGACTGCCCTCACAGGCTGGGTTGGCAACATGCTGTCATTATCCTACTCCTGTGTGGATGTGGTGCCAGTTCTGAACAGGCAATGTGCCCCAAGAAAAGCAACAGGAAAGAGAAGAGTGTGTGTGTATATATATATATATACATATATCCCTATTTAAAGAAGCGTTGGTTGAATCACATTTATGTAAGTAACTTGTGAGTAACAACCTGGAAGGATGACTAGAAGCATTAGATGATAAGCTGCTGATAAGCTGCAGTGTCTCATTTCCAATAATGGTGTTTCCTATCCTCTGCCATGGTTTAAGCACCTCTCAGTAGAAGTACAACAGGGAAGAGTAAGAAAAATAGCATTACCAGCTGCTTCTGTGAGTTGCTTTCTTTCCTTTTGTTTTAAATCATGAGGAGGATGAGAATATCAGCAAAGAAAAGCAAACAGCAAAGCTGGAAAACCATTTTCAAAAGATAAAAGAGCCGTGCAGCTGATGGACCAAAATGAAGGAAGACCAATGTCATCATCAACCCGGAGAACAATTTCTCTCCTGTCAAGTCATTATTTTTAAGCAGAAAGTTTAAGGTCTTTCTTATAATTAAAAACTTATGAAAAGTTTATGTGAAGAGTATCAGAAAACTTATGTGAAAAGTATCAGACTATGAAAATAAACAATGTAAGTCTTACCTAACACCATGACCTCAAGATAAATTCCTACCTGCTCACTTCACACCAATGTCAATAAGGTACACAGGACTGAACATGCTCCCTAATAGTTTCTTATCTGTTAAAGAGGAAAAAATCTTGGTTTTCCTTCAAAGGATAGCAATTAGATATCAAGTAGTAAAAAAAAAAAAAAAAGCGCTCTCCCTTTAAAAAAGCTTAACAAACCAACAGTCTACAGCAATTTTTGGGAAAAAATAAATTTTTTTGAAGAAAATACATTTTTCTGATCAACACATGAGGGCCTATTTGGATATTATTGTACATATAATTGTTTTTTAACTGTGTCAGGAGGGAGAATAAATTCTGCCAAATTTTTTTAAAAGAGGACAACTGACAGAAAATCATTAAAATGCTTAGTGACAGCTGGACGCTGAATCAGAACTTGTGAATTCTTTGATTTCTTTTTTGATGCTGTGTTGATATGAGAAGATAGACTCATCAGCCTAATTAAAAACACTCTGCAGGGTTTTGATTTTCAAATGAGTCCACAGGAGTCCAGGAACTGAATTGTTTTCTTCATAAGGCACATTCTTGATATGTTTATTTGTAATGGGCTACCATGGAATAAACCACACTATAGATTGCTAAAAAAAACCAAACCCAAAACCTCCCAGGAAAGCAAAACAATGTCAAAGACAAGAAACTCTGAATAAACAAAAGGGAAGCTGACTGGGAAGAAGGAACATGCACACCTGCTCCCAGCCCAGCCAGCAAGCTCAAATATTTAGAAGGCATTACTCAGACCGTGGAGGCTACCAAAAAACCCTGGGACACATGTCTAGAAACTGCTGAGGACAGATAATCCAGAGATGGTCCAGGGAGCATCAACAAGAGTTTACAAGGTTCTGGGGTGAGAGGAATAAAATGCAGTATAAACAGTCAAGCTTGGGTGAAAAATCTTTTCACAATGTTCTCTCTCAGGAATAAAACTCTTGGCTAAACAAAGTTTCTCTAGGGATATAAAGAATGCCTAAGGATTAGGCAAAGAATGAATAACAGCTGATATAGATTGTATGGTCTCCCTTTTGAATGAAAGCCTTTTGGTGGGTTCTGAAGATGCTCTTAATCTGTCTGGACAGTCTTGTTCAGAGTGGGACTTGGTTAAACTAATGATCAGCCTTCAAGCCCTTCATGCCTCGAGACCAAGACCCAAAGTATTGAGAAATCAGAGAGGTGAGGGAAAGTCAAACTGATACTTCAGAATTATACTTGAGAGCAACTCATGGGTTACAATATCTATCCTGTAACCACAGCAAGACAGAAACAGTAAGGAGGTTTGCTCCCAGCAAATATCTGGTTCAGATATGCACCTTGCATACACATACTTTGCTGTTCTCTAGGTTTCAGCTTTGCTTTTCTGGTTTACAAACCATATTTGCTCATGTAGCATAAGGAATGTTAACCAAAATGCAACTAATAATCTCTTATTGTACTTTTGTGAAGCATGGATTCAAAGCCAAGTTGAAACATACATTCATCATCAGTATCCCTGGTAATCTGCTTCTCATGAATTTGAACAGGAGTGTGGCAGCTCTTTCCCTCAGTCAAAAATGGGCTGTGGTGCCCATCATATTGTACATAACTCACTGCTTCCTCAAAGCTGTCCCTAACAGCTACTGAAAAAATACAAGGAGACTTGCAACAGGAATTTATACAATAGGAACTGGATGCTCCTTTTTCTCTAAAGAAAGGAAACCACATTTGTGATGCACATTGGGATAAAGTGTGAAGACATTTCCAAGTTCCTTTGGGACAGGAAACTGCTATTCCCCCAAATTCCATAATCACAAAGCAGTTTGTGTTCACCACACATCACACACAGCATCAGCAGGAACATCACATTAGAATTTCAAACCATCTCTGATAGGGTGATGCTCCTGTCTTGCAGGTCTGATAAGTGTCTGAATCCCTTCTCAGTCTACCCTGGCATGCTTAGACTAACTGAATTCATCACACCGTGATTGAGTACTGCTATAAAACAAAGATTTCTCATTAATTTTTCCTGAAAAAAATTGTTCAAGTATGAAAACTTGGTCCAGAAACAACACACAGAAAAGCCTGCATTAAAACAAAAAAAAAAAATCATGAAAAGAACACTTCTTCTGTCTTTCCTTATAGTGTTGCTTGCTGTAATTTCTCACCTACTATAAACTTCTGATACGGTTTCAAATAGAAATATACCCTGATGTAATTGCACTCAAGCCTTCTGAGAAAGTCCTATGTCTAAGTGGAAAAATCATGCTTTCAAGTGAAATGTTGTTTCAAGTGACATTCTAACTAAACCTTTATAGCTGATAAAATTACTCCAGATCCTGACCCTTCAAAGCTCTCCTGTAGGTAAAAAAACCCATTTTACTCTTCCCACCTGGCTTTTCCACAAGAATGTCTTAACAGAAAATCTAGAGCACAGAGTAAAATATCATTACCTCTGTCTACAGTAGCAGGAACTAAGGCAGAATGACTTATCTGCTATTGTCCTCCACTGTTTTAGCTTGGCCAACCACACACTGAATCCAATTTGTGTGTCTGTACTCAAAGAATCAATAAATGAGAAAGAGCAAAGCAACAAGCTTGGGAAAGCTCACTTTTTAACATTTGCTCGTTGCTTAACACCAATCAACCTGGTGTTCACCATTCAACCTGACATATTTCTTATGGGCTACAAACTGCAGACACAACAGCTCTGTCCCCAGTCTTTTCCCTGCTGCATTCAAGCGTTTTTACTTGTTTATTCTCTTCCTTTACTTTCTATGACAGGATAGAAAAGGCAAGCATACTTTTGGGAATAAAGTCAGTAAGTGAAATAGAAAGGAAGTGGAACTGTAAAAACAAGCAGGTGATAGAGAGAAAGTTTCCTTTCAAAGAGCTAATTTTCTGTTATTATACAAGAGATGAAGTCTCAAAACAAAGGGAAGAGAAATTAAAACTGGCACAGAGAATAAGGGTCTGCAAGTTCAGACTTCCAGAGTGATGACCTATGGCTTTAGCCAATGAGCTCCATAACCAGAAATTCTCAACTGTTGCAAATTTGTCATGCCATCATCAGGATGAATTGCCCAGCTTTCCTGGGAAGTGCTCTGCTTAGTGCAGTCACTCTTTTCATCTGGTTTATCTCATAATTTGGCACAATGGTGTGCTCCTGCCTTAACTGGAAAGGCTTAGGAAAAAAAGCCAACCCCACCAGAACAGACATTACTGCCCAGAAGCTTGATACAGACACCTTTCTCAAACAGGGTGATTGAGTGAACAGAAGATGTCAGGGAGATAGCTGTAGTAACTGCTGATAGGTGGGCAGTGATCACAGGTCAAACAGTAATGCCCAGAAATACAGAAATAAACACTGTTAATATCAGACTGCTGATACTTTTCACTCCTTGCTCACAATGTTCTTTAACCATTTATTCCACACACTATCGATAACCTGAAATATTTTTTTGGGGGGAACACTAAAAATTTTTATTTAGTCAGAAGTTGAGCTGGATGGTTTTAACTGGCTCTGGGATAGCATAAGTCTCTTTGGAACTTTTTGTGAAGCCTTTTTTATGGAACATACTTTCCCTCCTTGCACAAATATATGTATACTTAGAACAAGTGGAGGCAAGCTGCCCTCTCCTAGTCATTTCCTTTGGGGAAAACAGTATGTATGATCCTTCTAGGCTCAGCTGCCTCCCCAGGCAAATCAGTCTTCTTTTCCTGAAGCAAAAAACAACTGTTGTGTGATTAACCAGGCCAGCCATTTCCTGCTCCACATACAGAGCCCTGCTGCAGCACCTCGTGTTTCTCTACAGCTGCTAGAGGAGCACTCTTCCAAAGAGTGCACTCTCATGTGGCATGGAGCATAATCCTGACTCATCCCTTGCACCCCATGAACAGGGATGCCCCATCCCTTACTTGGGCCTGAGAGAGTGTCCTTTAAAGCTCTGAAATGCAACTGAGACATTTGAAATATGCTGCAAATTCCTAGTCCTCCTAAAGACCTTTGCAGCTTTTAGCAGAATGAACTTGCTCCTTTTTCTTCAGATCTTCTTTTTTAAAAGAACAAAAACCTATTCAACAAATTACAGTTACATTCTTCCTCAAGGTGGAGGGCTTATTAGGGTTTGATTTTTTTTCCTTATATAAGTTTAACTTGCCTCAGCAGCTTCCTTTATTCAATATTAGCTACATTTGCTCCATAGGCATGTCAAACACTCAAAATACTGTAAGCAAAGCAGTACCTCCTCAGAGATCAGGAATCTGGGTATGAGCTCTGCATGGATCACAGAACAGGGTGCTCCTCCCAAGGCAAGCAGCAGCTACATTAAAAAATTCCACATTATAAAACTGTTCCTCACAGCCCTTGCATAAAATGCCTCAGCACACAAAAGAAAAACATTATCTTCTTTTGTACTTAAATCAGGTCTTGCAGTTGTGTGTCAAGTAGTTTTCCTGCATCTCATTTACCACGCAGCCCTGTCTCTTAAGACAAGAAATTAGACTGGCTGTAGACGGGAGTCGTGCATTGCATTGCTAGAATCTAGATTTTAGAATCTGTTTCTGCCTCTGCTTCTGATAAAATATATTCCTTCTTCTGGTTTTCAGTTTCCCAGGAATTATAAAGCCTTCATATGCAATCAGCAGTTTAAGAAACACAAATATGAAAAAACAAGCTGTTGCCTATTTTTTTCTGTAAAGAGGCAGAATTACTTAACAGAGTCCCTACCATCTTCTGCAGCCAGGTTTGTCTGTTGTGAGGTAATGGTATTACTTCCATCCCTCCTTTCAGGGGACATACCCCTGGAAGAATAAAACTGCCTGGAGACAAACCTAGTTGTGACCTGAATTCATCCACCTCTTCTGTTTCTTCCTTTTGGCTCATGTAACTCCTCTCATTCCTCTCCTCTCCCCTCCTCTTTTTGTCATCTTTTGTTTGTTAATTTTTTCTTGTTTTGAGCTAGCCATTGGAAATAATCTTAATTCCTGTGCATTAGTAGCCAATTCCTGGTAACATGATGGATGACACAACTGGGATTAAGAGAGGCCTAAAGACTGAGAAGGTTTAGACTCCTTGTTTGTTACAGGATAGCCCTCAAACACAACTAACTCACTCAGAGAACAGCAGATTATTAAGATCAAGAAGGCTGATGGTCTGCTCTAATGAGTTAAGAATGCCAAAGGAGTTTTAATTAGAGGTTATTTAGGTACATATAATACATAGTTATGTCTATGTTATAGTCATATTGCAGTAGAGGATCAGCCCTGAAGTCAGACATTTAACAAATAAGTAAAACCACAAATATATCTCTGTCATAGGGAAGCAGGCATCTGGGATGGCAACAAGGATAACAGCTGGAAGAACAGACAGAGGAGGCAAGAGAATCAAGGGCATTTTCTGCTGCATCAACAGAGTGCATCAGAATAATCAAAACAATTTCTAGTTATTAAAAGGAAACAGCTGATACTATAGAAAAATAGCATTATCAAAGGTGAATTTTGGCTGAAAATTGTGGATAAGACAATGGTAAGTATAGCAATTGTATGCTAAGTAATTATACAGAGAAGGTTGGTAATTGCTGTCTTACAGGAAACCAGTAGTTGAAAGCATGAAAGTTGCTTCTGAGTTTAATCAGACCTTAGTTGAAGCTACCATGGGAACAAAGGATACACTGAGAATTCATTTCCTAATAAGCAGCCTGCAAATACTCTGAACAGAGATAACTTGGTAGCTACATTTATAGGAAATGCAATCAGGACATAGTAAATAGGGTGAAACATGGTAAATGTGGTATCATCAGAACAGGTTACAGCTGGGTTTTGTCTTTCAGTTGTCCTAGACTGACAGCACTGAGTTATTTTCAGGCAGACACAGGGCAAGCGATTTCATAAAAATTGCTGTGTTCATCCAACACAGATCAGTCCCTCAGAAATCATCTCACTTCTGGGAATGTGAAAGTGAGTCCATATAATAACAGATCTTTGCTGGGAGTGATGTTATAATGAAGCAGCCTCAGAATACTTTCACAATCTGTCTGGGTATTAAGATAGGAAAGCACATGGCCCCAAACAGTGTGACACCTAATTTCTCTCCATCTGGAAGTAGCTGTGCTATTAATTCTGAAATATGGTGTTCACGACAGTCAACACATGACTGCATGCAAGAACAGCTGCTCTAAGATAACTCTCATTTATAGGATGGCTGTGGAGGTTACTAACAGAAATAAACTGTTGCTTACCTTTCAAAAAACAACTTACATGGGCAAGTTTCAGTCTTTGGGATATTTAAGTGACATATACTAGGCCTCTGGCTTTACTGGGAACTGGGGATACATGGATATGCGAGGGAAACTTCTGCTGTCTTTTCCTGAATCTGGGGCTGAATATTGTACCATTTTTGGCAGTTAAAAGCCAGTGGTTTAGAAAAGATGTGCACTCCTATGAATGTGCCACTGGAAAAGGCTTGGCTTTCCAAGGATGCTGCAGCCAACAAGCCCCAATGGTGCAGGAAGCCACTCCCCTTGCACTCCACAAAGGGCTGTGCCATCCTTCAGCCAAAGCTGAGCACCTCCTGAGCATCTTCCATCCCCACCTGCTGCACACATGCACAAGCCAGATGCTTGGTATGCTCTCACGTGGTCAGAAAGCTAAACTCTAAGGAAGAGAAGCATGGCTGTCATCTCCTACTTTGGCTGGCACAGCAGTTATCCATAATTCTGGGTGGAAGGAAGAGAGAAGCTGGACACATGGCTGGGAAAACTCTACAGGCAGGCTGAGAAACCCAGAGCTCACATGCTGTAAACAGAAGATACCAAAACAACAGATTGAACCCTCTCTGACTCCACTGTTGGTTTTGCTGAAAGGCATAGGTTTTGCTTTAATTTGGATTCTTCAGGTATTATAATAAAGGTAATTTTAAAATGTTTTCTCAAAACTCTGAGTTTTAAAATCGTATTAACTCCACTCATAAGTGAAATAAAATCCCAACATGCAGGTCTCCCACTAATAATTTCCATCCCTCCATTTATTTATTACCCCATTGGTAATGCAATCTGGAAGTCAGCTTCACACAGTGATCTCATCTCAGGCCCCCTTACTATGCAATCTGAACTAAACTAACTTTATATTTGTTTCTCTCCAGAGATCCTCAAATAATTTTTCTCAAGAGTTGTATACTTATCCCCACAAACTTTTTCTGCTGGGTCAAAAGCAAGAATGTGGTCATATAAATTACATATTTGCCAGCGTTTTTCTTCAATTTCTTTTTTGTCCTGATTGAATTGTAGCTTGAAATTTATAAGCAAGATAAATCAGATAGGAGATTAAATAATTTCTGAATAAGTCTGTTTACAGCCAGTTTAATGATTTCAAATTAACTTCTATAGGTAATCCTCACTCATATTTAGGGTTAAAATATTATTGGTTTTATGATCAGTCACATGAGCATTTATATGCAGTCTCATTCTAATACATAGCATATTAAACATATTTTTCTTTCTTCTTATTCTTTGGAGAAATGCTAAATGATGAGGGTTTAGTAAAAATGATTTCTCAAATCTTTCTATTCCATCCTTTAGCATGCACAACTCTCATAGTGTAATTTTTTTTTGTCAGTTCTGGCAGGATTGCAGAGTGAGATCTTGAATGCCCTATCAAAACCACAAAATATAAGTTACCTGTATATTTTCAAATCACCATAAGGTAAGCTGTAAAGACACAAAATATCACCAACCTTTGTTAGGGTTCATGCACACACCTACCTCATGGTAGATAAGAACAAATAAATGGTGAGGCAGGTACTGAAGCTCTTAGAGCTCCAGCTAAGAAAGGTCTGGTGCCAGCATCTCGAGGACTTGGGTCTACAGGGAACATTCTTTCACTCCTAACTACCATATTTCAAATGACCCTCAAACCTGGCCTGGGATGATTTGTTCTGAAGTTTAACAATTTCGTCCTCAGTATATATTGTTCTCTTTTCCCCTTTGAACACCAGCGTGGGAAAGGTGGCTCAGGAGTTTGAGCTGTGAGAGGTGTAGTTTTGGCAGTACCTCCAAGTATCTCCAAGTATCACTTTTAAAAGAGGTGCTGAGTGTACTTGGAAAATGGGCTGTTCCCTGCAGTGGTGGGATCTCTGGGGCAGGGGCTGGCAGCTCTCCAAGGATGGTGTACCAGACCAGTTTTTTCTTTCTCACCTTCACCAGCTAAATTATGGGAATAAAAAAATCACCAGAAGAGTGTCAGAAGGGAGGTACTCTCCCAGCTGGGAGTGCAGGTACCACAGCCACCCTACAGGCCGTACCCCTTCTCCATGCTACCAGCTGAGAGATGTTGATTCCACAAATGGCATTTCTCAAAACACTCAATTTCTCAGCTCCCAGCTGTTCACATGCTGCTGTGCGTTTTAAAACCTGTCCACTGAGTCCATACAGTGCATGTGCTCTCACTTGCTGGTCTTACTTCTGGGACACCATGAGCCCCTAGACACAGAGGCAGCACAATTTCAGTTACGCTGCTACTTCCCACACCATTCCTGACATCTGGAAAACTCAGCTTTTAGAGCTCATTGGTCTCACTTTCTTAAGGATTACACTGCCTCAGGCAGTGCTCTGGTCATCTTCAAGGCCTATTACAAAGCTCATGAGAAACAAAAGATTTAATAACCTTGGCCCAACCCATTTCTCCCATCCTTATCTCATCAGAGGAGAATTCTGGTGCAGTAGAAATCATAGAGACACTATCTCATTCCTAACATATCCATGTGCTTTTGAATATATTACATTGTATTCCCTAGCAATTAATGTTGCTCTTTTTAAAGTTTTTAAATTTTATTGGTGCACATTTTTTGTTTTATGCATTCTGGTTTTAGATGGGTTTTTATTACTGACAAGTGGAAACAGTAAAAGCCAGGTCCTGGCACACAAGAAGAAGGTGTTCTGGTTTTCAGCATTGGGATGGAGAACTTCTTCCTTCGGCCTAATCTAAAGGCCACAGGGTGTCCTTTTGGAAAAGTGAAGTTGGAAAGGACCTGATGTTCCAGTTCCTTGTGTGTTGATCACCAAGCTGAGGAAGGATGACATACTTGCTCGCCAGAAAGATGCTGAAGGTCTCTGAGGGAAAATTGCTCTCTGAACCCCACAGACCATGACTGGCTGGGAAAGAAAAAACTGGGGGAGATTCACGGTGACCAGGAAAACAGTTTCTGATCCCAAGGATGTGCCCAGTTGCCCAGGGGCTCTGTGACCTGGCAGGGCCCCAGCAGCTGCTGCTGTACTGCACTGCAGCCTTTACGTGGCAGCAGAGCCCAGCTCAGCTCTGGCACCACAACGGCAGCCACAGGCAAGGGGCCAAGCTCTGGCAGGACAGGTACCACAGGGCTAGTGGAGAGGTTTTTAAGCACCAAATGAGTTAAGACCATTCTTCCAAAAGCAAGACAGCTGATATGATGGCATTTTAAATAATGGTGGCAGAAACTTCAGGTCCTCCTATGAGGGTTTTCAATGCTAGCAAGAGCAGGATGCAGCCACTGCTACCAGTGAGCAAACAGGGCCCAGTAACTGTATGGAGGGACAACAGCCTCTGAAAATGTCAGTCTTCAGCTGAGCTAGCTCATCCAGACAGCACAGCAGGAGTGTGAAAGCTAGGCTGTTCAGGCTACTCCCTTGCCTACTCCACCACACAATTTCTATCTCCTTATCTCAACACACCATTCCGAATCCATGGACCTGCAGCTTCCAAAAGTACCTGAGAAACCTAGTTTCTAAATGGCAGTAAGGAAACAAAAGCTGCATGGCCAACTGCAGCTGCATCTACATGAGCAGTATTAACTCACACTCCGGTCTGTGCCCGACTTTGCAGTGCCATCAGCAGACCAAGCCCGATGCTGACATCTGTTCTGCATGCAGAGCCACAAGTGCTGTGCAAGCCAGCATTCCTCTGTCTGAGCTTTCCTGCCTGAAAATCCACTAGGCCAGAAAAGCCTCTTGGCAAGAGTTACTGATCCAGCCTACAGCACCATTTGTCTTCAGTGTCATCTTGAGCTCCCAGATAATGTTAGAGTACAAGCACCGGATAAGGAATGGCAGTTGCTAAGAGAAAAACATTGCCATGATCTACACTTGGCAAACCTTTACAAATACTGGTTTTAAATGACTAAACACTAAGAGATTTTTTTTTTTTAAATCAGTAGTAAACAAATCAAGGAATGCTTTTGGATTAATATCGGCTAAACGATTTGCCACGTTTGTATAAAGTAAATAATATCGCTTAACCCTGCACTAATTCAGTTACTACACTTTATAGCATTTTCTATTTCTTTAGACATCTGAAAGATGATCAAAGCTGACATATTAAAACATAGTGGTTTCAGGCTCCCTTCCTGCATAAAAAGAAGCAGCCAAGAAATTTTAAACCTTTTTGGTTTTAAAGAATTAGACTAAATTTCCAGTCTAGGCTGAATTCTAAAATCCAATTATCTCCAAATAAAAAATATCCCAGGAACATTTAGGAGAAAAACATAGTGTCCACAGACTCAAGTGACAATTTTATTTAGAATATAAAATCATATAAAGCAGGTTTCCAAAATTATAGTTCTGAAAAATTTGGTTACAACATTAATGAAATACTGATAAAATAAAAAAGATTGAAGTAAGAAAACAGGTAGGGATTAAAAATGTCACAGTTTGACATTTTGCATAATACAAGAGAATAAGTTGAAGGCAATATTAGTGGCAGCAATGATTTTGAGTCTCCAAAGAGAGTTCATTAAACAATCTTTGCTGACATCTAAATCCACATAAAAAGCAAAGGCATGGAAGGAGAACTGGATGACTTTCAGAATCTTAGACTTCCAATTAGGAAAACCTTACCAAGAAGAGACAGAAAAGGACTTTGATCAGACTTGGAATGGGAGATTTATTTGCAGATGTTAATTGAAATGAACTGTGCAAAAACACTAAGGAAGGGAAACATTTTCCTAGATGTGAATTCCTTATTGGTTAAAGAGTGTGTATTCATTTTGTTTTGGGCTTTTTCCAAGTAGACGTGCCAAATGTTATAACAAACATTCAATCTGGGTAACAGCTCAGATCTAACAATCACAATGTGATCACAGCAGAGATGCTGAAGTATTAAGCACAGCAAAACAACAAGCCAAACAAAGACTTCTACCTGAAGAAAATCTGAATCTGAAAACATGATAACCAGAATGAAATCTGACTTGCAAGTTTGCAACCTACAGTAATAATTGAGTAATTAAGAGACCAAGAAAGAAAAAGACTCCTGATCTCACAGGAGCAATACATAGGAGGGGAGGACATATTTCAGGGTTGGGATGGTTTGGGTTTTTTTTCAGGGTGGAATATTGCACTGTATCTTAGCAAAGCTCCTCTGAAAGTAAATTTGAAGATGATCTGATAACTTTTAAAAATTGAAATGTATACTTACATTTACTTTCACTGACATTTGCTACATTTGGTTTTCTTTTGAGTGAGTGAAGATGCAGGAGTTGTTCAAACCAGTTTGCTGGAGAGCTTGGTGCCTTGCTGAGGAGTCATGCTATACAGCAGTCAAGCTAGGAATTCAAAGCCTTGCCAGAAGTCCCCAAAACACTGTCAAGCTTTTCAGTTTTAACTCTGAGGACATTTTCAGAGCAGCAAAATCTGAATTTATACTATAGTCCTGAGTCTCCTAAAGTGAGACTTCTGCACTAAGAACAGCTCTTTACACTGAATTCCTTACTCTTCTTCTCAGCAGCAAAGCTTGTGTCTTTATTATTTAGATACATATATGATTACAACTCGCCCCATCCCTAAGGCAGGACCCCATGAACCATTTCAGTGAACAAATGCCTTCCTTTTAAGGCAGCAGGCAGCAACTGAAACCAAGAGGCAGCAACACCAACTCAGAGCATTCTTGGGGTCTCAGAAGAGCAAGATACGCAGTGAAGATATGCAGGATGTTTCCTTTTGCCCATCCCCAAAGTGACTCAACATATTAGTTTACAAATGGCAAACACAGTAGACAACTTTCAACTCACAGTCAAATGCACATGTTTTTAACAGAACTGCTCTGGAGAGCCACAGCTTGGAGATTTGAGGACCATGTGTTGAACGCCCACAAATTAGACGAGTTCAGGAATAGTATATTTTCACCTATTTAAAAACACTGGGTAGAAATCAGACCATTTATAGTGCAATGTTGGCGAATCTTCTAGGAGCTTATATATCAAGGAATTATTATGCAGATACCACAATCATTATTCAACAAAAAATTGGCAACATCTACAGTATGAACCCAGCTTTTCGGAGGGGAGGAGGGAGTTTTAAAAATTTATCAGAATGGTCTGGACACACATGAACTTTCTCTGCCACATTTATCATTTAATTTTCCTTTAAATGGGACTGGCAATCTCCTTGACCAATGGAATGAACCAGAGATATGTTATAAAAGGTTTAATAAGGAGTTCTCCACAATTTTCCTGTTGTGTCAGCACAATGAGTCTGACTGCATCCAGCAAGAGCATCTCTCAAACACAATCCAGAGCTTACACAGTCAAATTTACTCTCCTCAAGACCCTCCGTAACCATCAGGCCCTGGCTTCTGACTCTCAGATCACCTGGGTCTCTCTGCCACAAAGGTTGGTGGGTGCTGCTGTCTATGGCTCCCTAATTCTGCAGCTGCAGGAGAGGCAGCACCACGTGAACCAGCCTGTGGCCTCAGGCTGCTGTCTGAGAAGGATGCTCATACTGCAGCAGCCCCTGAAGCAGTTCAAACAACAGCTGAGCACACCTACCCTTCATCCTGGTAAGGTGTAGTATATGCAGTTACATCTTCAAAGCTAAGAGTAAAGAAGTTTCAGAGCTCACTTTTCCTTTATGGAGTCACAGAACTGTTAAGGTTGGAAAGGATAACATTATAGAGACCAACCATTAACCCAGCACCACCGTGTTCACTACTCAAGCACATCCCCAGGTGCCACATCCACATGCCTTTTGAACACTTTCAGGCATGGTCATTCCACTTCTTCCCTGGGCAGCCTGTTCCAATGGTTGACAACTCTTTTGGTGACGAATTTTTTCCTCATATCCAATCTAAACCTCCCCTGGCACAACTTGAGGCCATTTTTTCTTGTGCTATCTCTTGTTACTTGTGAAGAGAGGCTGAACCCCATCTGTCTCGTTTCCCTACAGGGAGTTGTACAGACTGATAAGGTCAACCCAGAGCCTCCTTTTCTCCAGGGTAAACACCTCCAGCTCCCTCAGCTGCTCCCCCTAAGACTTGTGCTTCAGACCCTTTGCCAGTTTCATTGCCCTTCTCTGGACATGCTCCAGCACCTCAATGTCTTTCTTGCTGTGAGAAGCCATTATAAAACAGTTTTAAACCAATCACTTCCCTCACTTTGTGTTGTATCTGGAGCAGTATCACGAAGAAAGTTGGATCCCATTCATTTGGAAATGAGTTATTACCCTTCTGTTCAGCTCTGAAATTAATTTTATCTTCCTTTAATCAGTGCTTCTATTTTGGGCATAATGATGTTCCCAACTTGCTATACTGAAAATTAAAAATTTTTCTTATAGTATTACCAAACTAGAATCAGTACAGTAAAAGTCAGCTGTGCCACAGAACCACAGACTGGAGTAGGTCAGCAGGAACCTCTGGAGACCATCTGGTCAAACTCCCTGCTCTAGGCAGAGTCATTTACAGCACACTGCTTGGGGCCACATGAAGTAGAGTTTTGAAGAGCCCCAAGAATGGACACACCACAACTTCTCTTGGCAGCCTGTGCCAGTGCTCAACCTCTCTTAGAGAAAAAAAAAAAGGTTTTTCTTATGCTTAAACTATTTTTTTCATATTTGAATGAGTCTGACTGCATCCAGCAAGAGGCATCTCTCAAATACAGTCCAGAGCTTACACAGTCAAATTTACTCTCCTCAAGACCCTCCATAACCATCAGACCCTGGCTTCTGACTCTCAGATTACCTGGGTCTCTCTGCCACAAAGGTTGGTGGGTGCTGCTGTCTATGGTTCTCTAATTCTGCAGCTGCAGGAGAGGCAGCACCATGTGAACCAGCCTGTGGCCTCAGGCTGCTGTCTGAGAAGGATGCTCATACTGCAGCAGCCCCTGAAGCAATTCAAACAACAGCTGAGCACACCTACCATTCATCCTGGTAAGGTGTAGTATATGCAGTTACACCTTCAAAGGTAAGAGTAAAGATGTTTCAGAGCAGCCCAGATCCCTCTGAATGGCATTACATGTGTGGCCTATCAACCACTCCTTCCAATGTGGTATCATGTGCCAGTGTGTGAAGAGGGCACTGCTTCACCTGCAGAGTCACTAATGAAGCCATTAATGTGTACTGGAGCCAGTATTCACTTCCTACAGTACCTATCAGAGTCTGGTGTCCAGTTGGACATTGGGCCACTGATCACAACACTCTGAACTCAATTCCAGCTAATTTTCAGACCACTTCACTGTCCACTTATCTAATCCACATTTCACCAGTTTGTCAAGGAGGATGTTAAATACACTGTTAAAAGCCTCACTGAAGTCAAGGCATACAACTTTCACTCTCTTCCTTCAACCTCCAGGGAAGTCATCTCATTGTAGAAGGTCATTAGGCCGATCACTGACCAACCTACTAAGAGAACTTTGCAAATCCACGCTGTCCACTCCAAATCACCGCCTTGTCCTTCATATATTTAAAAAGAGCTTCCAGCATTATTTGCTCCACCACCTGCCCAAGAGATTGAGAAGAATCTGGCTGGCCTGTATTTTCCCAGATCCTATTTCATACTGTTCCTGAAGACAGCAATGAACCTTGCTTTCTCTCAGACTGCAGAAACCTCCTCTGACTGACACAACTTTTTGAGGAGTTTAAAGTGGACTCACATTGGTCAATGATGCATCCCCTTCACGTCCCACAGACTTCTACTCATTTAGTTTGTTCAAATACTCCTTGTCCTGATTCTCCTTCAGAGAGGGTAGGTTGTCATTGTTCAAGACTTTCCCATTGGTCTCAGATGCCTTGGTTTCCAGAACTCAGATATCACCAGCACAGAGCAAGGCAAACTATACATTAATTATCTTGGCCTTTTCCATGCCCTTTGTCACCCAGTCTCCTGCCCCACTCAGCAGTGGGACCATGTTTTCCTACTCTTCCCTTGTTTACTAAGGTGCCTGTAGAAGGCCTTTTTGCAACCCTTCATGCTCACTGCCAGATCCAGTTCCAGATGCATCTTGGCTCTGTAACTCCACCTCTGCACACTTGGACGGTGTCTCTCTATTCACAGGCTCTCCATGAACGTTCCCCATGTATGGCCACATGAGTTTACAACAAATTTCTTTTTAAAAAAGCGAGGAACAGAACAAGACATTTCAAATTTTCATTCCAGTTCTGGGGTCTTCAGTCCCACTCACCCGATCTGTAGCGCTCATCCCGTGACCCTGAGGACCTGCGACGGTGATACCGAGAGGAAGAGGACGGAGTGACAGGAGTTCGACGTTCTTGTGGTAATGCCTGGTCCACCCCTGCATTAATGAAAAAAAAAAAACCAAACAGCTCACTCTGATTGAATTTTGGAAGATTTATAGTGAGGAGGAGTTCAGCATACACTAGGAGTAGAAAACGAACATTCAGTGCCTAAAGCGCGTCGTGTCAATTGGTTACACACTACCTGCCTCTGGTCAGCTTTTCTGATGTGGTTATTTTCCTGGTTCTCTCTAAAAAACCTTTTTTCCAGGGTCATGGACAACATAGAAAGAGCAAACGGACAGTAAGCTTGGCAATTTTTATTTCCACAAACAGATGACTTTTCATAAAGTAGTATTTAGGAAATATTTTAATGAGCTAATAAAGGCAGACACCATTGCAATATTGAAACCTTCCTGCAAATTGACTCCTAGGAAAAACTTACTGTGTATCATCTAAAACCTCATTTGGTTGGATGGTGTCAGCTGGTGACAACACAACACTGACCTGTGGAAACTAGTTCCTGTGGGAAGGGAACTATAGTGATATCTATAGTCATTTTTAGCTACCAATGGTCAGAAAGTAAACAATAACTGCACCAAACCAGTCTTAAAATAGTAACCTGTTCCAGCAAAACAACAAATACAGCCTTGTAAACCAGCACCATTTGAGTATGCTGAGCCCAAACACCCAGTATTTTAAGATTCAAACTTTTTGTTAAATCCTTTCTCACAGTGGATTTGCTTTTTTTTTTAAATAGTATTTTCTTGAAAGCTTCTTAGACTATAGTAGTAATATAATAGCAGCATGATATATAAACACTTCTAGAAAGTGATGTTCCTTGACAACTTTCAGAGAAGAGTGAAGGCAATGACTTAAGCAGCAAAGCTCAAATAAACAATAGGAAAAGAAAGCAAACCTGCATCTGTAATAGTGGCATGATGTGGTGCCCTGCTCTCTTCCAGAGAAGAACCTGAGCAGATAAGCCCAGCTGATGCTTTCAGACTGGAGCTAACAAAGCACAGAGCCTTGGACGTGTGATGCACAGGGATAAAGAACCAGGAGTACATAACAAAATAAAACTGATTTTTTGCCTTTAAGAAGTAGTTACACATTATATGTAACTGTAACAAAAGAAATAAAACTGGCCCCTTGCACTTAGGGCTCAAATGTACAAGTAATAAGTTGAAACTGGATTCAACAAAACAATGCTTGGAAATATGCTCATATTTTTCAATTAAAACATAATGTAAACTCTCCACTATGATTTCTGAATGGTTCAATGCCAGCTTATTAGAAAGGGATAAGAGTTAACATTTGTGGGAACAAGAATTTTTATGTAGACTTCAGACCAACCGAAAATCCTGTGATTACTTCAATCAGTCTCAGTTGGGTTTCAATGGACTCTTTAAAAAGCATCCTTTGAAAAAAGTTGGCATTGTATGCTCATTTCTTTGTGAAAATAAACTGCACTTGAAATCCAGCTTCTCTCTTAAATCTTTGGATTATCAGCAATGTCAAGTCTGCTTTGACTTTGTGGAAGAATGGCTGGTTGGCTAAAAAACATGCTTGGAATAAAATCTCATAGGCGCCTAAAAGACAGAATGAATCCATAAATTTCCCTCTACTCAGATTGTGATTAATAATTCACTCTCTTAAATCAAATAAAATGTCTTCATTTAACTCCTCTGTCTCCACACTATAGCACAGCATAATTTCACTTGCTCTTACTTCCCTTAATATTCTTTCAGTCAGGTGAACCTGACTTCTAAATCACTGAAATAATCAAAAGGAGTACTTTCTTCTTACTTTTATATATCAAAATGAATATTTTCTGCTACCTTTTATATTCAGAATTTTTCCTTCTTTATTTGGTCACTCTAAAAATGAGCAATATACATTTAATAATAAAACTAATTTTGACTGAAATTTGTCCAAAAATAGTGTTTCAGTCTGTATGAGATGCTAAGCACCATTACTCATCTCAGTTCTTACCTACATCATCAAGACTGAAATAATTTCTGGAAATCACATACATTCACAAATCCTAAAAACCACACAAAAATCCTAAAAAAACCACACCCTAATTTCTACACCTAACACTAACAGAGGTTTTGCTAAGAAAGCAGTGCCACATTTCCCATGGCAAGTGACTTGTGTAGGGCAATGGCATGTGGAGAAAAACAAAGATAATTGAGATAATTGAGTTGCCACTGCAGTACAACATCATGATGATACAGGAAAAGGGGATTAACTGCATCTTCCAAACAACAAATCTATGTGGAATAGGCTTTAGAAACATCTAGGGTAAATTAAATTGTGAGGAAAAGCAGCAGTTTCAGAGGTGCACAACTGCTGCAGGAGGGAGATCTTCCAGGTAGACCTGAAAGCCATTGGGCAAAATACACTCAAGCCTGTGGCTTCCCTCTCCTGGCTTAGTGACTGTGAGACACCTCAAGTATCTCAGTCCCTTTTCTGTGTACTGTGGGCAGTACACAAACATCTTTTTCCAGCTGTAAAATAAACAGTGCACACAAGATGACACCAAACACTGACCCTGCCATGGCAGAAGACAGCGGGACACCCAACTGGCCAGGCAGTGCTGCTGCCCACAGCACTCCCTGACACTGCCAAGGGCTCTTCTCTCCTCCAGTACACAATGGAAATTGAGGTTTTACTACAGATACATTAAGTGTCTCATCTAGTCTTAAAATGGAGACACTTTAGCAAGTTTTGTTTCCTTCTACTTTGTATATACGTGTTTGTTCTTTTAAGTCTGTTCTGACCCAAAGGGAAACACAAAGTTTCTTCATACAGTGAGGAAAGAGGGAGCCCCAACTCAATATCCTGCACCAGTAGTCATTTAGGGCTAGAGAAAACTAAATCAGAATATCAAAATGTCTTATAAGATCTGGGGGATCATCTGATGGCTTTACTTCCCACTTGCCCATATATATATAAACAGTGAATAAATCTCTACCCGAGAGTGGAGCAGGACATGTGAACTTGGCTCATTGATAACAGCAATTAAGATAAGGAAGTTAATTGTGTGCTAAAATACAAGGAGAAGCTCTGCAGCAACTGTGGGGACACCTCTTCGTATTATTTTCCTCTAGGTGAAAAAATAGAAAGCACTGTCCCACTTTGCAGAGACAGCAAGGAATTGGATGACAGTTGTCTACTGAAGGGGCTGGAGCAGGAATTAGCTGGATTGCCTGGACTCACATCTTGCCTTCCTGGGCACCCGCTGGCTCTCAGGGCACCATGGATGGTGTGAGACAAAGGACACAGCAGCAAGAACCCACACACTGCCATTCCTGAGCGATGGGTGGGGCTGAAAGCCATGCAGAATAATGAGTACCATGAAATCAGTGAAGCGCTGCCACAAATAACAAAGCGGTGTTAACAGCCAAATTGTTCGCCTCCATGAAGGCTCCAGCAGTATAGTGCAGTAACAAGAATATGTATTTTTCACTTCTTCTTCTAAACAGAACTAAACTCAAAAAATTGATAGCTTTTAGAGCCAGCACAAGGGTCCATGAGTTAAGTGCTAATGCTTGTTCAAGTGCAGCTTCGCCCAGGCACGTTTGTCCGCGAGTAATGACTTGAGAATCCATACTTGGATCGATTCCTAAATTTAAGGTGGTGGCAAAGTAATGAATGGCTTTCCTAAGAGAAAGGACAGTGTCATGCCAGTGCCCTGTGCACACATTCACAGTTACTGTCAAAGTGGCATAATTCTTAATAACACCATGGTCTACTCCAGTCTTGCAGCTGAAGCAAGACTTTACCAGGTAAGTATGATTAGCACTAGTGATTGACTCTCTGCAAGCCATGAAGAATTTCAGGAAAATAGATCTGCCTGGAACACAGTTATTTTCTATGAGAGGCTTAGCAATCCGTGCTTCACAGTCACCACAACACATAGACATCAGCAGGTGCACTGGAGCAAACAGACATGTTCCTAATAGAAGCTAAAGCTCCTGAGACACCTATATTTAGCTGTCTACAAGAAGATGCTTAAGCTAAGCTCCCATTATGAAAAACAGAGACCTAGACCAGAACTCAGGTCTTTGTTTCTAAACAAAGGTGTCAAATTTCTTTGCAGATGTTGTGGACTGTGATATCTGGCTTGACCAGAATGGCACTGTCCCCTTGAAGTCCTGTTTTATGTGTGCTCACTCTGTGCAGATGTCTCAGAACCGTAGGAAGTCCTGAACAGTATCAGACACCCATCCTCAGGCAACTCCCTAAGTCCAGTGAAGCCTTGAGAGCTGTGCAAGTGCTCAGTGGAGATATCTCCTTTGGAATAAACTGAAAAGCTCTTTGGATTTCATCAGCTGAATTAACTATATCTCTTCACATAAGAATGGAAGCATAAATATAAGGTTCATAGCCAGACAACTTAATGCAGATATATCAATCCACAAATCCTAATCTGCAAGCTGGATCCAGTCTTGACTGCATTTGGCTAAAAATGCAAGAGCCTCAGTAAAGCTTTTTAAGCAATACACTGCAAGCTGGATAGCTTTATTTTAAAGTGCATGGAAGGTACAAAACTGTCAGCTGGAAGCAGGTTTCACCTTTTTAAATTTTTTTTCCCTCCTTCACCTCCTTGTTCCTCCTTTCTTTATTACTTCTTTTTGTAGCTAAATTGCAACACTATGTGCAGATAACATGGCAATAGCTGCCCTCTCCAGCAGAGGGCAACTATTTCTTTAATGACAGCTGACAAGCTGCTTTGATGTATCTCTTATTCCTATGTCTGTACCAAATTTTTGAATCTAAAAATATTTAAAAGCTGAAATGCCCAACTGACAAGAAATAGAAGGCATTCTTAGACAGAGGCTACGTTTATTGCTCTAAAACTAACTTACAATGTGTGCCCCCAGGAGAGAGAGCTGTAGGATAAACCAAACAACTCCAGGGCCAGTGGGAAGGAAGGCACACAGCGCTGGCAGTGCAGTTTTAAGAAACAGTATTTACCTTCCCTTCACAGTATTTCCTGAGCTTCTATTCAATGGCTGATGGCTCAGCTTTAAAAGTAAAGCCAGGTATGAACACACAGTGTATTTTGTAAACATGTTAAATATCACACCATCCCCATGGAACTCATTGCTTAGTGTGGCATTTCACACTTCCCATCAAATGGACAACTAAGTAATAAATTCACTAGATAAACCAAAGGAGATTTAAAATGCAATACTTCTAACCAAAGACATCCAGGAGAGTGGAGCCATGTTCAGCTAGATAAACCTGGAAAAATGTAATTTCTGATTAGATTTGTTTAATTAAAACTTTTCCTTCACAGGTGAGCTTACTCTTGGCCTGACTTAAAACAATGCACATACTTCAAATTTTCTTTTCTTATTACAATCTCAATTTTGCCTTCCAGCATTTCCTCGCAAGGTTTAGCTTTCAATTCAAGCTTAGCATGGATATCACAGTCTTTTTTTTTTTCCCTCCTTTATCCAATGTTGGTGGACATCACATTACAGCTCCAGAGCATATGTAATGTTTGGTTTCCATTTTCCTTTAAACAGCTTCACTGTCCCACTTGAAGACAGACTACCTATTCACAGAGCAAACATATTCACCAATGGGCTGGTCAAATCACACTGCAGACAAATTCAGGCAGCATTGTGAATTCCAGCAGTTTCTCATTTTGACAGGGGCACCCAGCTCTTCAAACACCTCCACAGGCTTCACCTCCTCTGCTCCAGCACTGGTTAACCTTTAAGGCCCACAATGGTGTTTTTCTTTTCTACCCTCTATCGTTCACCTCTGACTGAGATGTCTTTCCTACCCCATTTGTCAGATTTTAGACCAACACTTTCATGTTTCCTCCTATGCTCTTATGTTCTGCAGATGGCCTCCAGGAACATCAACAGGTATTTCCTCAGAAATCCTCAAATTCTTTGACAAACACACCAACTCTGATGTGTACTAAAAATATCCTCTCCCCAAAAAATATCACTCCAATGCTGAGACCACTACATGCATTCCTAACTGATTTCATCATGTACTTGTTAGTGAAAAGTGAAGGAAGGTATTTTTTGCTCTGTGTTTGAGCAAGGTTTAATATTATGAGGTCTTGATACAGGGTAGAAAACAGAGATGCCATCAAAAACCAAGGAATGATAACTGGACTCTCAGCCATGGTGGCAAAACCAAAACAGTAACCATCATATTTAAGTGATGGCATCAAGGGGTACTTCTCAGAGGCTTTCAGTACCTTCCTTTTTATCCAAACTAAGCTCTGCAGGCATCCACCTATTCAAACTCATTTTAAGCCCAAGACTTACTAGGCATTTGTCTGTGTGCTACAGTTTCTCATCTGTGAAACATGTGTCACACTATTTCAGGGATGTGCCCACGTGTTGTGCAATGCACGTGCCTGTCAATGAGATCCGTGCCCTCAACACACATACACTCTTTGAAATGCCCCATCATTGTTATCCCTTGGTAAGATCTTTGAGAATTAGGAAGGCAGATGTGATAGGAATAGTTGTTAGTATTAATAAAATAAATACATGAGAGGATTTTATCAGAATCACATTTTGTTTAAATATTTCCTTGCAATCTTTGCAATCCAAATAATGTTGCAATACAAATAATGTCTGTGGAAGAAAAAAATGAAATTGTAATCACCAAGTTTACTTGAAGTGCCTGAAGTCTTAGCAGCAGGAACAGTTGAAAGCAACGGCATGCACACATACACAGAGAAAGTACACAAATATATGCACAAAGAACAGATATATAATATATGTGTAATGCTAATAAAGAGAGGCTATGGAAATTGGTTCCTGTAATTCTATAGAAAATTGCTTTTTTGTAAGGCAAAGGGATCTTCTGCACAAATGTATTATCTTCTCTGCCCTGCATAGCTTGAAACGTTCCCAAGCTGGTGCTGTTGGGGCTCCAGCAGCAGGAGGTGCAGGGATCTGTCTCTAGGCATGTGAAAGGAGCAGCAGGTGCCTTTTAAGAACCACATCTCACAGATTTATTAACCATAATAAATAAAGCACTCATGACTGGTCCACATGGTTACACTACAAATAGAGCTACACTGGTGGTACCAATGATGGGAAATTACAGAAAGCAATCTAGTGGAGACACAGCACTTGATTAAGAGAAAATGAACCACCCATGTCTGAGCTGCTAGAAGCAACGCTTAATTGATAACAACATTGTCTCTGTTCTGTGAATGAATAATCAAATTTCCTGGCAAACACTGGAAGTAAGTTGGGTAAAACCACAGCTCATGGGGAATACAGTTAATTCAGGTTTTTTTCTACTAGGGAGGGTTTCTCTTTATAGTGTGCATGCAGTTGCCCATGTTATCCCACCCAGAACTGAATGATCAAAACAAGATAAAATTCAGAAAGTTATTCTGAAATAAATCCTTGTTTAAATGGTTACTTCAGCTCTTGGCTGTCATGGCTCCTCTTCAGAGGCAGTAAGAGAAAGGTCACCACACAAGAGGGACTGGGATGTATGTACAAATATAAAGGTCTGGATTCACTATTATTTTTAGATGTCTGACACACGGGCACGCTAAGAAAAGAAAAACTGCTCTGCACACAGAACATCTCCAGCTACAGACTCACATCCTGAGAAAGCATCTTGAGGAAACAAAGCTGTACTTTTGTCTCCCTGACTTAAAGCAGGTGGGGATTTAATGGGAAATAAAAAGGGGGCTCCCCCCATCCCTTCTGCCATTAACACTGCCAAATGCAGCATATCCGTTCCGGATTTCTGGATGTTCGACAGCCTGGCTGGAACAGTACAAATGTCCTTTGCATATGTGCAGTCTGTGCAGCATCTGGATGTGTCAGACCCGCTGTGCATGCACTGCAGAGTCAGCCTGCAGATGTGCAGTGGATCTGGCACATCCCCTGTGTGCCACTGCACGTTTTCTGTACAGCATGTGACTACACTCTCTGGGATCGTCCTGTCAGAAACAGGGAGCCTAAGAGTCAGCTACTACATCACCTGGAGGAGTATCAACCACATGGTTGTCTGCTTTTCCTTTCATTAATCCCACTCCTGAAAAGCAACAGCTCTCCCTTTCTAAAATGACAGCATGCCAATAAGCATGGCAAAAAGACGATATATGTATGTCTGTTCATATAGGTCTACAGCCCTTATACTGGTTACATTTATCACATGGTTTAATATCACTAATACTGTTAAACCTAAAATTGCAATTCACATTAAATTTTGCAAAAATCTCAGGCAGAGGAAGCTAACCATGTCAGAATGAGGGAGCCTGACCTAGAGCAGCCCTGTGTAAGAAAAGAAATACAAATACAGTCAGAATCCAATATAGGTCTCCTCCATAGAAATATAGCAAATTGGTTTCAAAATGAGTAGAGAAGGGTTTCTGAAATAGATAATCTTTTTACAGGTATGTCTTGTTCTGAGAGAACTGCAAATCTTATCTTCCCTCCATCCATCTCCTACAACATGTCTGGACAGCCTGTGTGTGTGGACAAGCACACAGGCTAGAGTGTGATGTCCTCCATATGCCCACATGGTTGGCAAGAGGAAATCCGGTGTCTTGAGGGGCTGTGGATGCTCTGCAGCCTTGCTACAAATGCAGGGATAAAGCAGAATGCCTTCCACCAGCCACAGGTCCTGCCAGAGGGATGGGTATCTGGGAAGGCCACAGCTCTACTGGCATGGCTGGAGTCATGCCTTGCCTTGCAGAGATGTAACCCTGCGGAATGTTCTTCCTTCAGCCTGCTCTACCAGCCTGATGCCTGTTCCTGGAAGTCAGTCTGCTTCTGAATGGCTTGGATGTGAGCAGAGCTCAGGCAGAGATCTCTGCTTGAAAAGAGCATAGAACTAGGAGTGCTTAGACTTTTACAGCTTCTTCTGAAATCTGGTGAGCTTGGGCCTGTTTAGAGCTCTGTAAAAAGGCAGTGCCAAAAAGGGAATTAGAAACACACACTTTCCTGTGTTTCACCAGCTTATTGTGTGCAAGCTCCTCCAAAGTATCCATGGTATGGAAGCTAGAGGAGTGTTAATATGTTGAAATGTTACTAAGAAGAACTATTCCTTCTCCCTTCCCATCACTTCACTCTTAGGCAGACAAAGTCAGCAACGGCCTTCCAGATGTCATCCTTTGGTTGTCCTGCCTTGCAACTGGCAGCCCCATGTCCATCCTACTGATGTAGGCATCTACCAGAGGCTTCCAGATGAGGCACAGTCATATACAGATACGGACTGGAAAAGATACATTCATCGTGCTCACCAAAACGAAAATAAAAGAGAGGCCGGTTTCCTGCCGTGCTGGCTGCTCTCTCTCTAGCGGCCGCTTCCCGGATGTCACAGACACCAATGTTGGCAGTGCGGAGCATTCTTCTGGCAGCTCCTTCACTGTGTTGCAGTCTACACCGTACCGCGGCAGCTCCATTCGCTGCTGTAACAAGTTGAAAAAAACTAATTAATTCACGTTTAGTTTTTTTACATTTGTTACAGCAACGAGTGGAGCTGCTGCCCCCATGCAGTAGAGCACACACGCACACGCACGCACAGACACCACAGGACGCCCACGGAGCCAACGCGGGTCGATGTTCCACTCTGCCAACATGGGCGTTGGGAATGGTAGCAAAGGTGCAGCGGGAGGACTGGATGTCCCAGCAGAGGGGAAATGCCTTTGGGTTTCCTTTAGTTTGTTGAATGCAGTCACAGAATGCAAATTCCTACCCTTTCCCAGCGCCTCCCATCCCAGCAAAAGTCATGTCCGTTTCCACACTGGTTTAAAATAGCTCTAAAACCTCTATTCCCTTATAACACCAAGATCCAAGTCCGTCAAAGCTTATAAATTCTTGCATTCCCCATCAAAACAAGTTACAAATTATTTTTTTTTAAAAAGGCCAATTGGTCATGTATGTGATTGTTGAGATATTAACAGAGGCTTACAAAAGGCAGCATCTGTTTTGTCATCCTACTTCTTCTTGGAAAGGATACATCTCCCCCTTCCTAGTGAGCAGAGACTTAAAGCCATTCAGATGAAAAAGGTCTTAGAAGGATTATATCACAACAAACCTTTTCAAGTTTTGTCCAAAAGGTAACACAACAAAACAAACAAAAAGTACAAAGACAGCAAAAGACCCAAGCACAAATTATATCCATTTATGGAGGAAAATACTTCGATACAGCAGAAGCAGTGTCTTCCACTATAATAAAATAATCCATTTAGCCATCAGCTAAATGATTGAGCTTAATATATTTACAAGAAAACAGTGGACAATATTTCAATACTTTTTTTTCTTGATCCTATTACCTTCCCTTATCCATATTCCACACTCCTTGTGAGGGATTTTCCAGCAACTGGGTGAGCAGAAAATGTTCATTGCATTTTGTCCCATCTTTAAAACAGCTCTAAGTCAGCTACATTCTCAATCATGACCTCTTCAGATTATTGAATGGACCTCACCACAGGACTGGCTTACAGAGATCCCTTGGCTTGTCCTTACACTGCAAAACTTGAGTATCACAGTAGAGACCTTGCAAGGTAAATCTGTGAGGGTTCTCCACGTTCTCTCTTTGATCATTACATGCATATGAACCCCCAGCAGTTTTAGCCATGGATAGTTTGACCAGAAGACTGTGAGCTTTCTGGAGAAACAGCTCTATTTGCTTGTGTGAAGGAGAGTAATAACTGAAAAAAAACCAGATTCTGGTACCAACAGTGTCACTGCATTGAGGATTGCTGTGAGGCTCTTCATAACCCAGCAAATCTAAGCAGGTCTCATGAGAACCAGCTGTGAAGACTAATGTATGTCTGATAGTTGGGTTGGACCAATAAATACGCAGCAATTTAATATACTGCACCTCCGGTATGGTAATTCTCTTGATTTGATTTGCTTCATTCTCTAATGGCTCCCAATGGTTTGGGAATGTCACAGACACGCTCAAACCAGGCTGTATCACTTCAGAAAACAGAGGTGTCTGTAACACTGATCTCTGTTGTGGAGCTCCCACCACTGGAGCAGACCAAGTGAAATCCAAAGGCACAAAATCAGCATTCTGCTATGGAGCTAGACAACAGATATATAAACCTGACAAAGAGAGAACAAGGCAGTGCCTTCACACACCAGCAGTTTAAATAAAACCCCATCAATTCCACTAAAAGGGAAGGACTTTGGAAAAGAAGGAGAAACTAGTGTCGAGGCCTGCAACAAAAACAAGGCTCAGAGAACAGCCAAGCCTAAGTGGAGCCTTCTGTAAGGTCAGTGAGACCAGAAATGCACAGGCACACTTCTCTGAGACCAGGACAGAGGAGAGGTCGACACCAATACCTACAACTACACATTGAACTTCATGATCCAGTGCCTCACAAGAGTAAAAGAACTCTGGAAAGTTCTTACACATATATATGAAATAAATTCAATGAATTCAAACATTATTAAATTTAGTTTGAAGGTACTTTTACACCTTTTGGGCAAGTGCATGCAGCCCATCCCTTAACACTAAAACCAGGTATGTGTAAAAGGTCAGCTGCCCACATGCCTTAGGACAAGCTGAACTCTAAGGATGTTGATGGTCTCTCCAGTGTCTTCAAAAGTGAGACTTGGACAGGAAACTGAGAAGTGGAGGAAGTTACAAAGACCCAAGGTTCTCTTCCACTCTTGTGTACTTCTGTTCAGAAAACTTCACATGGCTGAGATGCTAATGAGTTAGGACATCACATTTTCCTTTGGATTCTTGCATTCCTGCCAACAAACAATGCCTCTCTAACAAGCCTAGGCTGATTTAATTTTCCAGACACGACTGCCAAACCCACACCAACGTATGTAAAAAATGTACACACACATCAAAGCAGACATATATATAAAAATACACATAAAATGGATGGAATAAGCTTATTTTGTATAACAATAGCTTTCTTTCTGCCACATATATTTTTCAGAGATGCAGATTTCTACAGTGGCAACTATCAGTGCACTTGACATCTTCATATATCACAAGCACAGATACACATACCGGGAGGTTGTGGCAGGTAGGCCCCAATTAATTTTGATCTCTTCTTTTCATATCCCTTCTGTGTGATGTCACCTGCCAAGAAAAGAAAAAGAAAATCAATAAGATGTGGATAAAGACAGTGTATAGATGCTTAATGGCAGCACCATCAGCTTAGCCACCACTGCACTGTTCGTCTGTCCTGACAATTAGAATGAACAAATGAAAAGAACAGATTAATCATTAATTATTCCGTTTAGGCCAGAGCCATTCTGGCAAGAAAATACCCAAACATGACTTATTTCAGCACCAAGTCCAGCAGCACAGGATTTTAAAACCATTTTGATGAGCTGCACATAAACTTTCAAAAGCTGCAATGACCTTCATTAGGTTAACAAACAATGAATTATATAGGATGTGTGGGCTTGTAATGGCTGGCAAAACACATCACTGATTAGAATTTTCTATCATTAATGGGATTTTTCTAATCAAGCATGTAAGACACAAAAGCACAAAAGACTTGAAACTGCTGCTATATCATTTCTGCAATATAAATGTTTTAGTTAATTTCTGAGTAGTACTGAGGAACAAAACCAAAACAAAACAGATCTACAACAGATCCACTAGAAAATAGTACCATCAAGACTCTTTGTCTGGTTTTCCACTTAAGTATCAAAAAAAAATCTGGAGACAAATGTCTGTATTTCCTAAATTCAATTAAAGTGACACTTCACTGCATCTCAAGCTTCCCCAGGTAAGCTATGTTTTTTAAATATAAAGATTAAAGAACATTTCTCTGTAAAAGTTTTCCAACAAAAATGATGCATTAGTCATGTAGAACAAAACATATACTTTTAGTCTTCTTACATTGCAGAAAAAATTTGGCACCAAAGCAGAGATACAGTCCTGACTCTAGAGCTAAATATTGATTTAATAAATGCATATATTCTTGTGTTCAATATAAGCTACTCCAGAAACTAAAAAGAGGGTTAGCTTTTACAGTTCAGAGATTTTTTTAATAACCATATTCCCTCCCTTTTCAATAGGCCTTTGGTTTTTGTAAGACTCATAGTGCAGCTGAAGCTCACTTGCAACATTTGACTTCTATATTGGTAATGGTTGAGGGCTTAGGAGGGTGGAAACCATAAAAATAAGAGGAGCTGGAGCTTTAACTGTCCAGCTGGACATGGCAACGTGAGCCTGTCTGTGCTCTTCCATCCCTGTGCTCAACTTTTACCTAAGGACACCAAGGGAACAACACACTCATTTCAACCCCAGCTGCTCTGGCAAATGGGTGCTAAATTAGCACCAATGTCTGCTGGTCTGAAATCAATAACTACATAAAAACATCTTTAATTGCTATGGCTTGCTGAAACACCTTTTTCTTGGGAATGGTTCCAGTAAGCAATAAGGGGGCAAAATTCTCCAAATCTCTCTGCCAGTGTCCTGAGCCAACCTCTCGTCCCTGTTTCAAAAACAGTCCTTAAAATAACACCCATACTCTTCACTACCGTATCTCAAACTGCTCTACAAAAGAAGTCAGCTAAAATATGTGTTTTTAAATGAGGAGAGCGAGACTGAAGCACTTCAGTTGATAACATTCCCATATTTACATAGGGAAGAAGTGGCAGACTTGGCAAGAGGTCACAAACCTTTAAAGTTCAAACCCACTGACTTTTCAAGCACATTTCTTCCCATTTTGGACACTTCTGGCATGTGTTCAAGCTAGTGAAACAAGCTCTCTCTCTGTTGTAATCACTGACTTCTCACAAACCAGACAGTAACAATAGATACCACTTCATTAAAATGTTTTAATGAAAAAATGTGTTTGCTTTTATTTGAAAATTATAAAATGTGAACAAATTTTTCTTTCAAACTGTTGCTAAACAAGTTACTATTGACTTCCTGTGCTCATCAACACCGAAGTCTCGAGCATTGCAGACACAGCCTGAGTAAAAATTTTGCTTTCTTATTTTACTATCACTCTTTTAGGAGAACAGAGGTACTCTATGGAGAACCACAGCTCCTCTGTGGTATGTGCAAGCTGGCAATGCCATTTTAGATACGAAACTATCAACAACAGGTGCCTGACTATTGGTTACTCTTCCACTCACATGGCAGTACATACACATGCAAAATCAGTACCTCAGGCTATACATTCCAGACATGGCTCATGCAACCTGCACTCATTCCTGCCTTGAGGTTTCTTCCACTAGTTTATAAACCTATATTGTCTTAACAAAACAAAATGACAGGAACCACCTCTTTCCTTGACACTAAAGTGGGAAAAATAAAAAACAAGTGTTATCTCTCATCAGCAATAATTGTTTATTCAAATTATTACTCTTTTGAAGTTCACCATTTAAGAATTACTTTGAGCAGAAACAATAGTAACTCCTTCCCTAGACCACTGACTCCACCAAAAAATCACCAACAAAATGAGTTTTTGAGACAATTTGTTATGAAAATATTTCAGTTTCCAGGAGCAAACAGCAAATGAATTTGGAATTATCACTAAACTTTCTATAATCATGTCCATCATTTCCCAAGTCACCAATTACAAAAAGCATGCAAAAGCAAAATATAAAATCTCCACAATTTTCATTGTACCATCACTTTCACCATTTTGATGTGGAAGGAATTCAAGTGTATCACATACTCCAGGGAAGCACTACACTTTATTTATTAGGATTAATGCTACTGGTATTTGTGTTTTCTCAGGTAGACTGACTTTAGATTATAAACAATAGCTCATTAACCATTAAAATATTATTATGACATATGTAAAACTATTGCATTTCAAAGCTATGTTGAACCCATTGTATAAGCTCTAAAGATATACTAAGCACAGCTCACCAAAGCTTACATGAGCTTAAACTCTGCTCTTATCATAAATCACCATTCACTCAGTTTTGTCAACACAATGCTAAGACCTTTGGACTATGTCCTTCCTTCCTTTGCAAATGAATGTGATAGTTTTACATCTATCTTCTGAGGAGCAAACCACTTTCCAGTTAGGTCCACCTAGCTCATGTTCTTCCACAGCACTATGCTGCATTTAATCTTAGCTTTTTGAGAGCATCAACAGGATAACAGGAACTATACTTTCTTGTCCTGGGAAGAAAGGATTTATGGTGCCTTTCTGTTTTTAACTAACTCTTCTCTTGAAAAACCAGCAGACTTAAGGAGTCACAATGCCCTTTGAGCAGAGAGAATGCGTTGGGTATTCTACTCACTCTCCAAAGATTCTGCAAATTTGGATCTCCTAGGACAGAGGACAAGGTGGCAACGGGTTTAAGGAAGAGGCCAGGCCATGGATGAACGGATGATGACAAGACTCCAGCACTAAGGATGTGCAGGAGCAGAAGGACCACATGGTTGCAGGGCACTCTGAGGATGGGTGTCCTTGGGACAAGACACCATCACATAATGCCACACAGCTGAAAGGTGGCAAGTCCATTTAGCAGCTCCCTGCAGGCCTCTGCTCTGCCTGCCTGTCTTCTGCCATGGCTCTCGCCTCACCCTTGCCTTGCCTCTGCTCCCAAGTGCTCCGTCCACCTCTGCTGCTTCTCAGCTTCATCCTACAGTCGGCTCCAGCCCCTGCCCTCCTTCTCACTCCCTTCCTCCCAGGCTGCATCCACTTCACTGCACTCAAGAATCTCAGCCTCCTGTTTGCATCAGCACTCTCCAGGTTTATTTCCCTGGACACGTTGCTCTTCTCCTCCTCACCTCTGCTGGTAATCTGACAGGTTTCCACCATGGGAAGCCACAGGTGTACTCCCTGGAGGGTCCTGTACACAAGGGTCAGCAGGGGAGAGCAAAGCCTGAGAGACTGGAACGCAACAGTGAGCAAACGTTACCCTGCTTTTCTTCATATTTAAAATTGGCTGTCCAGGGGCTGCTGAAAAACAGGCATGCAGTACACTGACCCTCTTTCACCAAAAAGTTCATTTCTATTGAAAGAAGGCTTAGAGAGTCTCTCCAGGCACAAGAGGGAAAATGCTGCTTTTGCAATGAAAAGGACAGCATGAACGAAAGACCATCCATCCCTCCGAGGAGGAAGGTTGACCAGTACAGCTGAGTACAGGACCAGGGCTCTGGCAGTCTGCAATCCCACTGCCATCTCTTTTATTTGGGATTTGTGCCCCTGTTTCTCCGCTTCCCCAGCTGCAGATGGCAATGCTCTCTGACACCAGTGCCCACTGACAACAAATCTTTGTAGCTATGTTTAGCAAAGCCATGCCTGGATGTAAGTTCATTCGACTATGCTCATCACAACTGTTACTGTTTGCATTAGCCCCTGTGTTTTCTTTGAAAATTTACTGGGTTTTCCTCTTTCATTCCAAAGTGCTCGATTTCTGCCTGATTACAGAGACAATGGTCTAAAGCTGGGGCAGGCGGGTCGGAGCAATGTAACTACAGCACAAACCTGTCACAAGAAAGGAACACCAGGTAATAGAGAGCACCTGGGGATGCTCCACATTGGGTAAGACACTGAGGAGCAAGAAATGCCTGTAAATGTTGAAGTCATTCCCATTATCCTATCCCCTTTCTGGGCCTCTCTATGAGTCAGCTCCGGCCATTTGCATGTCATGTCCTACACTGAATCACATCTTAAACCAAAAATGAAAAGGCATATTTTTGTAATCAGCAAATTATTGACTTCTTAGTGTTTTGTTGAAAGGAAGGTTATTAAATGTGAAAATATTTCCACATGAGAATATCTGTGCATTTCCACCCTTCTTTAAAGCATTTGCACTTTCAAAGCTGAGAGTGGTTATAAACAGTGGTACCATAGAAAAAAAGCTGCTTTGCTGCTTTCACGAAAGTAAAATTCTTAAAGCTGATATAGCACAAAAGTTTCCTTTTCAACTGAAATACCTATTAGCTGATCTATTATTGCTTCTGAAAACAAACGTGCAGTCCTGAAGAACTGCTACCATGATATATGAATTAAATTTATTCAAAATTATTGTGTTATATAGGGTGGGGGAAAAAAATAACAAAACCCAATACAAACTAAATTTCACCACATCTTTTTTTTTTTCTGGAAGATTACAAAAATTCTTACTGATCTCAGCCTTTCACGACACAGCATAGGTAGATAGCTCATGACAAAATCAGGGACCAAAATCACCTTGTTTAGTGCAGTGAAAACTCAATTTTATACTCCGTGATCTCAAAGCCTGACTGATGCTGCTGTTTTCACTACACATGCATGTTTTCAAAATGAAATTTCAGGCTGGGACTTTGAATTAGTTTAAAGCACTTATGGAAAAATCCACCATGGGAAATAATGCAATCAATAACTCCTCTCAAGCACGGACTAACACAGAGCTCGCCGGTGAGTGTCTTTCCTTTGCCCATGATTTTCTGCCCTCTAAAGATTCAATTTTCTGTACGACTTGTTTATTGCTGATGACTCAAATTCAGTGTCAGCATCTTGGCAAGAGGGATTTGAATGAAACAAAGCTCCTCATAAAGAGAACTGTGAGTCATTTACTTCTCCCACTCATGATGCAGACAGTCTCCCTGTCTGGGCTCCCAAAAATATGCCACGAGACAAAAGATTTCATTTTGGAGGGTGCAAGTACAGAGACCAGAACTCCACAAATATATCATGTAACACGTACAAGAACACAAAAATATACATCAGGAGTAATTTTCTTTTCCAATGTCTTTTAAAAATGATGTTTAACTACAGCAGCAGCTTAGAAAACTGCTCAGAACTAGGATGAAGAAAAAAACGGCAAACTGTGGCAGTGGGCAGAAAAATTAATGGGATCCCACACTTTCACTGCAACCAGTGCCATAAATTCCAGAACTGCTCAAGTGCCTTTAAGGAGATTATGCTGTAGCTTAACGGTTTCAATTTTTTTTTTTTTAAAGGTGACAATTTTACCCGCCTGAATTCCCTTTTTCCCCCAAGGGTACATTTGGTTCCTGTTTGTTGCAAGCAAAGCAGAAAATGGTTTAATTTTAGTGAAAGATAAGGAGGCGTGTTCCATGTGTACTAACAATGCGAAGCTTATAATGTTTCCTAAAGAGGTTCTAATTCAGGAGAAAATATTTAAACAGATTATGCTATTAACAGAGAAGGTAAACTGTTTTAATAGGGTTGAAATAAGAGATTCAAGGTCTTCTGAGTTTGGAAAGTATTCCTGTTCAAAATAAATACTTTCTTCTAATTCTTTTGTTAGAGAAATTAAGTATCTGCTGCATTACCTGCCAAGGTCTTACTTTTAATTCAAATTCTACTGTTTGAAAGAAGTGAGCAGCAAATAATTTTGTATGGAAGCCATTTTTTAGCATCTCCACCTTGAATCCCAGAAGACCCCTTAATGAGTTTCCCCACTTACTTTCTGGTCCCAAAGTCTTCAACACATTTTTCCAATACTCAAAATACTCCTGGGCTTCAAAAGAAAGGAAAAAAAAGCCGGTGGGGGGGGAGAGGAGAGGGAAATCCCCCAAGAGGAACCCCGAGGCGCCTAATTGAAGCCAATGAAAACACTCCCAGGGATTCTGTGACTCAGACTTTCTCGGGGCTGGTGGGGCTGGGGAGCAGCAGTGTGTGCCAGCGGGGTGGCGCCGGGCCAGGAGCTGGCCAGGCTGCTGAGACCCCGAGCCTTGGAAGCTGGAAGGGAACTGTGTGGTCCTCGGGCATCCCAGAGCTCCCCTGGAACGGGGAATTTGCGCAGCACTACTTTTATGGCCTGGATTATTGTAAAGTAAACAGTGGCTGGTTGAACGGTGAAGGTTTCCATTCTCAGTGTCAAGGGTTTATTTCATTATTTAAAGCTTTAACGAACACTTTATATAATGAAAGCAATCCTTGCCATTTTTGGAATTTTATGACTGTTAGGACCCTTCATAATGTTGTTTTCCTTCCTTTATTGCTTTATAAGGCTTATGGGGCACCCTTGAATTGTATATCCTTTCAGCAGCTGCTGGAAGCTCATCTTTCATCTCTCCACTGGCTTTCCTGTTGCCTATGAGGCATTTGCCTGTTCTAGTTATTCTCCCTGTCTCTAACGAACGGTGCAGAGTCAGATCTTGCTCAAGATAAAAATAAAATACAATTCTGAAATCTATGCCTAAGGAAACATTCCTGATAAATGTTATTTAATAGGCAGGCTTCATATTTCAAGTTAGAAATGTTCCCTACAGAAAGATAATTACAGCAGTAATTCCACTTATCATTATTTAGAACTTACAGTTCAGAGCAAATCAGACATTTCCATAAATGCCGCGCTGCGTACTGCAAATTTGTGTCCCGATTTTTTCCCAGCCCTGAAAATGCCTTGGAAAAAAAAAATACAGCAGGAGAAGAAGGAGGATGAATCCTAAAGGAGGAGATGTATGAAAATATATAGATGCATGAAATACATCTACAAAAATAAATAGATGTATGAAACAAAATTGAGAATATATATCCAAACAAGTCTCTGTGCATATTTGCTCCTATGGGTAGAAAAATATGTTCAAGGATTTTCACAAGGAAAAACCTGCAATATCTAAGGAAAGTGGTAACATTTGTTGATAGGGAAATTTCTTATTTTTGCCACTTCTCTAGGAAGTAGTCTATGAATACAGTTCTGTTGGCTACCTTTTGCTTTTAATCATCTTTTCACTACTTTTGACATTACTAAGTTTAACCAAAAAAGTGCAAAAGTGCAAAAGTTAATCTTCTTGGAAAAGAACACAAATGTTCCAAAAATCAACAATCCTTCATCCATAATTTTGCTCCCAGTACATTGATGCATCACAGTATGACTGCAGATCTCATCCCAAATTTCAATTCAGAAGAGAAATCTGGAACTCCTGTTTTCATACGATGGAAAAGAAAATAAAAGAACTGCTTTTACCTGATGAATTGCAGCATTCTCCCTATTGACTAGGATTCACCATAAAGCTTTTGTATTTGGTATTAGTTATGCTAGCCAATAATAGAACTGATTCTATCTACAATATCTAAAATAATGTTATTTTATCCTAATGTGGGTTAAAGACATTATGTTGATTTTAAAAATAGGAATTTAGAGCAGTTGTACTGTAGTATTAAAATGCCAAAATGTCCACATCTCTTCCCACAGTCTTTGTAAAAATAGAACCTCTTCTGGGGAAAAAAACTGAAAAACCTCTTCATGCAAATGCAAATTTCCACATACTTTGACAGCTGGATGCAAAGAGAGAAAAGCACAGATATCTTAACTACCATGGGAAAGCCGAAGCAGGAATATTCCCTTTTTAAACAATTTGAAGACCACTAATGGTTGTGGAAGAATATTGAGGAGTTTTAAGTGGTTGTGAACAGGGACTGGAATTACCATGACAACTATGCTGAGTGACCATAACATCTTTAAAAATGTTTCAATTGGGAGATCATTGAGCTCAATAACCTGGTTTACAATTTTAGTGCACCATGTTTCGCTACATGACACGCATGACTTTGAAGAATTAAAAAGAAATCATTATTTATGAAGAGAACATAAACATCTTCCATGACAATATTCACATTCCTATTCCTGAAATGAAGGTGTTTTGTTCACTAAATTCAGTAAATAAGTTATTTCCTGTACTATCACAAGCTTTGTTGCAAGCAGACAAGGATCATAAATGCCTGTTGTTCATAAAAGTTTGATATATCAATCATCTGCTTTTCTACTTCCAGCACTTAAGAACCAACCCTCCTCTAAGCTCAAAGTGCCCAAGGGTAATTAATGTGAAAAATGACATGTTCAGGGAAGTCTCCAAACATCTCCAAACTCTGATAAGCAATTCTCTTAATATCCCAACCCACACCCCTGTTGTCTTCATTCTAGTCCCCAGTAACTCCAGTTCTTTTTTCAAGGTTTCCAATAAGAGTAAAATAACTTGTTTCCTTCCAAAAAAGCCCCCAAAAGTAAAATAATGTTTCCTTCCAAAAAAGCCCCCAAAAGTACAGAAACACATTCATTTCAAAAGCATCCAAAAGCAAACAACCTCCTCAGATGCACAGTCCAGCATCCTACTACAAGACCAGAGTGAACAGCCTTGCTCTGAGTGATGAGCAACAGCATTGAATAGTTACTCACATCCTCTCTGTCTCAGCAGATTTTTAACCATTCTGTGCAAAATAAAACTCATTTAGAGTGTTCTTCTTAGAACTGAAATATGGCCATTGATGGATTTACCTAAGGGGCAAGATGTTGTTTCAAATCTGGAGGAGAAAGGAACTTTGGTTTTATGTGCTTTTACACGTATCCTTATACATGAAGGCATCTCCTCCAGTTTTATTTTTGTGAGACAGGCTGGACATGGTCCAAAGCATAGAGTAAGTCACATAAATTTAGAAAAGCCCACATCTCTTTCTACAGTATTTCTTCTTGGTTTTCAATTAGGTTCTTGCTATGATGGCTGCAATGGACCCTTGTGTTATTTCACCTGGGAACACGGTTTCACTAAGCAGAAGAGCACTTACAACTTAGACACAGCAGGAGATTGCATTCAGGTACATTTTATGAATCTAATCAACATCCTCTGATGCACATTCCACAGTCCACATAATCCTAAGCAGGTGCAAAATTGTGTTACTCTTGTTCTACCCCTCACACAGTTGAAAAGTAACTCAGGTATTTCTGCTAGACACAGAAAACGCCACACTCAGGAATTTCTGAACTGTAATACCACAGTATATAAATATTGGTGCTTTCTTTCCAAGGAAATTCATTCATAATTTTGTGCCTCACTTTAGCACATAAGGCACCATCCCCTAAGCAGACCATCTGCATTTTAGCTCTGTCCCACTGAAGGCCAGTGGCAAACTGCTGGCTGGTGACACAGACCACGGAGTCTGCTTTGGGAGTGAACAAAGCAACCTGGAAGTGATGCCTTCCCTGGCTCAGCATTGTGGAGGGAAGGACTATGGTTTTATTCACAAACCTCACTGCTCACTTCCACCTGACGGGAAAGTGAACCTCCCATTTTACCAACCTGATCCTTCAGGAGGTCTTAAAAGGTGTCAGACAAGTACGTGGCAAGTTCTGGGTCAGTGAGTCCCATGTACTGCAGAAGAGCTTGTCAAACACTCTCAGGAAGAATTGAGTCTCATTTGGAACTAAATTCAGCTATACTTTTTTTTTTTTTTTTCTCCAGGCTTCTATAGCATTCTCTTTACCATTCTGGGGAGTTTTTTTCACTGATCTTGATCTGTTTAATTTTAAATAATTATTTTCCACTTAATCCTATATAATTGGCTTTCCTGGTTCCTTGGTAGACCAACTTCATTTGTCTAAAAAAACCGTGAACTACCTCAAAAAAAGCCAGATATCAGCCAGTTTTGTAAAACCTATCTTATCAAAGATAATTCAGGTTGTGTTTTATCAAGTTTAAATTTACCTCCCTGTCTTTAATTTTTGCTTTTAGCATTCCATTAGCTGATATTATCTGGTAGCCTATTTCAGCAATTTTTCTTCCACTGTTATTAATATATAATAACCACTACACAAACTGTTTCTAAAAAGACAAAGGCTTCCCAAACTGCACAGTTCCTGAAAGTATTTCTTTTCATGCTAACACGAAAAAACTAAACACTCATTTCTATTAATATGCAGTTCAAAGAACACCCAGTTCAGATTTTTAAGCAAATCTAGGCCTGAAAACTAAGGAAAATGTATGCAGAGCAAAATGATCTACCTATCTTGGTGATGTAGAGTAAATGAAATCTTTCTCTGGTCTCAAGAAATCAAAAAAATTAATCCTTATTTTATAGCCTGCAAATGCAATTTAGGCTGATATGCTAAAATACATTTTGTTGACAGTCTATCTGATCCAACAGGCAGATATGACAAAACAGGCAGCTATTTAAAGGCCTTTGCAATACATGAACTGCAATTCATGTTAATAAGACACCCAGATCACTTTATCTTTTCTATGCAAAAAAACCCCTACATTTGAAAACTGTCACTAGGGTATTTCTGCATGAACCAGAGTACTGAAATTCCACTTTTAAAAGAAATAATCTAAAATGTATTCATGTCATTTTCCCACTCCGTTCCACAAGGACCTCAAACAGCAAGATGAATTAACATCATTTGATTACTCAACTCAATTCCTAGCATGTTACTAAAGGAACAGAAAAGCCCAAAAGCACCTCGCTGTTCTCCTGTTATGTGGGCAAAGTGTTTATGAAGCACTGGAAATATCCATCCCTTTGACTCAAGGACTTCTATTACCCAAAGGCTGACTCAGATCCTACTCTCTTAAGCCTGCAAAACAACTTGAAAGGAAAAATAGCTGCATACCTTCAATTACCTCAAGACTCAATCGATGTTCCTGTTCTCCACAAGTTTCACAGTATTTGACAATTCCATTTTTTCCCCTGCTGTTGTTCACCTCTGAGGGCTCCTAAAGGTCTGCAACATTATTACAGACCTAATGTGACAGCTCATACTGATGTTGGCACAAAGCAGCTATTCTCATAGGAATTACTACCCTCCAGAGCCTGTGAAATACTTGGAAATCTGCGAGGCTTTGCTAGGTCCAGGGCACACACTTCCATGCGGCTGGAAAATCAGATCTTCATAGTCTCATCCTTCTTTTTTTCTATTTCCAGTTTACAACTTCTCCTGATCAAGATATGGAAATTTGCTGTGATCAACCAGATGCGCAAACATTTTCTTTTTTTCCTGAGTTCTGAGTTCATGATTTATTTCATACGTTAATGAGGTTATTCTGTGATTTCTGTAGCCTTTTCCCTCAGATTTCAAAAAATAATAAAGTATTTCAACCCAAAAGAAGCCACTAATTTCACATCCTTATTACATTCTTTCATGCAATATAGAGTTCTTTTCAAAAACAAGCTGAATTAAATCATAGCTATACTTACTAAAATAAAAGCAAGCAAAATTTTACTGAGGAATGTTCATTTTCACCTGTGCTAGAAGCCAAAACCAGCACTGCTTTTCTAACAGGCAGGCATTTGCAAAGGCTGTTTCCTATGATGACAAGTTTCAGCACTTGAGTTTGGCTTTCACAGACATGGCTGGTGGTTTAGCAGTTTTCGAGAAAGCCCATGAATGCATGTTTGTATCAATGGGTCAAAAAATACTTTTCTGCTCTTGTTCTCTAATTATCACACAGTGTAAAGAAGCTAATTATTACCACAAATGTTCATGATTCACTGATTTGCAGGAATTCCCCTTGTGGCTTATTTATTTTGTGGATCTATAGGTAAATTGGCAAACATGCCAGCCTGAGGCCAGAAGGAACACCAATAACTTGCCTTACAAAACCCAGCAATCCATTTGCTTTTACATTTATAATACAGATATACTTTAGAAGTGCCAATGAAGATTACTTAACATGCAGAAAACCAACAAGAGACTTCATTTAATAATCTGTTATTAAATCCTAGCTGGGAAATAGGACTAGCAGAGACTGGGAAGATAGCCATCTTTTAAGAAACTAAGAAATCAAGAATTAAGGCAGGATTTACACAACTATACACAAAATGCTGAATTTTCAGCATAATTCAGATAGCACATCCACCTAGATTGCTTTGGACAGAAATGCATGTGACCAGCACCACACATCAGCTATCATCCTCTGGCCTTGTACTGCTATCCAAAATCCTCAGTCCTGCAGTTGTGTCCTCAGGCACCTGTTTGGCCCACAAATGCAGAAGTATCTGCTGAAGGTATACCATTGCTCACTGTCCTACACAAACAGATCCACACATCCAAACAGACCTCTGACTGTAAATCCACATGGGCAGAGCAATACATCATTCAGAGCAGCTGCTGGACCAGGTGATGCTTAAGAAGAAACTTGATAAACCTGAAACACTAGGCACAAACCACACCATGATTTTCTTCTGCTTATTTCTTACCCAGACTTGATATTTTCCTCATTCCTCTCTTCTTTCCAATGGACACTAATGCTGCAAGGCTGTGCCAGAATCCCTTTCTCAGTGATCTTCATTCTTATCTACATTCTTTTCTGCCTTGCAAGTCATCAGCTGCTCAGCTCTGCTTCACAGGTGTCCACACCTTGCTGTCCACACACTACCTGAGCACTGGCCAGCCTCACTCAGACTTGCAGACTCTGAAGCTGCATTTGCAAACATCTTCAATCACCCCCTTGCTGTTTAATGTTCGCAAGGTTTATAAGCTTTTTAAAATTTACATTAATTAACCATCTGCAATCTCAGGTACTGCTCATCCTAACATCCTCCTGGATCAGCTGAGTCCAGCTAAGGCTTTCCACGGCCAAGGCTGACACCAGACCTTGCAACTGCTCCCTCTGCACACAGTTTGGCAGTTTCACAGTCTGGTCCACAGGAATTCCTCACTGCTTCCATTTGATGTAATCACTACTGTAATGACTTCTTACCACTGTAGCACTGCAAAGCCAACCTCCCCATCTGAACATCTCAGTTTTCACTGCAATCTTCATTTTTATAATTGAAACAAGGACAGCATAATCAGAATCAGATTCTTTCTTTAACTAAAGGGTGATCCTCACCATAGTCATATAATGAAAATAGTAAGTAGTATCTGAAAACCTGTACATTTAAGAAGGAAAGATGCATCATCTTTGTATTTTCCTGAAGGCAACTAAGGTTTCTGCCACTTCTCTAATAATGTCATGTTTTGGATGTCTGAAGACATTAATGTTCATGAATGGAAAAGTGTAAGAAACACAGGAATGATCACACTGGATCACATCCAGTGTCAAAAACAGAGGAATGGTCACACTGGATCCCTTCCAATGCTTTTTCATTTCTCAGCCTATACAGTTACTTAGAAGACATAGTAAGGCAAAAAGTTTCAAAGAGAAAATGTCAATAATCTACCCTCCTTCTCCTCACAGTGTCATTATACCAAAAGCTAGTAGAGATTCACCTAAGCCTCAGAGCACGACATTGCAAAAACCACTGCCACTCAGAGTACCTTTTGCCTCCCTAGGAAAACTGGAACTCTGTTTTGAATCTCACTGAAGTCTTGGCCTCAGTGAGTTTCAATGAAGAATTAATTCCACAATGTAATTACACTCAGTGTGAATTTGCCAAGTTTTAACTTATTTAAACATCCCCCTACCCTCTGCCATGAAAAGTTCATGACATACCTTCTCTGCAGCATTCATTATTTGACACGCTTTTGTCAGTTCCTTGTTGCAAGATAATTAATTCCAGATTTTCAAGACTCTTTAGATACATTTCCTTTGCATGCTGTTCATCCTTCTCACCCCACTACCACAGTCACAGGCCAGTTCCCCTGAGGGTAAGGCAAGGCAGTGGGTAGTGATGGGAGAAAGACTTGGATCATGCCCCAGCCTGGGGTTCCCCAGTGCTCCCAGTCCATGGGTCCCAGCTGCCAGTCCTGTGCAGCGTTGCCCACGTACCCCAGCTACTGACACCCATGTTCATGCTCTCTTCTAACCCAACTCTTTCCATCTTGAAAACTCTGAATACACATCTTCATCCCAGAGCCAGTTTTACAACCTCTTATCAGCTCCCAAAAAGAGATCAGCTATGTTAAACTGAGGGAACTTGACAGATCTGCTTTTATGGTAAGATGGTCCAAGGTCAGAGGTTTAAAAGGAAAATAAAAACCTATATATCGCACACAGAACATGTATGGAGTACTTCATACATGCAAACAAAAAATATTATATGCATCATTTATTTCTATATTGCTAAAAGCTTTCCTTATAATGCTTGCAATTTCAGTACCATCAATCATTATGTCATCATTAGGACTGAGTTTTTCTGTTGGTTTTTTTTCTACTTTGTATTTCCCCTCTCTTTTACTTGGCTGCCTAGTTACTTACTGATGTAAAAAACACATTTTTTCCAGGATAGCACAATTTCTCTGGTTCTTTCCAATCAAAATTATGCTCCCCTAGAATGCTGTCTGGATTGAAGCTGAAAGGTTTGAACATCCACGTCAGTCTAAGGCTATCTCGTTTGAGAATATTAAACCCAGGAGAGTAAAAGGGTTGAAGGGATTATGAAGACAAAGATGCATTTTTGCTTTCTCCAAGTTAGAAAGAAGACTTTCACTAGTAAAAGAAATAATCCCTTTTCCACTTGTTTTTTATTAGAATTCTGTTCCATATCTTTCAAAAAGAAAAATAACATCACATGCATCATACTCTTACTAACCCCTTCCCTACAACTTCTCTCCAAAATGTGGTTAAAGTACTGGCTACTGTATAAGTACTCCTAAATACCTTACTGGCTTGTGATTTTAAATCTAATATACACATGCAGTTTCCTTTTCTTTATGTTTTTGAACTATACATATATATATATAATAAAAATAACTTACTTCTTGTTTAGGAAGCTGGAATAAACAATCTCAGGACAGTTTCCTTTTAAATCTAAAAAGCAATGTAGTCAAGCCTCTACACCCAAAATATTTGCTGATTTCTTTTGACATGGCTAACTCCTATACAAGAGCTCTGCATGAATACAGGACTATATAAAAAAATCAAATGCCAATGTTATTGCAATGAGTGCCAAAGTGCCCATCTCAGTAACCTGGAGGAATAAAGACCTTCCTTTTTCAACTTGTATTTGCAGTATTTAAGCACATGTCTTATGTAAAGGTATCTGAGACATCTTCTGCACAAAATTATGATACAACATACAACCACTAATTCTTTAGGCTCATAAATTCTGCAAGGGCTCAAAATACCAGAGCATACTAAAGCTTTAATTTGGGTTGTGACTGTGTCCAGGTAGGACTGGCCCATGTTAAAATCTGGGCAAATTCAGGAGTAGCTCTGCAGGTATTTTTGCTTACCAATGAGCTACTGTTGGTAACAGTTGACTAAGGGAAGGAACATGGACAACAAAGATGCAAGTAAAAATTTTTTGAAAATATATATTGACTACAGTTTTTTTATAAGGGTAAGTTCCCATCTGCCAAAAGGGCTTGTGTAAAGCTAACAGCTCCTAGGAACAAACACTGAAATGTCTTTCTTTTAAATTACATTAATTTACCAAACTGACTCCTTCTCACCCAGAAACCATCATTGTGTAGTGCTGACCTGTTGTGTAGTTTCAGGTGCTCTACCAGAGCATATTAGGACACACAGAGCCTGGAATAGCACTTTTCTCTGCAGCTTCCAAGTACCACTGGAATATAAATAATGCGCAATAACAAGCATTTATCCCTCCACCATGAAAAAACACTTGCTCTGAGTTGTATACATCAGGTTGTGTATACATTTTTACTCTTTAACCTCTGCAAGCTGTATGTCAAACAGCCCCTTTAAAAAATCACAAGTTTTTGCAAAGTCAGGCACTGCATAATGGCTTATTTCAGAAGTTACACTCTGCATACATATGTATGAAGAAATTACAGGGGAAAAAAAGCAGCTCAGGTTATTTGTTTTTTGGTCACCTAATCAAAAAGGTGACTGGATTCATTTTTACCATATCAATGAAGTCACTGGAGAGCAATCACAACTGTTTTTCCATGTGACAGACCAAAGACCTTTGCCATGGCCTCAGAGAAAGACAAGCCCATGTTTTGTCCAGGTACACCAGGCCACAGTTCCCTTCTGCTTGCACATCTAGGGAATATCAGATGTGCTGCAGCACTGCTTGTTCTCTTTCCTTTCTCACAGCATATCAAGGGGTTTATTTAATTTCTTTCATAGGAGACCAGGAGGACACCAGCCAGGAAAAGATGTAAGATATTAAGGATGCTTGCTATGCATGATCAGAAGGGGATACACAAAGTATCCTTTATTTCCCAAAGGAAATCACTGCCCTAATGCGGCCAAGATATTTAACACTACAACTGAAGATTACAGAGTGGGACACGGGCCTTGACTTACGTGTATAAAACCCACAGATTTGTCTGAATCTCGCTACTGCCTTTCCTCCTCCAAAACACTGTCATTTCGTGAACTCTCTTTCCCATCAGAATAAATTCAATGCACTTTCTTCAGGACTATACCACCTACAGCTTTATAGACTCCTCTCTTCTTGGCCTTATCTCTTTGTCCTACAGAAAATGGCACTGCTTTCTTTCACTTAAGAGTTTGGCAAATCCCTGATGGAGCCTCCGTGGGTCCCAGAGATGTTATTGCTATGGTTTACAGAGGATTTCCACCCCTAAACTTGCAGGCAGACACTGCTTTCAACCACGAGGTTTCCACACAAAGCTGCACCTCAGCAACCTGAGTGCCTTGCGACGCTTCCTCCCCTTCATCTCCTTCCTAAAGCAGGAACCTTGGCAGTTCTATCTCCTCACACAGTGAATGCAGGGCATTGCTAACACACTGGTGGATCTTCAGCAATGGATTCAGCAGGCACTGCTCCCACCAAGAGTGTCTACACAGTCTCCAGCAAATCTCACTGGTAAATTCTAGAAAGATTCTCAGGTAAGCAAGCTACTTACTTATCTGGCTACCCCAGCAACACAGGAATAACAGATTCTGGTAAAGCTTGGGATGAAGGCTCCTAAAGCTATGGGCTGCTCTTGCTATCTGAAACGAGTGGAAAATAACAGAATAATAGAATATATATTCATTATACATTTATTTTAAGTAAGAAATAAGTATATGAATATATAATCAATTAATGCATTACTTATAATAACTGGAAATAAGTAAAACAATAATGGGAAGTCTCTGGTACAGTTGTCAAGATATTGAGCAAGCCTAAAATATAGAGCCTAAAATATACAGCAAGCCTAAAATAAAGTAAAATTAAAAACTGAACAAAATTACCCTGTATTCTAGAACAGGGAGCAAAGAGGGACATGAAGAACCCAGACATAACCTTCACCCCCAAATGGCACTCAGAATACCTACAGATCCTCCTTTTAGCCTCAACCTGTTCTCTTTCAGCTACAGGCAGATAACCTTCAGCATACTCCTGCAGTACCCTAGGCCCTGCTGAGAGAGGCAACCCCAGAATCACAGAGTATCCTAAATGGGAAAGGACCCACAAGGATCATCACAGCCCTGCACAGGACATTCCAGGAGTCACACCAAGTGCCTGAGAGCATTGTCCCAACGCTCCTTGAGCTCTGTCAGGCTGGTGCTGTGATCATTGCCCTGGGCAGCCAGTTCCTGTTCCCAGCCACCCTCTGGGGGAAGAACCTTTTCCTAATTTGCAACATAAACCTCCCCGACACAACTTCAGGCCATTCCCTTGAAGTACTGTCACTGTCATCACAGAGAAGAGATCAGTGCCTGCTCCTCCTCTTCCCCTCACCACAAAGTTGAAGACAGCAACGAGGTCCCTGAAAGACACTGAGAGCACAACTCTGCTCAGGACACAAGGATCAACACAAAGAATGAAGTCTTTGGTTGTGGCTGACAAAAAAAAGAGCTCCATGGGTAGAGTTCAGAAGAGTGAAGAAGATGGACTGCAGATCTGTGAACCTCAGCAAACAACATTTTTCCTCTATTGTTCATGAGAATTCAAGGTTGCAAAGCAGTGGTACAACATGCAGGCTGCCTGTATTCTCATGAACACAAACCTTATTTAGTATTACACTTCCTCTTCTTTCAGCCACTGCCTCTGATTCCTGCAAGCAGCAATCCCAGTATGGACTCAAAAAAAAAAACCTCTGAAAGCTCAGCTTTCTGAGTACTGTTGTGTAGCTACTTGCATCTGTAATTTGCTCTCACAGAAATAAATGCTAATGTGCTTGGAAAATGTGACTTAATTTTGTGATGTGAATGAGTTTTCCTGTGTAAATATCTCTATTCAATTTTATGTTATTCTTTCTAAAAAAGAGAAATTACTATTGCATTCTAGCTGCAGTTCCAGAGTGAATACTGAGATTTATACTGAGTTTTACCATGGCATGGCACAAGGGAACTGCTCTAACTTCCCTCCCGCATTTACTAACAAAAGTGTTTTGTTCATGTTACATTCAGCATTTAAGATAGATGCATTTATTAAACATAAAGTAATTGAAACACTGAATAGTAAACAAACATTTCCACATATCTAAGACATCCTTGGTCATTGATGCAGAAGGCTTTGACATGTTACCCATCACAACTTTATCCCATAAGAAGAAAATCAAGGAAGGTGATTTATCCCCAGACTCACACCTCTCTGGCACCCAGCCACAGGCAAGTTGATGGCAAGTCACTGCTTTACATACATCTTCCTTCTCTGTGCTCCAAAGAAAGAAGAGGGAAAGTCAGAAAAAAATAAAAACCAAAATAAATTGTTCCTTAAAGGAGAGAACTACACTACAAGTAATTATAGATATATATTCATTTCAGAAAGTAATACTACAGAAGGACAACTTTATGAAGCAACAGCATCTGAGATTTTGCCTTCCTAAAGCAACTAACACAGAAGGTATTTCACCTGTTTTCCACCTGCATGCATATGTAGGTCCTGCTATTTGGCATGGGGGTGCAGCTTAGATAAAATGGTTTCCCAAATCACATACCACCCAGTATTGCAAAAGCCATGGAAATTACAGGTTCCACACATCCATCTACCCACATATCATTCAGATAAGATATGCAGCAGCCCTTGCCTCCTTTGAGGCCACTGTGCAGCATCATTTGCATTGCTATTCTGTATAAGACAGTAACAATATTTCAATGCAACATTTCTATGTAATATAGTGAATAATTAGCAACAGCATCATGGCACCATATCCTCTTCTTATACTTACTTTAGTACATGAGGAAATAAAATAAGTGTGGCTTGCCAGAAGTCAGGTAGGCAGTCCATGGCAGCAGTGAGAACTGAATGGAGATCTCCAGGTTGTGTATTACCCATAATATCAAACTACTCTTTATAAAAAGTATAAAATCTTTTAGAACATGATGTTTTTCTTTCCTTCTGATGATTAAATAGATTCTGCATTCTCTTTTTCTTGCTTTCATAGGTCAGCAGGCTGCACAAACAGCTTATTCTGTATGTGTAAAAAAGGCAGCTTAAAAACACCTGTTCACTTTGGCTGGACTGAGACTGTACATCTCTTTTAAGTACAAAGGCTGACAATTCCTCTGGCTCCCCAATATCTTTATGATCTACATGATTGTTTTGATTAATATCTGACAATACTTTTCCGTAGTCCTGGCATGGTTAGTTGCATATCATTACCAGCTCACTCATGCTTTTGTCCAGGAAAAGCTATAGGAGCAAATACATTTGTGATATTCAGGTCTTCTGTGAAGGAAAGAAGAAAGGATATGTCCCAAGAGGTTGCATTCAATCATCTCCTCCATAGAGAGTAATGTTACATACTGAGCTCTGGTAAATATCACAGACAGACAACAGAATATTAAAACAAGAGGAAAAATCATCCTTACTCATCTCTTTTATGCAATAGCATATCTACTGCAATTCAAGGAGATAAAAATGTGTGAATTATTTGGATTAAGCCAGTGAAATATAACTGAAAATAACCAGAAGCCAAAAGCAAACAGACAGCAGCATTCATTAGTAGAGATTGGAGAACCTCAAACCTACATCATCATTTAAATTCATAGTGAGGCCCATCCTGCAGTGCACTTAGTGAGAGTCACCTCACCTTAAAGAGGATGTATCAGGCAGACAGTGAGGGTGAACAGATCTGTTGAAACACTTCTGTATATTGAAAATCTATGAAAACGTGTTCCCTCCAGGAGACAGAATAAATTTCTATATAATCATAAATAGCAGATACATGGCGATACCATGGTTTTTCATTTAATAAATTAGGAGAAATAGATATCCCAAGATAACTATTAAGCAGCAGATTTAAAAGAAACTGAATAAAGCAGTACTTTTCCATGTGGCACATCACTCCCATATGGAACTGACTGCTCCAGCACGCTCTACAGGGCAACAGTAAGATTAGCTGCAAAGGAGGTCCAGACACGTGCTAGACCAGACATAAAACAACTTATACCTCTCATTGTTAGAAACTAGGAGGCTCTGTGAAGGGCAGATGAACCTTATACCCAGCTTGTGCTGGGTTTTTCCCCTAATTATCCATCCACAGGTGGTGGATATTGCAGCACAGACAGGCTGTGCTGCTGATATGAATGATTTCAGCAAGGCACCACAGCTCTTGTGGTGGAGTTCTCAGATCTCCTGGTTTCTCTCCTCCACCAAATCTCCTTCCAGCCATGGGCACAGTGCAGAACCTGCTGTCAGCACTGGCTCATGTTCTCCTTAAAATGGATAAAGATCAACTACCATCGACCAGTGAGTGTCATCAAGAAGCCTGCAGCCCCCAGCAGATCCCAGCTGAGTCACTGCTAATTGCATCTCCTCCATCATCTCTCTTTATCAGTCAGCATGTGTGAGGTCAGTGGTGAAAAAAAAAGTCAGGTGGCTACATGGACACTGATGTCAAACTGCCAGGACACAGTTTAAGGAGCAGGAATAAACAGCATTCTGTTTTCTCCAGGTTGTCTCTATCAGTGAATAATTTCTCTCTTCTCCTTGGAGATGACGTAATTCAAACTTTCAGTCTTCCAAGAAGTGGAAAGTTGAAGGGACATATGCTATACCTGTCATTCTGGGCCCAGTTGTTCCATTAAACAAGTAGACAAATCATACAAGTTGGGCACAGGAATTCCTGCTCCATTTGTGTGATTTTTGTTTATGCATGCAAAGCACTAGCATGAGTATCTCTGGCAAATGAAAGAGAATATAAATTAAAGTACATATTAATCACACACTTTATGTGCAATCTAAACCAGCAGTTATTTTCATTCTATATATGAACATATTCTTGAAGCTGCAAGATAGTAATTTAAAAGACAAGCAATTCAAAACTTCCACAGATGACACTGCAGGTAATGAATTTTTTTCCCCTGACATCTTGTGTTTCATCTTACCTCACAACTAAATTATTTACTGTATTTTTAAATCTATATATAAGCATAAACACTAAGCTGTGTATGACCTACTTATTTTGAGTTTTCAATTAAAAAATAGATATTCCAGGAAAAAAATATTTCCCATGCAATCATCAACTGAAGGAAGTCGATTTAATCCATGAAACAAAGACTTGTGAAGGTGAGACACATGCACCAGTAAGCACGAGAAATCTTTTGAACTGCAGTTCTAATTCAGAGAAATGAGTTTTCGATTAAAAAACAACATTTCCCATGTGACTCTCCCAGTCACTAAAGCACATGACAGCTTCAGCCTCACAAAGTGTGGTGGCTGTGACAGGTCACCCCGCAAAGGGTGTTGAATGTGTAGCTCATATATAATTGGCTTGATTGGAGGGATTTGCATATACATAAAACACCGGCTGATGTGAAGACTTCATCAGCATGAAATGGAGGTGGTTGCATTCTCCATGCATGACCAAAGCTGTGAGGACAATCAAAGACTTTCACGAAATGAGAGTTTTTAACACTTTAATCACCTCTGCTGAGTGCATAAATAGACTGATAGGACAATAATGGAAGCTGAAGTATCTGCAGGTTTTACTACCACTAGATGTTTACCCTGTCCATGCCCTTGCTTCCTCCGACTAAAATAAAAATAAAAACCAGCTGAGCCAATCATAAAGGATTTTAAGTCTGCTGTAAAAGAGACCAAGTGGTTAACTTTCAAGAGGCTTCTAAAAGAGCCTTTGAAGTCTGCAGAGGAAATCTCTATCCACCTCCACGGCAGCGCCTCTGAAAGCACACCCGTGAGACAGGGAGAATGACCACTCTGGAGGGAACATAACCAAGGGACTTGTCAGAAGATTGGAACATGCAGAAGAAGGAAAAAAGGTAGTTAAATACAATTAACTCTCTCCTCCCTGCTGAGCTGCAAGAGGGCTCAGGATAAGTCCCTTGCTGCCTTTGAAATGCTCACACACAGGATGGCTGCTAAAGGTGGTCCCATGTATGATGAAGGCAAAGCACGCTGCTTAAACAAAACAATTTAGAAAATTGGTAAGAATTTATTTTGAAGTTTGAGCAGGCAACACTGAGGAAAGTACCATTCTCTCAAGCAGGCATTTGGAGGCCTGCAAGGAGTGCAGAAAAATGCAGCTATGACATGGAGAAGAATTCTCCCCTTGTTGCTTTACACAATCCACTGGCATGGCTTTTTCACCTCCTGGAGACCCACAAGCCTTCACCTCTCCATGCAAATGTACTCTATTCCTGCATATGGAGCACGAGTTCAAGTATCTCTGCATCTGGCTGCCTGTGCCAGTGCCCACACTGGGAGCTGCTGAGGGCAGAACTATTAAAAAAGAGGATTTACAATATTTTTAGAATACATAGCTTCGTTTGATTTTGTTTGCCAATCTCTTTTACGTTTTACTTGAAATCATAAAATACAAGTCACAGAGGGGGAGGACAACTAAAGTAGAATGAAAACTGCAACTATGGCCAAGTTTAAGAGAGTTTGATGATGTAAAATAAAGACAGAAACCTAAAAGCACAGTCCTGTGTTTTCCTGGTAAGAAAGGGAGTGATTTTCCAGACTGCGCTGGATTTAAGATTTTAACTAAAAATATGTCAGAAAGCAGGAACAAGGTTACAGCCAGGAACATTTAAGTTTTTATGCAGGCAAAAGAAAGCTATAAAACATTACAAAAGGTTTGTCTAGAATGTTTAAAATAGAGAGCATGCATTTATCAGACACTGAAGCATGATTTCCAGCCTGCACTTCAGAAACCAAATGGTAAAGCATTTCCAAAATGCCTCACAACTAACATCCACCAAGAAACAAAAGGTGAAAACACATCCAAGGTTTCACACTCTTTCTCTGCATCTTTGAATCAAAAAGAATGGGAAGATATTGTAGAAAGAAATCTGTGTAAGCAGTAAAAATAAATGTTTTAAATAAACTTTCTTGAGTCAATGGTTTCAGAAACGTGATGTTATATGACACTTCAGAAACTATTTGATCTCCCCCATTCCTGTGCAAGACTAAAATAGAAGCTTAGGGATTCAGAGTTGTCTCAGAAGCATTATTTTGCCCATGCAGTTTCTGCCTTTTCATTTCATTGCAATGCAACAAAAATGACCCTTTATCTATTAGATTGCAAAGTATCCAATAATAATAATCAAATAGAAATATAAGATTGTAGCCTAATTAAAAAATCTAACAGAAAAAAGGTGCAAAAGTATTTCAAATAGTCAGTAACCCTTCCTACAAGTCACTGCAATAAAGTGTTAAAATGGGAACACATGATGCAATTTTACATGGTGAAGAATTCCACTCCTGCCAGCACCTTTTGCAGACAGAGAGGACCATGGAGCCAAAATGAAGCCCAGGAATTTTGCAGGGGGAAAAGATTCAACCAGTGCACACTGAAATTAAAAAATAAGCCTGCACGGTGTGCATGTGTTTGCGCACCCAAAGCACTAAGATTGCTTTGACGGACTCAAAACTACAATTTCACTTTTCCCCCCAAGCACTGAGCTGGGAGCAGTGCTGGGTCTCCTTCCCCAGTGACAGCCGAGGTCTTGCCCCACACAAAGGCCTCCCAGTGAGCCAGGCAAACACTGCCACGTGCCTTTGCTGTCTGCTGGAGTGCGCCCACGTGGCTGTTCTGCTGGGAATTTAAATTAAGTAAGAAGTTCAGTGCACTGCCTGTGCCTGCAGTGGGAAGCGGCTGTGGAACAGCAGATTCCAGGGTCAGATTGGGGCACAGGCTGCGGCATGGGGCTGTCAGTGCCAGCTGACAGGCTCTGGCACAGTGGCAGGGATGGCTGGGATGACAGGGCTCACTTGCACCAGGTACCTGGGACAAGGCACCAGCTACTGCTCCCTCAGCACTACCCTGGGTTCAGGGTATCTGTTTTGTGCCAGGGTATTGAACATATACACCAAATTTGTCCCTCATCCTTCAGCGCAGCCGTCATGCTCCCACCCTAGGTACTGGGGGAGGACCTGCACACAAAGACACAGATATATACAAAATAATCCCACCATCAGGCCAGGGAGGACCAAAGGAGTCCAAGAACCACATAGCAGGAAACGGTCAGACAGCTATGGCAGGACAGTCCTAGCTCCTGATGGTGTTTGCCACACAGGCAGTGCCAGAAAAGAACTGAGTATAAATTTGCACTGTTAGCATGGAAATTTCCCACAGCAGCTTTTACCACGGGGTAACAATAGGGTCCTATGAGAAATTAAAGCTTATTTGAACTGGCTGATCTGCCAGCTCAGAACACAATGGCCCCTCTTCAGCAAAGGCGAGGTGTAATTTGATGATTTTGCAAGCAGGAAGGATGGTCTTTTCTCCAGAGCCCATGTGTAACTGAAGGCATGACTGGCAGGGGACGCAAACAGCCCGGCAGGAGCACAAAGCCCCCTCCATCACACACAAGGAGCAACCTCGAGCCACAGGCTGGACAAACAACAGCTTCTGCTTGGAAACAAAGCCGCCTTCATTGCCCCAAAACTGACGGCTCCCTGTGACCCAGCACAGGTTTCTCCCTGCTGTCACATGAGGCAGAGCCCCAGTGTGCCCATTGTTAGCACGACCTTTCCCTAACAGAAGCCCAGTCAACTTGCAGGGTGTCCAGGTCGGCTGCCTTTGCTAAGGGCATGGGGAAAACCAGGAAAACACCAGCTCCCAGTCACACCGTGGGTGTCTGATGTCACTGGTGGGATTTGGCCAGTGCTGGTCCCTCCCAGCTGCAGCTTTTAGGAGTTGCACCATGGAATAAAAGTGCAGACACAAGCATGGAGGAGTTGTACAGTGATGTGAATGAGGATTGCAGCTGCTTCCCTGCAGTGTTGTTTAGAGCCCACGTGATGAGTAGAGTAGGAAAAACTTTGCAGCATCTTCTCTTCTAAAACTGTCCTCAGAAAAAAAATCCCCCACTGTCAGAAATGCCACGCTCATTGGAAAATGAGATGATAAAGAAGACTATGGGCATTGAAAGCAATAACCCAAAGCCCAGGTCATGTCGGAGGAGTCCCAACTTCTCCAGGGTCTAAGAGAGGACCCAGGGAACACACAATTTCTCTAATGACTTTTCTGCCCTCTGGCTTTTCCCTGTTCTTTTCATGAGCAAGAGCACTCCAAGACTGCCATTTGTACACCAAATAAATGATATTTGCATATCTTGTATTTGCTTCTATTTCTCCTGGAAGAGCTGGCTTTGCCTTCCCCATCTGAGAGGTAACAGAGGCAGGGAAAGGTCCATAACCTAAGGGGCAAGTCAATCAAAGAGGGGCAATGCAGCAAGAACAGGTGATTGCTTTAATTCAGCTCACACATACACCAGACATTAATTCAGCAGAATTAAAACTTATGAGAATTCTTATCAACAGCAACCAAAACCTCCCTTACATCATTTGGATTGACACTAGTGCACTCAAAACTGAGCTAAGGCTCACCAAGGGTTTTCAGTTCTTTTCTGACAAGCCCAAACCTGATTTATTTAAACTGTGCTATATCTGGATTCTGTACTGAAATAACACAAAAACTTCAAATTTGGGAGAACTTCTTAAATTTGTGTTTATTCAGTTCCAGGAGGAAACAAAGTAGATGAGCATATATGCAGTGGAAAAGCTTAATTTCCAGGTAAAGGCTGTTCACTTCTTCAGCTGGCTCTGCTCAGAAGTCCTTGCAAACCACCTGATATGTGACACAGCCTGCACCACAGTCTACCTAAAACAGCATCTCCAACTCACTTCCAGGTGAGAGGTCCTTTTATCAATACAGCTCTTGCTGACCAAGTAAACCAATAGAAAACAAGTTAACATGCAGGTTAGGAATTTGGAAAGAATACAAACCCAGGCAGGAGTTTGTCCAAGTCGTGTGGCAGTGCCAGCAGTGCCACCCAGCAGTGACCTCGTCATGCATTATGTCCTTGCATCTGCAGTTTAACATGGGTGACTTCCACAGAGGTCAATCATTCAAAGGCAAAATGTACAGTGCCTCTGTTCTTCAGCTGTTGTTTTGCTTTATAGCATTTACACACTACACACACCACCCCAGAAAAAAGTCCATTCTCCATTAGCAAGAAGGTGATGCATGGAAGAGAATCACCAGCTTTGGTCCTGCCTTTCACCTGGGTTATCTAGTGTTGCAAGTTTTAAATTTTACTTGTGTAAGCCTGATTTAAGTAAATGTTATTAAAGAAGTCACAGCTCAAGATTTTTGCCTTGGGTTTTAAACGATATTGCTGTGATTTACTGGACATTCCTATGAATTCTTTATAGCAGTTAATTGTCATGGTGATACTTAATCTTTTTGTGTGTGGTACTTCAATTATTTTCAATATTCTAACATAAAATGTATTCAAATAGCCAGTAATAAGCCAAGCACTAGTAAAACTTGCCAAACCAAACAACATTTGGTCTTAAGCCAAAAATCTATGGCTCTCAATAATTTACTGCAATGTTCATTTAAGCTCAGTATTCTTCCATCAATTTTCAATTATGTTGTTCGGTTATTTTTAGTGTATTCCTTCAGGTGAAAAAGAGTTTTCGTCAAATTCAACAGTAGCTGAAAAGACATGGAATTAACATCTCTTGAATTTCCAAGTGCTAAAAGGTGAAATAATATTTATACTTTGTGTGGCTGCCTGATTTTTCACATTAGCATATCTGTGGTTTTTATCAATTTTTCTATTGTGCTAATTTTGCAAACATTCTATGCTTAGTTTGTAAACAGAGGTAATTAGCTGACAACAAACATGATTGAGGTTAAACATGCATGAAATTATTTTCAAGATTGGGACCCAAATTAGTTAAGCTTAATTCAGGTCATTGTTAATAAAATTTTAAAACTCCACTATTTTTATGGATGTCTTTGAAATAAACTCTCTCACTTCTCTTTGATCTTCTTTGTTCTCTTCACCCTACTGCTTTACCAGTGACAGTCAAAAGCACAAGTCTGCATTTTTTAGATAGCAACACTGTAAAATTTATCTACAGCTTTCTAAACTGAAAAATAAAATTATTAAAATGGTGGCTCAGAACTTATTGCCCTCTCTTCCCCATACAGCAGTAAAAAGCTTTTCCTTGGAGTAACAATATAAAAGCATTACAGATTTTTATTTCATCAAGTTGGCAGCTGCATATATGTCTTTAGACTGGTTAGGAAACAAGATTGTTCGGAAAGTGGTAGCAATATATTTCTTCACTGTATATGACAATACTTCATTACAGCTGGACAATGCTCTTGTATTTGCACATATATCCCTTCTCTCAAATTTCTGTCCCTCTTTTCAGACCACTTTTTGATGCACACGTTTATTATATTTACATTGGGTGTTGCACAGCATTGCTCAATTTATGTCTGCCTGGTCTGTAAATAACCAAACAAGTGTATTCTTAAAAGTTATATTTACAGTAACCTGATGATTGAATTTATTCTTTCTGCTACCAAGCACAGCTTGTAAGATTGGGCATTACCTACTGACCACAAAGGTAGTTGTGCTCTGAATCTTGTGTCCATTCAAAACCAAATTAATTATAAGAAATTACAAGGTAGTTATTATATTAAGTCTTCCTTTTTATAAGAAAGGAAAAAACATAGGCTTACCAGGGCTGAAAGAACCACACAGTCAATCATGTGCAGTACTCCCAAGCAAGAAGTACCTATGCAATAGATAGTTCATAAGAGAAGCCTACAAAATACTTATTCCACTCCCTTGTCCATCACTTTCCTGTATGCTTTTTAACCTTTTTAGTCTGTTCAAAACTATCCCCTTCAAATGTAATTGAAAAAAATCCTACAGAAACTTCAGGGATGAAGAACACTAAGTCAAAGCAGATCTTGGCCTCATTACCTCTAACACTATTGTGTCTCCTCTGACACCTCCCATAGCTCAAACATAAAGGAACCATTCTTAATATATGTTTTAGAGGAAATGCCCTCTTAGGAAGAAAGTTAGATGAGCTGGTGGGTGAAAGGACACTTCACACTTCTTTTCTTGTGCTACTCTAGCACCTGCACCCCTTTTGCCCTGCATCAGGTTTGGCAGAGCACAGATATCTCCCATCACTGAAGAGACAGGGTTTACACAAGAGCAGAAAATCCATAAAAACACAGCTATTAAAAAGAACACGTTATTACTAAAGGCATTAGAGTGAATATAAAAGGAAAGGAGCATATGCGTAATTAAAAGGCTGCCCCTCATTCATGAGGTCTGAAAGCAAGAAAAAGCACCTTCCTCAAGGCTAGGAAACATGTTTTATGGAAGGCAATTGTGGAGAGAAACACAAAGTGCTCCTTGCTGAAAGCTGGAAGTGTTAACTGGGGGTAGATCCAGAGGCTGTGACAGCTCTCCACAGCCAAAGCAAACACTTGCAGGCTGAGGATTTCTGCTGCGGCCTGCACACGTTGTGCTTACGGAGTCTGCTGGCCCACTTCCCCCCAAAGGCAACCCCACTTCAAGCTCTTTGCACATTTGAAAAACTACAGGCTTATTGTACTTCACACATTGCTTTCACCACCCAATTTCCAACCAAACTTGAAAATAAAAATAAATTTTCACGTATCACCGCATATGACTGGTACACTGGTATTTTAAAATTGGAGCCTCTTGTGTTTTAAAGCAGTTATAAAAGTAGCAAACTTGCACAGGAAACTCTTTAAATATAGTATAGGTGTCACTGAAAAGCCCTTTATGTTTATCCTTGTGCTTCAAATTCACACCAAGTAGTGCTTCATGGCAGCCACTTCCGTTTTGGTCCAATTTGGCAAGACTCTGGTGTTACTCAATCTAGTGTAAATTCTAGAGCTGGTCAGAGAGTGTTCTGCCAGCTGGGTAAAAGCAAAACCAAACCCCTTTATTTCCAGTTAAAACCAGAAAGCCTAAGAAATGTTTATTTGGGAGGGAAAAAAACCAGAAAGAAATCCCCACTTTTTTAAAAATCTTATACAGCTTGACATTTCAGCAGGGCCATGTTCTGCCCCACACCAGGGTGTGAGGCTGTCACATCCCCCCATGTGGAGACAAGCCCAGCTGGTTCCAAGCCATCACAATGCAGCTCCATGGAAGTATGAGGTATGCAATGACTGCCTCTGGCAACTCCAAAGGAGAAACCTTCACATTTAAAAGCCATCAGGCTGCATTCCCTAAGATTTGATAGGCAGGGAAGCCTGCAGAGGAGTTTAGCTGGAGATTTCCTCTTCCTCCCTTATAGTGGTGTGAATATACTCCAACGGGGGCCTCACCCTCCAACAGGGAATGTCTACCTGGCCACTGGATACCTGGTTACCTGGCCACTGGAATTCTCCTCCTGGGTGATGGTGGGAGGCTCTGGAGCAGGGTCCAGAGAAGGCAGACACATGGGAGGCATCGCCCTTGCTGCTCAAGCACAGCACTCCAACCTCTATACCACCAGCCTCCATTTAAAGCTTAATACTCACTTTAAAACACTTTTTTCTCCCCTAGCACACATAATTTTGAAAAGCACGAAGCCATTTGCAAATGGGCTTTTTTCATATTTCTCTTTTCATTGATGCGATTGAACAGGAGGGTGGGCAGCAGGATTGCCTGCAGGTGGGAGGGGAGGAGGAGCAGCAAACACTTTACCTTTTGCAAGCACTCCCTGATTTTGTCTACCCCACACTGGGACATCAAGGCCAGTGATACATATGCAGCTGGACAGGTTTCTCCAGGCTCAGCAGCCTGTGAGAGGAAATCAATGAGAGCTCTCCCTGCGCCCGGCGCTCCCCCGCCCTGCCTCATTTCCCTCCATGGCCTCTGTACTCATGCAAAGAGTGCAGTCCTTTGTGCCAGCACCCCCGTGAAAGCCATTACAGCAGCTGAACTGTGGAAGGTGACATCGATAACTAAAGCTACAGAAATAGCTTCCACAGCTCGGTGAAAGAAATACAGGCAAGCAAAATATTAAAGCTAAGCCCCATTTCATCACTGCTGAGACACAGTGGTGCCTGGGCTCTTCTAGCGTTAAACACTGGATGCATTGATATATTTTCATGTTGTTAAATTATCAGATATGCCTGCCTGAACCACATAATACCCTTTCTAGTGGCAGAAGCCCAACAGTCATCAAACAGGTCTCCCTGTCACACTGTAGCCTTTAGATAGCCTTTAGTCAACTCAGAAATGCCAAAACCCATCCCTCTTATTCTTTCCATCACTGTTTCCTGTAGGTGGCTTTATCTGCTGGGACAGCATGGTATTTTTTTCCTGAAGAAGCTAATATTGTTTACTGTCTCCTTTTGAAAACAGTTTCTTTCCATTATGCATTTTCTATTGACATTACTCTCTTATAATAGACATAATATGCAAAATAATAGTATTTTTCCTATCTTTTTTTTTTTTTTGCAAATGTCTATGTAATGTAGGTTTTCTAAATTCATTTAACCTTTTTCTATTTTTCAGTAAGTTCTGGCATAGGTACTTCTACATATTCCTTGTAACATAGCTGGCGCAAAATGGCAAAATACCAGCAAAAACTTGTTTAAATATATACTTCTGTTAATTTTTTCTCTGCCTGTTTTAATTAGAAAGCAAGAAGAGTCAGGAGCCACCATGGCTGGGATGATCTGATGAGACTAGAGCCAGCTGGCTACGAGGCAGTCACACACACAGGCACAGGACAAGCAGCAAGAACATTGCAGTCTCTTTTTTTTGTGGGACATTCAAGTAAGACCCTTCTTTCCAGTGATTTTCCTTCTAAAAGTGCTAAACTAATTGAGAGGAATAGAACAAAGCATAAGGAAGAGATAGCTTGGGCTCCAGCCCCACTGCAGATGGGATGGCCTGGAAAGCAGTGGATGAAGCCCAGGAAAAACCCTCTCCCTTGGGGCAGCACCCCTGGAAACCCAGTGGGGGAGCCAGGATGCTCAGAAAGGCTGAGGTTTGGCAAGGCAGGCTGGGTGTTCACCCTCATCAATGGATTGATCCTATATTCTCCAAAGAGATGATGCACAAGCCTGCAGAGGGAAGAAAAACCATGCCTCAGTAGCAGCCAGTCCCTGTATTTTATCTGCTGGACTTCTTTATTTCAACCTAACCACGTTATTGTAGGCTTGCACATTTAAAGGCAGTCATCTGCTAATATGTAACAATTATAGTTCAACTATTTATGAAGTCTGATTTTAAAAAAGAAAAAAGTAAAATATAAGCTTCTCTTAATGCTCAAAAAAAAAAAAAAAATCCAGCAAAAAGAGTAACCCAGCAATATCTAATGACCCAAGAGGATGAGGATAAAGAAGCCATCAGTTGGGAGATGAAAGCATTAAGCAGTGAAAACAAATTGTAAACTTACTTCATTATTGTGGACATACAGACAAAAGCCAGACGTTGGTACAGTAAACACCAAAATCTCTGGAATCAGGAGCAGAAACATTCAGTTTTAAATGGAAATGCTAATGTTTCACTTCACCATGCAGGTGTTTAACCTTGCAGGCTTCACCCTACCTTCATTTTGTCTTTGAAAGGACAGACATGCTAAAGCAGAAAGCTTTTCTGCATGGACAACTTCAAAACATACTTGTTCAATGGTCCCGTTATGCAAAACTTTGGAAAACTCCTTTCCTTGCCAGCAGATGCTGGTAGCAGCCAAAGGGATTTAACCTCTCCACTGCCACACATGTGACCAGATTATTCCCAGGCACATCAAGGGACTGCTCCCAGCCACCCTGTACCAGTCCTCACTCACAACACCTCCCATTACAGTGCAGCAACAAAATCTAATGCATTTTGACCTACTCTGGGGTTATTTCAGAAAAACAAAATTTTAAATGTGTCTCAAACTCTTTATAGATCTGGTATCAAAGTCATTCACAGCCCATTATGAAATTGTGTATTTTAAGACCTGAATCAAGCGATTTTATGCACGTCCAAAGAACTTCATTCCCACCTCAGAGAGCTTTTAGTTTTCCTGGTACCCAGTCAGGCTCCTGCAAGCAGCAGCTGCCTCAAAGGCCCGTGCTGGGCACTTGAAAGCTCAGGGAACACTGGGGGTGTCACTGCTGAGTGCTCAGTACAGGGGCAGCAGCCACCCCAGCCCTGCCTGCCACTGCCACGCTCCTGGCACAGAAACCAGCAGGTACTTCAAAATAATCAGTTTGATTCAACCCAAATGCTGCTTTGCAACATCACTGCCTTGAATAATATGTCCTAGTGTGCCACTTTGTTTTTCTCTCTTACATTATTTATCCTGTAAAGAGTTCTGCTGTGGGAGATGCAGAAAGCTGAAGTCAAATAAAGCACAATCAATCTCAGGATGAAGGTGTCAGAGATGCAATTCTAACAAGACCTGGCCATTTTTTAAATTCTGGGTTTTTTCAATCAAGATAATCAATTTAAGTAGAAAATTAAAATAAATAAATTTGGATTAGGATGAAAGGGCTCTTGTTTTCTTTACACACATTTCATTTAATGGTTTCAGAATTTGCAATCAGAGAGTAAAGTTGGGCTTATATGCTTAGGGCCCCAAACAATGATGCACTGTCTGGACAGCAGAAAGATTTGAAGGCGATTCTGCTGCCTCTATCTTTTTATTTACTGCAGTACAGCGCAGGGACCAAACAGAAGATATTTGCCCACTGGTAGTAAATGGTAGAACTTTAATATTGGTTTGTCTGGATGATCCTCTCTTTGCAAGCTCTTGGTGCAATCCACTGTGGGCAATTACACCTTCAGTATCTGGCAGAATGAGAAATATCTGTGTTGGAAATGAAAAGCAGCCAATAGGGAAGAAGAAAAAGCTGCAGCGCTTACAAAACTATTAAAGCCATTTAAACAGCCATCAAACAAAAAAAAGGGAAAATCTTTGTAAGCCAACAGTCATAGCAACTCCTTTCAAGTGTTCCTTTCAGTCCTTATCAAATATCAATCAATATCAAATATTGATAATATCAATATCAAATATCAAAAATTATGTGACAAAGTACCACAAAAACTAAAATCTCACCAAAATAAATACCTTGGGAAAGGAGCAAGTAGTTATATTAAATGTGAATGAAGTAAGCAAGTTCTTTTATGGAACTCTGGAAGGTAAAGGTTGCCTGTAAACATGAAAGCAATGCAGATCAGCAGTAAGGAATGCCATGTTATCTATCATTTTATGGTTATGTAGACCATAAACACTTTAAAGAATGAGCATAAACACCTGGTGAGATGTTCATGAAAAGGGAAAAATGAAGAGCTCCATTGATGGAAGGAGCTGGGGGCGGTGCTCTGGGCAGTTTGGAAATGAAGATGTGGAGTTTTTTAATTTGGTACCAACACTGGATTCACAACACTTAATTTTAGCCATATATAAGCTTGACGTTCGTTCTGCAGTAATGATTGATGCTTCCTCTAGAATCAGCAATAAGAGACAGGCACTTTCAGCTGGTGATTCACTGGATCCTAAAATAGGTTTATAAAACAGGAATCTCCAGGGATGATTCCATCCACATCCAGTGACTAGGAGTGAACTTAGCAGCTGAAGTTAAATGAAATAAATTCTGTTTGAATTTACCAATCACAGCACAGGAATGTCTGCCAACCACAGAATATAAAGAAAGAAATAAAGCTGAGGAAAGGAGTTCTATTGAAAAAGCCACATTCTTGAGCATGCTTCATCTTCTAATAATTAGGGTTTTTGGATTCATGCACCTACACTCCGTGTAGAAAAAACATGTGATTTCATTCTGTAAAATTGCCTATATATATAGTTTTCTTCCTCAAAATATAAGCAGTTCCTAAAGGCATTATGTTATGCAGCACTCTTTCTTCCCAAATTTGGTTTTATATGGCAAATGTGTGTTGTGCTCCTTTACTGGTAGTAGATCCCCACTTCCTTGGGAGACCTTGAAAAAACCCCTCTCATGCACTCACTCTTCCTAATGGAATACAGTGCATAAATGTAAAGATGTCTCTTAAGTCCACCAGTGCAACTTCTGACAAATTACAGTGGCAGAATTAACAGATCTAAAGAAATTACAAAAATATTAACATGTATCACTAAAAGAACACCATATACAAGTACCAATACTTTAACTTTCTAATCACATGGTTTATGTAAAAGGTCAGAGGAAAGATTAAATAAATAAGTAACACAATCAGATCACTCATGAAAAATCTATTTTAAACTTCTAGAGCTACAGAGTTATAAAGAAAGCTATAAAGCTTGTAGGAATGCATAACTTACTTTTATGCAACTAAAATATATCTACTGAAGAACATAACAGATTTTGTAATTTCAGGAAGCTGCTTCTCTACAGATGTCCATGCAAAGGTCACATATACATGCAAAGCAACACAAAACTCTTCATTTCTCTTTTTTTATGTAACTTTAGGTCAGATAGATTTTTTTTTTATTTGTGCATTTTTTTCCTTAAAAAACCACAACAGCTTTACATACAACAGCGTATTTTCTGAAATGCAAGAGGGCTGAAGGATTAACAAATTAAACAAAAAAAAGGAAGCATTAAGACAATAGAGAAGAAACAATCAACAACCATATTGTGAAGTGAGAGATCATTCCATCCAAAACTAGCAGTGGGAAACATCCACCATGAATAAAAGAACTCCTGGGACCCACTAACACTGCACTAATGGAAAAGTAATGGGCCTTGCATAGACCTCTCATCTGCAAGGACCTTCATTCCACAAACATCATGCAAACTCAAAGTTCTCATCGTATAATCTGTGGCAGAGAAGATTTATGGATTTTTTTTTTTAAATATACTTAAAATGTTTTACAGAATACACTGTAGGCATATTTCTACAAAATGCCATCAACCAAAGCTGAAAATTCACTATCTTCAAAAAGAAAGCCAGGCACATATAAGAAAATTTTTAAAAATTCCAACAAAAAGTTTACAGGCATGGGGACCGAGTTAAACGTGCCCAGCAGCATTCTTCGAATGCAATGAGATGTGGCCAGATGGCTTGATGGCATGTCTAGAATCCAGCAATTCTGCTGGAACCAGAAAATACCCTCTTCTGAATGGTACATAGTGATCCCAGCTGAGAGAAGCAGGGCTGCTGGAGAATAAAAAAAGCCTTTCCCAGCAGTTATTATCCTGTAATACCATGTATTTTTTTCCACACTTTGGCAAGTACTCCCTCTTCAGGGAAGGAGTATGGCAACTGCCATTAAAATTTGACCCCTGTGATATTAAGATAACAGTTTTTGACACAGCCATACTAAATGTCATTCCTCATTCTTCCATGTCACTACCAGTAAATCAATACCAGAAACTAATTCATTGCTGGCAGAAAAGTCCTCCTGTCTTTTGACTGACATAAATTAACGAGCTAAATAACAAGAAATTATCTGAAGTCAACTGCTATTTGCATTAGTCCTACAGAGGTCACAAAGCAGATGGAATGCATACCTGGCAAAGTCCCATACCAATGGCAAAGTTTAGTTTACATGTAGAATATAAAGCAGGCTATTTTTATTACCAGGAGTTTTACATTCCTCCTCTGCTTCAACAGGCTGGTCCTGCTCTGGCCTCACCAGGGCTATACTGACACTGCTGCAGTCAACAGCAGGATGTGTGAGGAAAAAAACCCCACACAATGGATAGCTAAGGACTAAAGCTTGGGGGGAAAAAAACAACAACAAGGAAAACAAACAAACCAACCAGAAAACAACCAGAAAACCCCAATAATCTTGCAAAGGATTGGCAGCATTCAGCTGAATTAGAGTTGCAGCTCCCACTTGCAGCTTGGCTGTCCATAAATAGCAGAGCAGCCACGCCAGGCAGCCACTGGCGGCTTTCTCACAGTTACTATACACTGCCCAAGCTGCAAAAACTCAAACCCTTCTCCCACAGCTTTGCTGGCCCCAAGGACTTTCCAGCCAATTGTCAAGTACAATCCTTCCCAGTGGGATAAAACCCCCCCCGTGCCCCCCACCAGAGCCTTAAATGTCCATTTTTATGTAAGTTAGAGGAGCTGCTTTGCATCAGGTGACTGCCTGATTTGTTTGGAGGAGCGTATGACAGTCTCGAGGCTACGAAAGGAGCCTTCACGCCCACTGCCTGGCCCTAATTAAGGCAAAACAAGCGCTCCTGTCACGTCCGCCGCAGCCACACAAAGAACTCCCGTATGACGTAGAAGACAGCATGCACAGATGAAAGGGAAATTTAAAAGGCAGCACAGTCCTGGTTTTCTTACTAGCACCATCAAAAAGGAAAGAAGAAAGAGTGTCAAAGAGCAGTGGCATTTAGAGGCAGAGATCGTCAAAACAATACCTTTCTAATGAAAGACCTGCAGCTCCAAAAACTTCTTGGTTCCCTGCAAATCTTTTAGTTTAGTACATGCCATTGTATTACCCCCCAAAACATCTCCCAATCTTATTTTTTTCCTTTATATAAGCTAAAAACAGGTGATAGAAAAGTCAACTATTTTCTTTTAAAAAAAACCAAAACAAAAAACACACACACAAAAAAAAAAAAAAAAAAAACTCAAATGGAAGGATTCTGGCATACCAATGCATTTTAGAACAGAAATGCTGCAACAAGAAATGGAACTCATGCTTTAATGTTAGCATGGAAGCATTCCTATCTAAAATAAAAGAAGCTACCACCTTGATTTAGCAAGCACTTGGTTCTGCATTATCAAATTACCGTTTAGTCCATAGACAAATTCTTTTGTATCATGAAGAATAGTTTGTTGTATCTACCTACATCAGCTGACCAAACCTGGACGTCCTTGGTGATCACATAGCCTCTGTTAAAATATATATAATCATGGTTAGGTATTTTTGCAAAACACCCCAGAAGTCAATAGAGAGAAGAGATTTGTATGCTTTCACAGATTAATACTTTTTCTGTAGCTGTTCACTGAAACTTTATTTCCATGTGTTTGCTGTTGCCCTTGCAAGAGCTGCCCCTGAGGAGCAGCAGCATTTGCTCCCTCCTGAGTAAACAGATTTCCAGCTTCCTTCAAAAGTCATAGGTTGCATGCCTGGGCTTGCTTAAAATAAGTCAGTTTTGAGCTGCTCCCTCAGAAGAGAACTGGGAAGTTAAAGGGGTTTCTCTCCACTTGAGGCCCAGATAAATCCATATATATAAATCTAGAGGCTCCTCACAAGGATCATGTCTGCAGCAAAAGGAGTGAAGGATCTGACACACTGCACACAAACCTACAGAAATTATGAAGTCCTTCAGCAGCTTTATATGAGCTGGAGAAAAAGTAGAAAAGGGGAAGAAAAACACATACAATCATGACTCTGTGCCAGGAAAGGGAGAAGCAGGAGAGAGCAGGCCCTGAAATGACACCCAGCACCACGCAGCAATGGAATGGAAGCTGAGAGAGAAGAGGCTGCCACCTGGGGTGAGCATGAAGAAGTATTTAAAAAAATCATTCCATCTTATATCTTCAAGTTGGAAAGCATGAGCTCTCACTCCTAGTGCTGGTCCCATGAACCATCACATTCAAAACCCTCCCCAGACAACTCTCTATCCAAAGTAACATTTTTTCTGGGGTGCAAATTAAAAACTGAGCCTAAAGCACTGCTGTCTGCAAGCTCTAAATAAACTATACTGGTTGTGGCTTTCTTACCAGCAAAAACCATCCTACAGATATTCAATGGGGTAACCATGTGTAAAGCAAACCTTAAAAAAGATCTAGTTAATTTTAGCTCAGGAGAGTCAACTCCCAGCCCAAGCAATCATGCAGTGCTCCACAGCCCTTTCCCTCATGGTTTTCACATTTTTTTTTCCAGTTCCCTCTGCATAAAAGTAGCCTTAATCCCCCATGCTTCCTGAATGCCCCATTAAATAAAAGTTATTCTACAAGCTTTACACATCACATAGCTTAAAATGTCATTAAACTCAAGAGAGTTTACTGCAGGGTGCTCAGACCTGCGTTTTTAGAGGCGATGCTGAGTAGGAAGTGCTAAGCAGGGCTCTGTACTAATAAATTTGTTCAGCAAGTGATCAGTTTAAGATCCAAGTAGAAGACACATCCTTCATTACTCCAAATGAAATCACTGACAGAACTTAAAAACATATGCAAGACTTCTGCAACAGAAAGCAGAATATAGACCGTTATTTGCCCTTCATGCTAAATTAATAATCTACACAATTAAATGCTTGCAATTAACAGGCATTTATTATTTTTGCAGCGTATTTCCGTAATTGCTAATGTAGTATAAAAATCATGAAAACTGTCTGGGGGTTCATTTGAGAGATTTATTAAAATTTTACATTGCCTTACAACAAGTACCACCAAAATCGAACAATGTCTACAGGAAAAAATACTACAGACATTTAATTACTGAGTGAGGTTTTAATCAAACCTTTCTATTTTCCTTCATGGTAACAAAAGAGATGTTTCGGCACTGGGCCAGAAATTAACTGTAAATTTGCATATTCTTTGCTTCCGAAGAAAAGAGGTTAAAAATTCATCTTTAGCTCAATCTAGTAATTATTTAAAATCTCTGACATGAACTGTTGAAAAGTTAAATGTATTTAAAATTTAAATATGAAATGAGGAAAAATGGGATAACAATGAAAAAGCACCACTTCTCCACTGGCTCTTCATGGATTAGTATTTTTCATAACATCAGGTAAAGAGATTCCTAAAATATTGTTTGGTTTTCAAACCCCCACAGCTCATCTCTCTGGTTCTGCAGCCAGCCCAGCCCAGTGCAGAGAGGCTTGGCACAAATTCTGCACACCATGGACTTCCAGTCAAGGAGCTTCCAAGCAAAATGTAAAAACTTCTGCATTTCTTCAGTTGTGGTGCATTTTAACTCCTTGGCATGGTTGGAGAAACCTCTCCCATAACAGAAGTGGTCTAAACACTCTTGCCTAATTATCAAGATATGGAAATCCGTGACCATGTAAGTGATCCACTGACATTTAATCACACAAACAGATTCAGCCACATCTGGCCTGCAATATTGTATTCTTCCATCTCCAGCCTCTGCTTAAAAAATACATGAGCTAAGCCAGCAGCAAAGCTCTATTCTGCAGATATTGTCAGTACTTCAGACTTCTCCCATCCCACGAACACAGATGATGGTCCTAACTGGTATAGAGCATAGAAAGAAAATTTAAAAACTTTCTTGATAGAGAAACTTGCCTAAAGAATTTGCACTGTTTTCTATGTATTTTAACGTATACAGATTTTGTTTAAGTACCAATCTATTTTTCCATTCTTGCATCACTGAGACAACATCATTAATCTTAGGGAGTTTTATTAATTTTTTTTAGAAAAAAAGTGAATCTTTTTCTACGTAGGGCAACAAGGTAGAAAATTTTAAGAAAAATTAAGGGAAATTTTGTCTAGCATCATCATAAATTGAGTTTACACAATTTTTTACAGTCACTGTGTACCCATTGATCAGAAATATTTTAAATTATTCAAGTTAAAGTTACATTACTACAAATGTAACATATATCAAGAACACAACACTTGGCCAATGACTTTGAAAACAAAGCTCTTAAGTTGTAATGTGAGTTCTGAAAGAAAATCAGCCAAAGGCACATCACAGCAATTACCTGTAATATACTCCCATCTCCCAGAAACCTCCAGCAGTTACAACTTGTGCATTCAAGTGAGTTATCTCCACTCTCACAACTAATTTACAGAAGTGACTGAGGCTCTCTTGGGTGGGTAGAGGCTCATTCTCATAGATAATTTTGTTCCACTACTGCACATTAACAGGTTTTGTACATTTAAACGTAGAAAAAAACTCTACTCTTTAGGAAAGACCACCTACACGGGTCAATTTCTCAGCTGGACATGTACAGTAAATTAAGGGAGCAGATCATCGTGGTGAGCAACCTCTGTGGGTAGCACACGTCTCTCCACCGCAGGAGACACCTGCCTTCCTTCAGAGCAGCTTTCCACTCCCAGCCTTATCACTCCTCCTCATTTCTGTACAAAAACACCATCATTTGGTTGCTCTCCTGACCCACTTACTCAATAGTGCATCTTTTCCTTCTGGAAGCAACGTAACACTACTGATAAGAGGCTGAAAACAAGATAAAGCTCTATACAGAGTGCAGCTGAAAAAAGATACTTAGAATTAAAACCCAGACAGATTTCCAGAGTTTTCTAATGTATCTGCAAAATGGGGTGTGCTTACATTCTCTGAACAGCAAACTGGCTGCAGTTTAAAATAGCAGTACTGGGAGAATAGGAAGAGCTGAAGAGGCAGAAGACCGAGTGAAAAGAGTTAAATTTGCAGTGTTTTTAGAAAAGCATGCATGAACTGCAAGAGAGCCACTCTGACAGAGGCCATAATGCTCCAGGACAGTATTCCTGCTCCACCACTGGCACCAGCAGGGGAAGATGCTTAAGCTCATGCTTAAGCCCTCAGCTGACCCTGGTAGCTGCAGTTATCAGTGTGACAGCCCGCCATTCCAATTCAGCTGACAACAGCCAAGCACAAGCACAATATTCACATGCTTAAAATCAGTCGTGCTCAAGCGCTTCAAGGTATTGGTTCCATCTCCCATTTCATTGTTTAATTAAGCCATCACTTTACTCGGGTCATTGGTATTTTTGAAAACCAAGGAAGGTTTAAATGGCTGTCATAACTTCTCCCTCTCTTCCTAAAAATACAGCAGGAAGGTGCTTTAAAATGACAAAATGTTATGAACTATTTTGATGCATTTACCAGTTCTCACTATTTCAGCTAATTGCTGTCAACTGAGTCTGAGTGTATCTGCCAGCCAAAATGATAGCAGATATCAAGGCCCCACAGAAAATGTTCCTGCACTGCATGCTGCTATGGATGGTATGTATGTGTGGCACTGTGACACCTCACGTGGTTAGATAGGCTAAGTCAGTATATTTAAAGGTGTTAGAAGCTAATGCATGTGCCAAACATCACATGGTGGTCTTTTTCTTTGGCATGCTTAGCTGTGGTGAAGCCATCTTCCCCAAGAAACAGCTCGGTTTAGAGTTCTGCTTTTCACCTTGGCACGGCCTAAACTCCTGTAGCTCCTGTTCGTTCCTGTGTAAATTTATTCCTGCAAGTTCAAAAGACACAGATGTCTGTTGGTGGGGGAGGAAAGTAAAGTCTAAATCACAGCTCATGATTGCTGCTCTAGCACTGGATTGGGAATGAAATGCTATCAATCACAAAACCTGCATGCTTCCAGCTTAACCTCCTGCAGGATCCAGTCCTTTCCTTCCTGAGCAGGCAACAAATAAAAAATCACAGGGTCTTCACTTGCCTGATTAAAACATATTTCATCAAAGCACACCAGGATTTAAAGGTGATATCAACAGTTCATTGCAATTGGAGTGGGGGTGAAATTGGATCAGAGCACACTGGGGAGCTGGTTGTGTAATGGCTGTCTGCTATCAGGTTGTGTATACCTATATTCAGGTCATTTTGTGCTTTTTAAATCCCATAAAAGTTTTTTGTTTGTTGGTTGCTTATATAAATGAAATTTTATAATAGGATTTAGCAATTTAGCAGAAAATAGCATAGTCAGGTGTGTGGGCATCACTCACTTTATAAGAAAGTGGTTTTGGCTTTGTTACAACATATTTTCATTTCATAAATATTACTGAAATATTTTTCAATGAAAAATCCTATTGAAGAAAAAAATTCTATTTAGAATTGTTTATTAAAATTTTGTTTTGCTGTCATACTATCACATACTACACCACTAAAATATAAGCACACCTTCTCCCAGCACTACTTAGGTTTCTAAAGCAATCCTTCAGAATGTGGAAATTTCTTTGATTGCTTTTTACCCAGAATAAATATAAAAGCTGCTTAAGAGCTCAGAATTGCAAAACACTTGGTGCAATTCGGCCAAGATCTTTTGAAAATCAAGGTGGGCTGGCTGAGTCTGCTGTCCTGAGCTGGCCATATGTCAGGCAACTCTACCTGAGCACAGGGGAGCCACATCACTGCTGTGTGTCACAGAACACCTCCAGCTGCCTGGCAGGCAGGGTGTACAGCCAGCAGAGCCCCAACACAACCCCTAAAACAGTTCTCCTCTAAAATCTATTACTAAGAGTTAGTGCCCTGCCCTGGCATTCCTTAGCTACACTTCCCACTCAGAAATGAAAACCAAATTTCTTCTCTTTCACTGCTAAGCAAAGTTTTAGCAAAAAAAAAAAAAAAAAAAAAAAAAAAAAAAAAAACAAAAAAAAAANCAACAATAAAAAAACAACAACAAAAAAACCCCAACCACCCAACAATGGAACCATATGGGGAGCAGAAAAACTGACCACAAACATTTTTTTCTTAGTTCAGGATGATCTAGAAGATCAATGAGACATAAATTATTTCTGAGCCAAGCTATTTCTGTAAACTCTACTGAATGTTACATCAAAGGCAAAGCAAAAAGCCCATAACAAGCAGTTCAAAATAATTTCCCCTAACCTCCTTCAATCACTGAATTCTCAGGTGTTTCTTCTAATGGAAATAAAAATATTTCTATTTGCGTCATTTCCAAAGTGATGTTCATGATTTAAACTCATCACTCCTAACGTATTCAAGGTGACTCCAAAGTGTCATGATATTTCCTGTGTATGCTGCAACACGCAGGCACAGTGTGGGGTATTAAAACTGCTATGTGTGCTTTCCTTTATTACATCTTTATTTCATTTTGCTTTAAAAGTACTTCTTATATTACAGGATGCTGCTCACAGATGTAACCACAGCTACATAATTTTGCAACACGAAGTCCAGGGACCGCTTTCAAAACGCAAAATGAAGGGTCAGCCACTAGGCTGAAGTTTACAAGATGACACTAATTTTATGGAAAACAATGAAAATGGATAGGAAAATACACTTTTCTGTTCACAACAGATTTGATATGATGGAAATAAACATTCCTGACCCTTCCTTACGCAAGTTCTTTGCCTGCCCAGAACCTCAGTTTTAGTGGCATTTCCAAGGATTAATGGAAAATTCAGTTGACACAAACCATGTGACTCTCCCTTCACAGGGCCCATGACACCTAGTCCAGGGTTCTCAACTTTAACTAAGGATGTGCCCAGCATCTCTGCTCTGGCAGGGGAAATTACACATCAAGTATTACAGTGTTTCCCCTACAACCCTTCTTTTTTCCTAGAATAACTTCAAAAATAACTGGACACTAATAATTTGAATGAAAAGCAAGCCAATTATCTGGGAGAAAATATGACAGGCACACAGTTTTATTCAGCAAAATACCTTCTCTTTTTGTATAAGTGCTCAACACACTAATGCTAAAAATAAGAATTTTGCTGTTGGTCTACTTCATAAACAGTAACACTGCCTTAAGATAATATCTTTCTCTTATCTTTAATGATCAATAAGAACTCAGATGAAGTTATGTTTCATTTCTTCACTTGTGGTTGAAAAGGAGAGCACATTTGTTTTTAACTAGATTATTGCCTTTGTCAAAACTTGTTAAACCAATTCTGAATCCTTTCCTACTTCTGAATGCCTTAAGGCCTTCTGTAATTAGGGTGCTGCTGGAATGCCAAGGGGCAAAAGGAAAATTGCTGGTTTGGAGCACTTGGACAGCCAAGGTCACTTTTGGTGGCAGTGTACAGAAAATCCATCATCTTGCTATCTATGCTTCAAGGAAATAATACTTTCCTAAATGTCAGGAAATGTGCAAACTTTGACCAGCTTAGAAAAGATACAGTTAATTACTCCTGTTGTGCTGTAAATTAGTATTGCCAGCTGCAGGTGGACCTGGATGTCCACTCTGTGTCTCTAAGTCCTGTGGTACCTGTTCCTGTTTCTCCAATAAACAATTCTGGCTGTTGCCATCTGGCAAAACTGTTTGAGTCCAAATTTCACAAATCCCTGTTGTTTTTAATTATTTGAGGTATATTCTGTAAGCATACAAATTATCATACCAAATAATTTAATTTACTATATCTAAATTAGATTCCTTTCACAGAAAAATCTTGGAAGTCACTGCACAATTCGCCTCCTCAACACATATCACTATGCATGTCATAAGTTATGATTAGCTGATTTTAGTTATTTTCCTTTAACTTGTTTTAAAGTTTCACAAGAACAGAAAAGTTGGAGCTAAGCTTTGTCACTAACCACTCAAGAGCTACCTCCAGCACACTCACCAGCCCAAAATGCAGCCCAGTGCTTATATTTAAATTTATAGTTGTATGTTTCTATTTACACTATATTTAGTACAAAATTAACACCAGCATCACACAATAAACACCATTTGTACATGTGGACATTTTTGCTTCGGGAAAATTAGACTTCTCATGATGTCTGCATCCATTTAAGGGTGTATGATCACCTAAGTATCGTTTTCAATTTCAATAAAAGCATGTATATGAGGATTAGATGGCTATGAGCACTGCAGTGCAGATCTAAATAACTCAGTCTGCCAAACTAGTGTTACTATGGAAACAAAACTAATGTACTGTGACCACAGCTCTGACTGCATTACTTAAGACCATCTGGTTAAAACAAATATTTTCGTGGCACAGTATTTGTTCTTAATTGTGTACTGGTCCTTTTTATTTTTTTTCCCTAACATGTACAAATATATTACTTTTTTCTTTTGTAATACTATACTCTGTTCAGGTTTTCACAACACTGCACGTGATTTTAGTTATATTTAACATGCTTATGAATAAATCCACATCTCCAAGTTAAGCAAGATTGGATGAAGGTTAACAGTCTGAAGTTCCCTGCTCTCTTTCACCATGTTTTAGGAGAGGTATTTTTTCATATTCCTGCATCACAGCACCACTGAAGAAACACTTTCCACCATCTGTTCTCCCTGGGAATGCAATGGTGCTGAAAAGGAAAGCTGAGCAATGAGCTCCCATCCACCTCATGCCAGCTCCCTGACTGCACTGAGGGTGCAGAGCCCCTTCCAAGCCCATTGGCAGCTCCTCCAGCAGCTCCTTGCTAGAAAGAGGCAGAGCGCTTCCAAAGTGCTTTCTTTTACTTCGAAGCATTTTTCAGAGTAATAACTCATTGCCTGTCTCCAGCCTGGGGAAATTTAATATTCTGAATTGAGGTATGTCACTGCAGATACTGTTCAGATAAGAAATCAAATGCTTTCACAGCAAAATTGCTGATTGACCATCAGCAATACCAATACAGAAAGGTGAGGACCACTTTTCCTATCTGTTTCTAAAACTGGAAAGATTATTTTATTCCAGGGAAACATTAAATTAATGAACTTGTAAACAAGTAGAACTAGTAAACAAGTAGATCAATTTTTCATTTCAGTGTTTCTACAGAACTGCAATATTTAGTTCCTACTTAATAGTATATTAGTAGGGAATATATATATATAAATGGTAGGGGTTTTCAGGAGTTTTTTTGATGGTGGGTTGACCCTGGCTGGATGTCAAAGCCTTTCTTACCAACCCCCTCCACAGAGAATACAAACAAAAGCTCATGGGTCCAGATAAGGACAGGGAGAGATCACTGACCAGTTACTACCACAGGCAAAACAGACTCACCTTGGATAAATTAGTTCAGTTTATAACCAACCAAGCGAGAGCAGGGTAATGAGAGATCAAACCAAACTTTAAAAGACTTTCCCTACATCCCTCCCTTCTTCCCAGGCCTAATTTCACTCCTGTATTTGCCATGTTTTCCCCTGCAATGGCTCAGGGGAACAGGAAATGGGGATTGTGATCACTGTGTCCACAAAAAAATAAGTCAGTCCCACAATCCAAGTCTGCCTGTTTTTTGCAAGCTCCACAGAATAATCATGTATCGTGAGGACAGGCTTCCAGCCTGCATTCTTGAACTGCATTATAAATTTGAAGACATATGACTTGAGCAAAAGAGAACAGAGTTGGTTTTCCAATGATGAAAGGAACTAAATGTTGTCCATTATGACAGAGAGGTTTTCTGGCTGTCCCAGTCCCTGGCCATAGAGGCAGATTCATTCTCACGGCCTCAGCTTGAGCATTCCTTAAAGATGTGACTTGGAGAGGCAGAGTTAAGGTGGCATGGATTATCCACGCTGCTGGAGGTGTGAAAAGTGCAGGGGTTCATTCTGGTGAAGTGACCTGCAATCTCCTTTAGGCAGCTGTGTTGCACAAAGCCTGTGAGACCTGCAGGCAGGGGCTCTGCCTGGGAGAGGCAGCAAAGATACCACTTCCCTTTGGTCAGCAGGAGCTGGTGCTCCATCAGTGCAGCTGGAGGGCACTTCTGGCAACAGCACAGCAGCTTTAAGGAATTGTGGATGACACCATAAAGAAAACCCAGAGCAATTAATTTACTGCTCTATTTACCTGCATGTCTATCTGCACATTTTATCTGGACACACCATCATGATATGTGGGAACTTGTAAGGTCTCAAATTATACAAGGTGTTGTATTCTGATCTTGGAAACCATGGCAGAAACTTGAAAATTCACTAGAGCCACCACCATCTTTTTATGAAATATACATCTAAGGAAAATATTCATGTCCTAAATTATGTGCTTCTAAATGCCACCACTGGAGTCAGAAGAAAGAAAGTAGCTCTCAGTACAGAGCTCCTTCAGATTCCCCAGGGCAATGCTTTTTGGACCAACTTTTGCTCAATCCTGCCAATACTTCACTTCTTTTTTTTTTTTTTCTAATTGAGAAAATGATGGGAAGAAAATTATTTTTTTAAAGATCACAAATATTAAGGAAGCACAATCTTGTTAGTTCATAATTACAGCCTTGTATCAGATTGCCAACCAGTCAAGCATTTCTTATCATTAAGAAATTGGTAATTGCAGCAGAAGATGATTGAAGGAAATCAGCCAATCTCTCTAACAAAAAAATCTATGTCTCCATTTATCAGATGGATATAGGAAAGTGAGCATCAAATTCTGGCTAAAGGCTCCAAGAAAACTTGCCAGGAGCTAAAAGCTATATAATTAAGAGGTGATTACTGAAGAGCTTTACCTACAGCAGGGTGTGCAAAGCACCACACCTCCCCGTGCCACACACAGATCACCCTTCTGGCAGGAGCTCCTAGTGTGCCTGCTAGGAAAGTATCCTCACAGGGAACACTTCCAAAGGGATCTGCTAGCGAGCTGGGAGCCTCCCTTCTACAGCCAAGAACTACACAAACATCCAACCATGTGTGCAGAGAGCTGGCTCTGACCTCAGGGCTGCCCTCGCCTCTCCTCCAGAGGTGAGCTTCAAAGAAACATTAAAATAAACTTGCTCCTCCAAATCTGACAATTGATGCTGGAGTTGCTGAAATGTGATGACTTGGTAAAAAGACAGGAAATAGGAAAGAGGAGTTACTCTGATTCCAAGACTTTTAAAGGCTGAATTATGTTTGGCTGATAGAAAAAAAAAAAACCAAAAACCATGAAATAAGTTCTGTGCTACAGGTGATCTGAGGGTAGATAAGTAAAGAGAGCAGGATAGGGAAAATCTCCAACAGTTTTTATCGTCTTTGCAATATCACATAAATAAGCAGAACACTTAACAAAAGAAATCCCATTACATTTAACTGTTTCCATTAATGACTGACATAGTTTATGCCAAGATGATGACTTAATTACATGTCAGGTCCTAGTATGAGTTTCACAAAGTTTAAACTAAGGCGTGTTACTTTGGGACACAGCACCCACATGTCCAGCACGGCAGAGGAAGAGGGAAAAAATCCCTTTTTCGGGATCAGATCTGGAGAGATCTGATCTCTGCATCAGGAAATCTCTGCATATTCTGCCCTCCCCTACCCAGGGCAGAGCCACAAAACAGGGTCACCCACCTTCAGACTACATGTATGGATTATCTAACTAATTATCTTTGGACTTAACAGAATATCCTAGAGATTCCTCAAGTCCATTGAAAACCTATCTCTTTTTAGCATATCAGAACATGAACGTGACTGTATTTCTAGTCCAGTTTGGCAAGCATCCCAGTACTGGTGTGATGACAAAATCAGATCAGCTCTGATTCCTGCTGACACTCTGCTTTGATGTGACACATTGATATGAGAAGGTCCCATATTTCAGTCACTGTTTCAGGTGGGTTCCCCAGTTGTGAGGATGATGAAGATAAGAAATCCTGTGGGAAGAGGACGAGGAAAGTGCAAGACTCACCTGGCTAGCTCAGCTCTCCAGTCTCTGCCATGAAGGGTGTCTGCACAGCAAGACTGGCTCCAGCTCTGCCCACTCCAGCTGCCCCTCCAGCAGGGAGCTCCAACTTTCCTGGAGACAGCAGAGACAACCTGTCCCAGCCTTTGCCATCAGCATCCTTCCTCTGGCCCTTGGACTTTCCATCTGGCCTTCTCTGACCCTAAATCTCACTCTGTGTTCCTCGTTCTTAAGGGAAAGTATTTAAAAAGCAAATCCTGATTGCAACTTATCTTCAGAGTCCACACCTTGAGTTACCCCATGAAGGTGAGAACATATCCTTATGTGGATGAATACACAACATGAATTTTGCATCACTGCCCTCTCTTTTCTCTTCTCATCACCTCACTTGAGACTGTGAACCCTTCAGTCCACACAGCATGTCTTGTCATATCTGGGACAAAACATATTTCTATCCCACTTTCCATTTTCATGTACCTTTCTTGCTCATTGTGTTCTCTTTGTATACATGTCACTACCAACAGCCTGATAAACTCCATTTCTGGCAAATTGTTTTTGCAAGGGAGAAGAAGAAGTAACTGTTTTACTTACAGTGAAAGTAAAGGAGTATCTGCACTAAAGAAGTACCTTATAAGATTAACATTATTGGATTTGTACTGAAGGATTTCACACGCCACCGTGTCACGGTTGCTTCCTTTGCAAAACAAAACACATTTTCACCCAATAGCCAGAACCTTGGCCTCTGCTGGGACTCAAACTCAACATGTTCCTCTTCATCTTAGATCAAGAACTTGCCTAGAGCACCTCTCCAGTTTCACTGGGGCATATACACAGCACTAAGGGTTTTTAATAGGATTACTATGGTGGTCTTGGAGTATAAAGAGAATAGATACACACATGAATAGCTGAGGACTCAAGTTTACTTGCATATAATCAGAATTCAAAATCCTTAAGTAGGAATTCTATAAGGAGTAAGACTTCATAACCACTAAAGACAAGAGTTTTAGAAATTACAGACATATATATGAATTGTTTGCTCCCCCATTTTCACTTTTTATGTATATGCAAAGATCTGCAGATTCCTATAACTTTGAAAATCTGATATAACTTCACAGACTAGTATATAGAAATTCTTCTTTTTTCATAATAAAATGGGAACATGTAATTTCTAGTAACTTATAATATCTGCAAGCAAATTTAATAAGTTCAAAAAGTGCGTGCTTAAGCAAAAATTTTGGATACCCTAACCCAGAAGCCTACACTTGGACCACCCATTATTTAATAACATGTCTTTGGCAAGCTCTGTTGATTCTTGCTAAGAATACATTCTTTAAAATAGAAAAGGATTAACAAAAAGTTAAATCTTCAGTGCTTGACACATGAAGATCACCAAGGAAACTGTACTTATTTGACTCAAGGAAAACAGTGCTTAGATTTAAGGACAAAGCATGCATGGGATCCTTCAAGAGCTTTGTTTAATTTGCATTGAAATGGAGCACATCTAAACCCAGATCTTCAACTTCTAAAATATATTTTTTAAATGCTTAACATACTTGTGCCCCGCAAACACATACAGAGATGGCCCAAACGTGTAGGTACTAATGAAAATGATTTATGACAGTCCTCCCAAATACAGCTTCTTTCACCCTAAATCATGTGCTTGAGGTACCACTTGTGTACTCCTGTGGGGAAACTCCACCTCAGCAACCTGGACACGTGCTCCAGCTCCATCTGAGGGAAAAGCAGCCACATCAGTCTAATTTACAGCCTGGTCTACATTTGACTACATTCCTCCACATTCAAAAATGTTGTCTTTTTAAAAATACACTTTCCCTCCCTCATTCCTTCCTTTTCCTTCAAGTAAAACACTTTACAAACGGAATGTGAAATTAAAAGCTCTTCATGCCAATTCAGCTTTAATTTTCCTGTAAATTATTTGCTGTTGACAATCTAAATGTGTGTTTTAAAGAAATTTCACTATTTCAACATTTGATGCTTAAGTTTTACATACTTCATTTTATATTAAAAAAAAAAGAAAGATAGAAAGAAAGGAAGAAAAAAAAAACTATCAGATGTCTCTCCTTGAACTTTTCAGTTAATTCCCTAAGTGACACACCCAGGGAGTTGCTTGAGGCATGAAACACAATTAGGGTAAATGCAGGCATGTCCAAGTGTCCAGAGGTATCTATTTCTGACTGTTAACATTCCATAGAGTTTCTTGCTCCATTATAAACTTGAGCTCTGCCACAGAGCTACCAGCTACCATAGTAAGCAAAAACTATGTGATATCATTAACTGCAACAGCATTTTCATTTTGCTAGAACTGACTGGAATGGCTGCAGGAAGGCTTTATCTGCAGTCCAACATGACTCCATCAGTTTTCATGGTATCCTAAATTAGGCTTTGAGGAGACTATAACAAGAAATGTAAATGCCTGCCCTTGGACTATCTCCATGGTTCACATACCATGCTGCAACTCTTTCACCCAGACATTAACAGAACAATCTGTATTTAAAAACACACTCCCAGTTCCTAACATGAGGAGTATAACCTGATGGCAGAAGTAATGGAGAGAAAAATGGAAATGAAGTGGAGAAGAAGAGTCAAGGTGACTAGAAGAAATAAAATGTAAAAAGGGATAACAGAAAGCAAACATTTGCATTAATTTTTTTCCTAAATTCTCTTTAGTCAAGATTTCTTGTTCAGTACTTGTAATTCATATATGCTGCACAAAACAGTCATATGATCATCACCCTAGCACATAATGTTAAATGTGCTGACGTAGGTGTTGGTCTCAAAGCTCTTCCCCCCTTGGTGTTAGGCAATCACACCTCCTTTTAGACACTGTCCTGCCCATTCATTTTAGCTAAAGAGATTAGTGCTGAGCCTCAGCCCTGGGAACAGCTGCTAAAGGGAAGGAGCAATAGCAACAAGAGCCCTGTCCTAGTATTTAATAGGAGGGACCCATAAACTCAAAGAGGAATCAGTGACAAATCAGGTCTGCTGATTAAATGACTGCCAAAATAATCTCTATTTGCTAGAGAACATGTAAATCAGAATTCACCCAAGAAGAGGGACAACAAACTGGGAAGATGTGTGTCCACGTATCTGAGCTGCAGAGGTGATGAAGACCATAGACCTGACTCTCAACCAGACAGCATCTAGCATCATCAAGCATGTAACACAACTACAAAAAGAACTATTTCTCTAGAGTTATCTTTCTCATGAACTTTTTCCTTACTGTTTGGAGGAAGTTTTGGTGTAGGAGAAGGGCAAAGGCCTGAGAGTCCTGTGTTCGAGACATGGACTTTTTTTTAAGTCACATGGCCAAACTGGCAAGACAGGAACTAGAAAAATGGCCATTGTGGGTGGAAAATTGACTGTATCCTTGACTTAAAGGATGGTGGCCAGTGGTAAAGTCCAACTAGTGGCCCGTTTCTAGCAGTGTCTGAGGGACTGGCAATGGAGCCAACACTGCTGGATGTCTGGAATCACCTGAACAGTGGGGCAGAGCATGCCCTCAGCAAGGCTGTGGGTGGGACAGAGTAGATGGTCGATATGCTGGAGGAATGGTCTGTCAGGAGCCTCCCGAAGCTCAGAATGACAAGTATGAAGTCCTGCATCCCATACAGAATAACCCTAGAGAAATATCTGGAGTGGGGACCAACTGGCAAGGAAGCAGCTTTGCCAAAAAAACCCTGAGGGTTCTGGTGAACCAAAATGGGAAACACAAGTCAGCTGTATGCCCCTGTGGCAGGGAGGAACTAGGCTGCACACTGTATTACTAAATGTAGACAGCAGGCTTATGGAAATTATTATCTCCCTCACTATGGCATTTTTGACAGCATTTTTAGAATATTGTGCCAGTCTCAAACAAGATTATAGGAGGAAAGCCAGAGAAGGTTAAATGGAGTCTTGATGTTTTAATGTGATCAGCTTCACTGATCAATTAATGACATTTCAGCCTACAGACCTCCACCGGGAAAGAAGGCACCTCTATGAACACTCAGAAAATAGTGAGTTTGATACTGATTGCTCAAGATAGTATGAAGCAAAATCTTCTACAGAATTTAGAAATTTCTCTTTTGATTCTTCAGTCTGTTTGCATTGAAAAGTACTCTGTTCAAATGTTTGAGCAAAGCAGTTCAGCTGATGGCCAAAGTTTATCTAACCATGGACCATAAGGTGTTGCAGAACAATCATCTGATCAAGAAAAGAGAAATAACCTGTTATTTATGCTAATGACCAGTCTCTCTGAATCATAATACTTAATTATCCTATGGAACAGGTATAATTCCTGAGTTATTTTCAGGATTTCAACCATGTAGGAAAACATGCAAAAACAATTACAAGTGGTAGGCAGCAAACGAAAACAATGGCAATAATTTGTTCATATACTATTTCTGAACACTAAATTGGTCTGAAATCTGTTAATTAGATGTTCACAGTAACTCCTTCATGCAAACTGATTCATAACACTGTTGCCAATTCTTCCAGCCACAAACGGGTCATTCTCCTAACAGCACAGCTCTGTTTATCTTGGCCACCCCACCAGGAGCAGAAGCACAGGCAATAAGGCCAAAGCTGAATGAGGATTTACACACTTTTATTGAGAAAATCAATTTTTTTCAATTTGTCTAAATCATCAGTTACTTTATGTGCTGCTATACTGCTACCATCAGCATTAATAAATAATCTTGGCTTCAGCCAACCTCCAACCTGGAGATTGTGAGATTGATATGTACCATGCTCATGTTCCTCCTCCCTTGTTTTTTAACTTCTAGTGTATGCCAAAGCATGAATTTCAACATTTTTTCCACCCCTTGAGCATTACTGATTTATTCAAAAAGAAGAGGGAAGATAGGGGAGAGAGAGAGAGTGAGAGAGAGGTGATGTCACACCATCAGTGGAGAACAGGAAGCAAACCAAAGAAGGAAAAGGTACAGGGTTCAGCCCCATCTACTGAACCTGCTGACCACCTGCTGCAAGGATTACACTCCAGGCAAGATTAGGAAGGCTGCCAACATGGCAGGTAAATAAAGAAACAGCCTCCATCAAAGAAGATCCTCCATCCCCTATGCAGTGTTCACATACTTGCTTGATTCTTCTGTTACCCACTGATCCACAGTAACTGTTCAATGGCAGTGAGTAACAGTACATAACAGTCAAGAAGAGGAAATAACTAATTTGCCTCTGGCTCATTGAGAATTTTGCCAAAACATCAGTCAATCCCGTTATAGTCACTGATGTGTAAAAAAACAAATGGTCTCCAGTAATGACAAAAAAAAGCAAAACTGTCTTCCATAAAGCCTACAAATAACATACTCTAAAAATTACTTTTTCTGCTCTAGTTAAAAAATGTGATTAAAGCTGTATTTTTCTGTAAGAGTGAATACCCATACATTAGTACAGGATTTGTTGCATTGAACTCATGAGTTCAGCCACACTTGAGCACACAGTGTGGGGTGGCAGAAACCAGAATGCAGGTGGAACAATAAAACTCCCCTTCCTCAGAGGGCAGAGCACGTTCCCAGGCAGGTCATTCACATAGTGGTGTTCTGTGTGACCTTGGCTTACCTTCCAGAGCACATGTCCAAAGCTTATCTGCAATAAGCAAAACTGATTAAATGAAGGTCATTCCTAGTGCATCCTGAAATTGATGACAAAGTTTTCCTTGAGAATGGATGGGATTAAGCCTTATTCCTCCACTTGATTTTGAAAAGACTGGTACTATCAACAAAGTTAGTTAATTTTCTTGCATGAACATCCTGCACAAACGTAAGCAATCACATCCACTGCTCTTTCAATTTTGCTTTCTGGCTGTGAAGAATACCATTTTTCCATCACCTGTTACCTGAGCTTCATAACTATAGTAATTACATTATTATTTGCAAGACTGACATGGGCCAGAAAAGCAGTACTCTAAAGAGACAGCTGAGAAGTTTATAAAGGAAGACATCTCGTCTTTCCCCAAGAAATACTCAGTGGTCATTGCAGATAAATTGGAGAGTCATTCCAATTTCTGTTCATGTGCCACACTTTTAGCAGTAATGAAGAGATGCGGTGTGAGGCAGGTGAGTTTGCTGTTTGTTTGCTGTTATTTAGAATTTAAAAAAAAAAAAAAGAAAAAAAAAAAGCAACAAGCTGCACAAACTGGTGATTGATACTAGGAAAATGCATTGAAACAGCTCCTGGTAGGCACCAGGAGGCTCTGCCCATCTGGCCCTGGCTCCTCCAGTGCATTCAGTGCTGCCAGAAATCCAAATCTGTAATTACAGCTACCCAGTGCATGTAACACCCACACTCCTTTGCCTTCTATTTTCTGTATTCACACAGTAAAGCTTCTCCTGCAGCTGGCTGCTCCTTCAGAGCCCACAAAGCCCGAGCCACACGCCGTGTACGTGACGGGGCAGCCAGAGCCCCGGGGCCCAGCGCCGAGATGCCCCACTTTGGCTCCAGCCTCCTTGCCCAGCTCCTGGCTGGTCCTCACATGCCCCCGCTGTCTCCCCATCTCTGCTAAAGCTACAGGGACAGCACAGAGCTGGCTCCTTGCAGAGACTGTGCCCCTGCAAATCCAGTGCCAGGCGGGAAGGCAGCCTGGTATTTCAAGTGACCCAGCGACAAATCATTCGTTATTGGGGGCAGCCTGGTGCCAACAGGGCACTGCAGGCACAGGATCCTGTGCCAGATGAGAATACAGCAAACAAGGAGCACGAAAGCATCGTGACCAGAATCTGAGATGCAGAATCTGAGGATGGACTGCAGCCCTTCCAGTGAGATGAACCGCCAGCAGCATTAATGAAATGCAAGTACGTAACTTATGGCACAGAGCACTAGAAGTATTGAACTGAGAAAGGGAAACATTTCCACAGCCATGAAGGGCTACAAATAAAGCAGGGATTTATAGCAAACAGTTCCTAGTGCAGAAGCACGGCCCCTTGATGGTATTTCCACATGAAGAGCAATAATTGGCATCCCATATCAGGTAACTGCAGACAGTACAACAGCTTCTCTTTCTCTTTTCCAACTCCTAGGTCATGGGCTGGCCCCTTCGCTTTTCTGATAAATCTTCCAAAATCTTAGGAGGAATCCCCTTCCCAAATACAAGCTCATTGCTCAGATCTAACCTCACTGGAAGTCTGCTCTGACTACATTCTGTAGAGTACCTGTTAAACACCACATCTAGGACGTTGTTTTGTTCCTCTGTCTGAGTTTATCAGTGGAAATACCCATTTTGTTTAGATGCATTCATCGCTGGAACCTATGCAACTACATCAAGGGTCACAGAAGCACACTGGTATCTAGACATAATCTTAGACACTGAGGATCAATACGTGTATCTGGTACTCCTCAATCCTATCTCCCTTTCCATAAAATGGGTATATGAGATGGAGAAGCCAGGAACACAGATGCTGCAAGTGCTATTGCTAACAGCTCTGAGAAATGCTCCTGCAATTCTCAGCGATGGAAGAACAGCAATGGATTTCTGCAGTATCTCAGACACTGAAGTGCTTTCTGTTTCTCAGAGTCTGTAAGAAAAATGTGTTTTATGGGGGAAGTTATTTCAAAACAATGCAGCAACTTGTGAATTGGGAAAAAGAAAATCCCAGCAAATGTAAATTTCCCACCTTTCTCAATAGAAAACCTGGCTGCTGCAGTTCATTATTTCTGAAACTCTACTAATAAACTTTGCACTGCTGCAGACTTCTCTGCTGGTATGAAGGCTCTATTCTATACATTCACATTCATATGAATGTGAAGAGACATCCGGTCATGTTAAGGACAAAAAGCCATGGAAGTTACAAGTAGGAGAACAAAAATATTAGTGACAGGACAGAAGCTACAAGGACTACTGTAGAATTGCCTTGGTTCATCGATATTACCTTTACCTTTTTCATCACATTGTAATTTTACGTGGTGTGCATTACAACGTGATATTTTATGATTCCATGGTTACAGAATTCCCGATTTCAGCATCCCATCACATAAAATAACTACGTTCTAAAATAAAAATCTCTTCCTGACGTTTGTGGGGCTGTAAGTCTACACTTATTTCCTTCACTTCAAGCTTTGCAGAACAATTGCTGCAATTTTCTCAGTGAAGAAATAGAAAACAAAGAATTAGTATCAAACGTTGGGAGATCAATTTTCACAGACCCCATTGCTTGATAATTTAAATGCTAAGTACTGCAGCCAATTAGTCTAGACTGAAGTATTTGATGGGGGCAAAATTTAGGTTAACAAATACTGCATAATATTATCTGAATAATATAGAGCAGACTTCCTACAAAGATGAATTTTGAATCTGCCCATTATATGAAACAGGTGCAAAGAGTGCGTGGGAGAGGTGAATTCATCCCTCCTCTAAATGGCAGTGTAAAATAAAATTAGGATATAAAATTTGGGGGTGTCTCACAGGGCAGTTTTTAATTATATACTTAGCAGCATCTTTGCATATAATCATTACCTCAGCCTCCTCGTTTGCATGTATATATTCTTTTGTGCCATGATCAAAGAACAAAGGTTAAATCCTTCTGAAACTCTATTCAAGCAGTGAAAATTGAAAACAGCTATTTTGAGGCTTTGAACTTTTTTTTTTGTGTGCGTGTGTTTTCCTACTGTCTGTATAATCTGCTTAAAATTCTGTTAACTTGTTAAACCATGTATTCATAGTGTGATATTGCAGAGCACGGGTGAACCAGCAGAGCTCTAAGGAGGACTCTTTCAAAGGTCCTCCCCTGGAAGAGGGAGAAACAAAACAAGGTCTCCAGCTGGGATACTGGCTGGCTGCTGGAGGACTTCCACTAGATCTTCACCGTTCCCATTTTTCTCCTGCACTGAGTTTTGGTTTGGATGAAAGGGTTTGGTAAGGAAACCCTGGAACTGCTGTCTAGTCCTTTGTTGCCATGCTTGTGGCACACAAATGAAGTCCCTTCTCTGTCCTGGGTGCAATGGATAAACATCCAGCCTTGGCAGCTGGGGAGGATGGGAGCTGATGGAGAGGCAGAGCCATCCCAGTGTCAATGAGGAATGATGAGGCTGGGTCTGCTGGGGCCATGGGGCTGCTTTCTGTCACTTCCTTCCTAGAAAATGTCTGGCTTGTGAGTTTTTCTTCTTCCTCTACTGCCACCTGTATGAACATCAAGCTGCATGTTATGGCCATTCACTATTTCTGGCTACCTCTGAGGAAGTCCTCAGTGCCCAGTTAAAATTCCCAGCTTTCGTATGAGCTAGGTTAACACTGAAAATAACCCATGTACTGCAAACTTCCTCCTTTTTTCTAAATAGAAGCTGGCAGGACCTGAGCAAGGCTTGAAAGCTTTAGAATAAGACAAGGGAAGATGAACTACTGAGTAAATGAAAGGCACAAGGCATGGAAACAGCTCAGCAATAGCTCATTTTAACAAAACCTGGACAGATGCACTTCTGAAACACATCCAGCTCATCCTTGTGACACATCACCAAAACCAAGAGAATATTGACATAGAGGGTGTCGACACACAAATACAACATTCACACAGGCCACAGCACCAAGAAGTATTTCAGGGTTCATCTAGCACCAGATACCTAAATTCAACTGCCATCCCAACCTATCAAATTGACTCAAATGCTGGAGAAAACCTCTTCCTTCTTCTGGTCACAGGTTCCTGAAGCAGTAGCCACTGAAGGCTGGAGGAGATTCTGTTTCTGGGTTAGTAACCACCTTTTAGTAAAGAAAAATTTTAACAGTTTAAACTGTTACTTTGCAGCCCTGTAAAAATGAAAATATACCAGGTCAGTACCTCCCTACAACCTCCTGATGCTCTGAAAACATGGAATGAACTTCCTTTCTGTCCCAGACACACAACCTTTAATACCAGTTATGAGCAGCACATCAGCAGGTTATTCTCCAGGACTGGGAAGTTGCATCAACTATTTCTATTGCACCACAACCCATTACAAAGGGGATGGCCAAGTTCAGTCTTTCTCAAAAGACCCATGGCTCAGGTGTGCCACAAGATGTATTAGAAATTTCAGTTACCAAAAGGCTATTTTGATTTTCACTGATAATTAATTGCTTTCCATTATGGACACATAGAAAGATGCATAACGGGTGGATTGGCTGGAAAATACTACATTTGAAAAAGGCTTTTGGCTAGTAAAAGGCTCTGGAGAGCTCCTCACTGGACTAATTTTATTCTTTTACACTGGTAGTCCTCTGGATAGATTAATTCTGTCCAGGTTTAATCTACTGCAGATTTGCTGGGGATAAAGTGAGGATGACTTGGGAGCAACACTCAGATGCACTGCTCAGCTTCAGCCTCTTCCACAGTCTTCCTTGAGATGAGTTGGAGATTAGGAATGAGCAGCAGAGAAGGAAGCCCAGCAGGATGTGAAACACCAGGTGAGGCTCTCTGGCTACGATGCTCAACATTAACAGCTTCCTGAGAAGAAAGAATTTGAACATCCCATTTCTGTCATGAAGTGCCAAGGCAGACTTGGATTTTGGATGGAGATGTTGGAGCATTTATTTTTACTCCACCAACTCTGTCCTTCTTTCAAGAAATGTTTCCACCATATGGTAGAGAGAGCCATAAAGTCACAGAAAATATCATCTGGATATTTAGTCAACTGCTGTTTCCAGAAATGGTGGTATCTTCAGTCATATAGGAAGAAGGCAGTAAAAGTAGGGCTTTACCTGCAAGACTAAAGGCTCTCTGGCATTGTGACCTCTTCAAAAGACTGGCTGAAACTAGGTTAAAATCTTCAATTGAAAAAAAAAAATCAATTCACTGAATATATATTCAGGACTATGATTTTGAAGACCAGCTGTTTGCTGTATTTGACCCTTTCCATCTAAATACCAAAGGTCTGATTTATTTTAATTATTGTGTCCGCACACAGACACAAACCTCCTCCTGAAGGAGAGCTGCAGATGCTCAGTGACATCTGAAAAACAAACTACTTAGCAAAGAGAGAGCCTATAAACTAGAACAATACAAAAGAAATTATCCAAAGGGCGGCATGTCATGCACTTTACACTAGTGGAGTACTACTGTCACTGTAAATTTTCTCTCATTTTCCCCCCAAGAGCTATCAGTATGTCTTGATGACTGCAAAGGCACACAGGCATGCGTCTCCTGCCTTCCAATACCTTTCCAACATTTCAGGTTTCCTACACAGCACCTGTCTGAAGTTCACTGCATCACTCCTGCTTCCTTCAGCACCTACCTCCTACACTCAGAGGAGAAGAAGCTCAGCTATAGTGCACCGCAGCACACAAATTTTATACAATGAATTTATTTTACATGAAATTACTCTTGGAGACATAGAAAGAAAATGGAGAGAATAAAGCCAAAGGAGCCAACATTTTAGGAAGGCAGAAGTGTACAAAATATACTCTAAGTACAATTTAAACCCCTTCATAAAGCAAACAAACAAAAAAATATTCAAGGTGATACAATGCAGTGTAATTCAAGCCTAATGTTGCAGACACTAAAAAATCAGCAAATGAAGTAGATGCCTCACGTGGCTATTTCACTATACCATGCATAGAAAGCAGCTTGGAAAAATATACTAAAAATTTGCATGTTTTCCTCCTCACAATGGCAAAATTTTAGTCCGATGATCTTTAATCATTTCAGAAAAAACCACAAGCGATAAAATGAATAGTAAGAGGAAACTAATTAGAGTTTGCACCTCTGCAGAAAACACAATTCAATCTCCTAAATAATTAAACGCATTTCTAAGTGTCAGCTTTTCTTATCGCTATCAAAAAAATCAGTTTGTATTGCAGCTGAGATTAATATTTTTAGTATCTGAATGGAAACAAATGTGGAAGCGAATGTCTATTAAAACTGTGTGATGGCCTAGGGCTTTATAAATAACCACATCCCCTCGCTGCCAGTTGCAGTGATGACTACAGATACAGCATGCTAAGTTATTCCATCACAAGTCACACGCTCGCGGGAGCACTGCAAAGTGAAGATCAAGGTTAAATAGTTAGCAGGGATTTCTGAGAGGGAAGATGGCCGTGTGACCTTGGAGCTCTGACAGGCTCCAGTCCAGGGAAACACGCTATGTAAGGAATCAGATGTGGCCCATGTTCTTCACAGGAGCATTGTTTCTAATTAGATACAAAGCATTTCATGTCTAAATGGCCAACGAGGAAAGTCAAGAGTTCACTGCAAACGGTGTGCTGTTTCTACAAGTCCCCCACATTAATTTGCTACAGGATAGATGCTTTACCCCCAAATTCAGTGCTTGTGTTCATCAGATATAGAAAACTCTCCTGCACTGAAACCCTAATGGAGGCAGCTTTGAAAAAGACTCATGGCACCTCTTTTCACTAGGAGGAGTGCAGCTGCTTTGCAGTATTTCCCCAAAAACTCGTGAATGGTTTCCCAATGTGAGCTGATTAATATTACAGCTAACAGCACTGTCCCAAACTTTGCCTGGAATTTCCTCCCTCTAACTGTTGCACTAGAGATGCGTTTTCATAATCCAGGCACGAAGGTGACTTCTGCCAAGCAGAGGAAGGGACTGGAGCTTGACAGGGTGCCGGTTCCCCTTGGCTCATCCAGGGGCCAGAAAAGCAACTCAGCGAGGCTGTGTCTTACAGAGAGGTGAAGGAAAGAGGCCAGGAAACTTCATGCTGGGATTTTTCCCAGGTTTAACTCTGTGCACTCATCCACAGCTTCCCATGAGCCAAAGTAAAGTTGAGACTGCCTGGCATGGCTGCAGACCTGGTAGCAGGCACAGCCTTACGTCCTGTCCGAGTCCTTTTCTCCTGGCAGATTCCAACTGTCCTTCTCTCCTGTCCTCACCTCCTCCCTCATCCACACCATCCCAACATTTGCCTCGAGCAGCCTGAGTACTCCCTCCCAGAAAGGCACCTCTTGAGAGGCTTAAAAACTTGGTGAAAATTAGGGTATGCTTTCACAGAAAAAGATTTTTGAAAGGTAAGATCCTGTTATGGGTTACTGATATGTAAAAAAAGCATGGTTTTAATGGGTAAAAAGAAATTCCACCTTGTTCTTTATTTCAGAAACAGCCTGAAGAGTTCTGGAGGCAGTTTTCACACTGGAAGCTGTTCCAGTGGAAATCTTGGTGTAGCCAAAATAAAAGGAAGCTCTGCTACAACTTCCAATGGTATTTCCATTAGTTTTATTAGCCCTATCTCTACTTAACACAACGCCCTTGGAAATTATTAAAAGCAGTAAAATGCCTCTTTTTTTCCTTCCTTCTCTAAGGAAGAACACAACATTAACCAAACCAATTTCTTTAACTAAAATGACACTTTGGACATCTCATTATAATTTGACAACCACTTAGTTTGCTTTCAAATCAACACCCTCTACGTTTCTAACTACCTATAACACAGTGTGGCTGAGCATGACCTGTGTTTACATTTTCTAAGCCAAACTCACTCTGCTTTCTGAACTGTTGAAAATTAGAATTGCTAAGAACAAAACAAAACAAAACAAGCTACTATTTGTTTCTAAATTATCATCAGAAGAAGACAAGATCAGATCATTCAGATCATTCCAACCTAAAAGACTACTGCCAGAATGGTTTCTACCCATTAACAGTTGTCAGCAGATTGGTTTCACTTAATGGGCAGCAGAACTCAGCTTCACTGAACAGCATTTCCCTGGGAAAAAAACAAGAGTTTGCAAACCTTCACGTGAAGAAAATGAACAGGATGCATGCAGTAACATGTTCTCCAAAAATGAAATGCAATCTGCTCACAAAACTGTGGTACACAGTTTTGTTCTCCTACTTTTTTAGCAATTCCTGTTGCCTAGTCGTGTATTCCAATTGGCAAAAACAATACAACGAATATCCTGAGACAGCAGAATTTTGTATGAAATTCATAAATAACACTAAGTTGAAAAATAACTTGGTTTTTTTTTTTTAAGTGTAGCTCCAACTCTTTTTCTAAGGAGATCAAGAGTAGTTTCACATACCAGATCATAATAAGACATGGATGAAAACAGCTTTTCAAAAAGAAAAAATAATCAAACTATCCTAAATTACTCCCCCACCTGCTGGGCTATTTGTTTCATAACCAGAGCAGAACAAAGGGTTATACAGTCTGAACAACAAGCTACACTTCTAATTCAGCTCATTTCTCTTACTCTGACAGAAAGCTACTGGGAAATGTATGGTGACTTCTTTTTTTTTCTTCCTAATTAATTCTAAAATTGAATTGAAAGTAAAGGAGGAGAAGATGAAGTGAGCTATAGCAGAGGTACCCCTGCCCCTCACACACCACATCCTGGGATGCCTTGCTAGGAGAAGTCTGCCCAGACTTCATACAGAGATGTGAATGCTGTGCACTGGGCTGGAGATGGAAGCTCTAATGAGGTACCTGTGGGAGAGCAAGGAGTCTCCCTCTCTCCCTGGTGATGCCCAGCAGCCAGAGAGCAGACAGGGACACCCACTGCAGCAAAGAGTTCTCCTGGCAGCCTGAGCAGTTGCTATTTCCCCTTTATATTTTCAATGTAGGATGTGCATGTCCGTGTGTGGTTGTGTTCTGCTTTTGTTCCAAACGGGTTTTAGCACGTGAACAAAGCCTGGAGTGAAGAGATGGGAAAGGTTTGGAGGAGAATGCCTTTGAAGAATGGGGTTTGAGAGCTGGATCACTGAGCATCTGTTATTTGTATATGGTCTCATTTACATTAAAGAGGAAATACAAGAATAAGACAGCAGTTCGTGGATACAGGAGCAGTGTCCACAAGCAGATGGGGATGCCTGTCCTGCTCTATTTGGTGTCTGGCTCTGGGTTTAGAAGCTTGCTCAGAAGCAAAAGAGCCTTAGTCCCCTCCTCCTGCTTCATCTGCGCCATTCCTTTACAGTAACAGTGTCTGCAGATGAACGCTGGCTGCCAAAAATGTGACAAATTCAAACAGACAAGCTCTCGTAATTACCAGAGAAATCTGTATACAAAGGAGAAAAGGGAACTATGCTCCATTGGAAAAAAAAAAAAAAAAAAGGCCAAACATCATATATGAAAACAAGACAAAGGCAGCTCTTGTTGAAATGAGTCTTGCCAGTTCCCAAAACATTTGATTTTCTTTTCCCCTTAGGCTTTAAGAGTAAGTGAATATCTTTTTTTTTTATTATTTTTATTTTGGGGTTTTTTTGGGTTTTTTTTAATATACAATCATTCTGTATTTCTTCTATCTGGGAGAGAGAGAAAAAAAAGGAAAAAAAAAGAAAATCAGCCTCTTGATCAACCCTCCCCCATGTTGCGCACATGAATCTAAAGAAAATGTAACTTCCCATCTGAAAATACCTGAATTCAGAAAAAACAGTATCACAAAACTACTAAAGCCCTACTCAGCAGTACAGATTTAATAACCACCCCACTGCCTCAGAATCAACATCCAGGACTTTTTGTTGCAGGCACAGAGCAGCAGAGCAGTAGGTCAGCCTGAAAGGTTTCAGCTCTCGTACAGGAGTTACCTTTACTCAGACAACACTGAAAGATTCAACTGGAATATTTCCATCACGTTCCTGAACCTCTTTTCAGGATTTTGCACTTTGCAGATGGCAGTGCCTCCTGCCCTGCCCCAGCAGCCTGCAGCAAATCACGCCCCCAAATACAAAGGCAGCACCATCCCATTCCCATGGCCAGACAGACTCTCCCATCATCCAGGTAACACTCATTATATCACACTCCTATCACCATTATCTCTCCACTGAAAGCTGGTTTGAAAAAAATGACTTTGTCATCTCATGCTTCCTTCCACTGTAAATCATTAACTAGAACTCATTTATTTTCTGACCTCATCCAACTTTACTTTTTTTTTAAACCATTGCTTTTTTCTTTTTTTTTTAATTAATCGTTGAAGTAACTCTGAATCTAACAGCTTCCATTTAGTATCTACGTGAACAGCAGAAAGTACTAATATGGCCATTTTCCTCTAATGAAATTTTCTATTTTATCTCAGGTTTGTAGGCAGGATTTTCAAGAGAATCCCACTCTGCTCAACAGATACACCTACAGGTTTTACAGGCCACTCTGCTACGGGTAATGTACCCACCATACCACTTCCAAATGATGCCAGTATGCCAAAAATGCAGCGCTACTGCCTCGAGACTATTTCATAAGGCGTTCACGAAAGGATCTGGATCACAGAAGATTACCATCACCTGTGAAAGTCATCACCGCGGGGCCTCGCGCCGGCCGCGGAGCAGCTCCACGCAGCGGAAAACCTTGCACATCCCCTGGCTGCTCACGAGTCAGCACGGGCCAGCACCACCACGAGTAACCACAATGATTTCCTCTTCTTGACAGAAATCTCTCCACGGAAATTTGCTCCACTCTAATGCCTAAAACTGATTTTTAACACTACACACGAGACATAAGCAAAATGAGTTTATCTTCTCAGAAGAAAATATTTCAGGGCCAATGCAGTGGTTTCAAGATGCTTTGGGAAAGGGCTAATTCTGCCAAAATAATTCCTTTTATTCATCTGATTTCTAGAGGAATGCTTTGCTGATACTGCTAACCTGCGCACTTCTTTTCTAACCCACTTCAAAAATGGATAATCAATCACAAAAATCATGCTGTTCAGAATCTGTGATGTTGGGATGCCCAAGAGACAGGTGGGTTGGCATGCTCCTGATTAAAACAGTCACACACCAATTTGCAAGGCCTACAAAACTTGGAAATCTTTTGACTGACCTATATTGCACAAGAATAGAAATTTTCTTTACACTGATTATTCATATATTGCTCAGGATCTGCAACTTCCCCCTCAAAATGGCCAATGTCATGAATTGGTAAGGATTACTGTTAGCCTTCACTCTTCTAGACTGAACAAAAAGACTGTATTTTTCTCAGAGCATAAATTAACAGCACTAAGTATGATGTTTTGAAACATTCACATGAAATCATCAAAGGTTGATTTTGCTCTTTAATACTGGAAGGGTATTTATTAAGTTGATTTTATATAATATTTTGGCACTTATCTGGCAGAAATTTGAGATGAAATACATAACATTGATGTAACAATGTTTTCTGTGAAATATAAAATAATTTGGCACATTATTCTCTCCAACATATGAAAAGTAATTCAACTACAGTCTCTCCTAGATATATATTACTCTTTCTGAATTAAATATAACTGTTTGAATTTTTTCCCTTTTGTAATTTAAAAAAAAACAAACAGAAGACCACAAAAACCTAAACCAAGAAATCTGTTTAACACTGCCAGCTTAACAAAGTTTTTTGGATGTACTATCAATTACTCTTTCTAGCCCCACAGTCACATATTAAGAAATCTTTAGGAAACAGTGCAAAGGAGCAGTACAAAAAATGCACAACTGCAAAATGCAAAGAAAGTATCCTCCAAGGCAGGAAACGAAACTTCCAGGACTGTCTTGTTCTGATGGTTTTCAGCTCTGCAGAGCTTTCTATTTTTCTCTTCTTTAATTTAGCCCTGGGAAGCTGTTGTGGGAGGTATTATCTATTTGATGGGGATTTTGTTTTCTCCAGATTGTGGCCAAAAATAGATTATGAGAGGGAAAAAAAAAAAAAGAAGAAAGAAAATCTCGTGTAAATATCCTCAGAAGATGTGATTTACGAAAGAAGAAACCTGCCAGCCACAGATTAAACCACACTATATTTGTTCTGAAACAGAATTAAAATGAACAGCATCATTAACTGCATCTGCTAAGAAGTCATCCCCGTTCTGTACAGAATGAGTTTCTGCTGAGGAAGATTCCTTGCCCACATCTCATCCCCAGAGTGTGTGGGATAGAAACACACACTGGTTGTGGTCTCTTGTTTCAGACAACTGAAGGTGACAAAGGGAGTGACATACTAAAATGAGTTCACCACAAGAAGAGTATTATACAATCTTAGATATAATTTGTACAGTCAATGAAGAGGGATAAAAAGAGGAATGAAGGCATTCAGGAAATGACATATATATATATATACACACACAAAAAAAAAAAAAGATAAAAAGCTCATCACTTCAAAGCCCAATAATAAACAATATTATTCTATTATATTATAGTGTCAGAACTGTCAAGCAAGTCTGNTACACACACAAAAAAAAAAAAAAGATAAAAAGCTCATCACTTCAAAGCCCAATAATAAACAATATTATTCTATTATATTATAGTGTCAGAACTGTCAAGCAAGTCTGTAGATATTAATAAAGTTATGTAATTGTTTAGACTGAAATGCAACACAGCAATAGCTAAAATACTTTGCAGATGGGAACAAGACTATTAAGTCTGCCCTTGATTCTATGTTTGCTCTTAGACACCCTGACCATGTGTCTAAAAGCAAACAGAACAGGTTTTTTATTTTACTTATTCTTAAAAATTCATACCATAAAAACCAAGTAAAGCAAATGGAATATGAATCTGATCCCAAGTTACTGGGCAGAGGTCCTGGTTAAAAAGATAGAGGTCTCTATCTTTTTCAGTTACTCATCAACCACTTACATAGTCCTTAACATTCTTCCACTTTCAGAGTTGTACATGACAATTTCAGTGTTGGAGAAACATGGAGGTATCTTTGTCTAAACCACGACACCGCAACAGACTATGTTCTGCATCCACCCTGTCTGTGGGATAATAAAGTCAAACAAACAAAAATAAAAGCATCTTTTGACACAAAAGGAAGAATGAAATTTCAGTTGAAAAATTATGGTCAGACAGAAGGACAAAGTGCATTTCTTTCCAGACTACAAAGTACCAAACAAACTACTGAACATCTGCTTTGGAGGCAGCAGGACAGAGCTGTGTGTCCCAGTCAATGCACAACCTATGCAAACTTTCCCTGATGTTACACAGCAACAGCTTGTTCAATCTCCTCTTTAAATCAAGAAAGCTTGTCAGCAGTCAAGGGGTTAAATCCCTCTTCTCATCTTCCTCCTCTCCTCAACTTCCCACACAAGACTGAACCTATTTCATAAATGAGAGCTGTCCTCCTACGTAAGATTCATACTAATAAAATCACTCTTGGAGGATCACAGGCTCCATCTATCCCAGCACATTAAACAGTGCCAGGCAATGTTCCTGGGAGAGGGAAGCTGATGGTCTGCACTCTCACAGTGGGATGAGGCCCCTGGCAGCACCTGGCCCCAAACCAAGCAGGGCTCTCCCAAGCCAGTCTCTGGCTATCTATCACCTGGGATGTGACCAACCTGTTTTGGAGTGTGAGGCTCAGCAGTGCTGGCCAGGGCTCTGCTGTGCCAGCTGGCCAGACTGCCAGGGCAGCCACGGCCCTTCCATGCACAGACAAATCCCAGCACCATGCAGGCAGTGCAGCCCTGGAGCTCCAGCTGCTTCACATTCAGGTGTCTTTACCAGTGCCACGTACAGCCCTTGGACAGCAGAACCAGCTCCACGGTACGTGGTCCCCACCAGTTAGTTCTCTGACTGTGGACACTGTCAACATTGCCATCAGACACAATGCACCCCAACACTGGTGAGGGATCTTCTGTGGTCCAGGGCAAGATACCTGTCATCAACTGGGTAGTCTAAAAATCCCAGTGAATTCAAGTCTGGAGAATGTGCTCCATTTGTGTTAGTTAGCATACAAATCTGAGTGATACTGAAACAAACCATTATTTAAAATGGACTTTATGAGTGCAGAACACAGACTCTAGATACCAGTCCCTTCTACAGCTGCACTGAGCTGAGGGACAGCACTTCAGTAAGGGCATTCAAAACTCCCTATACTGTAACTCTTTAAACTGACAAATCAAGATCTTTTCTTGCACCCAAAAATAACTTTGTCATACATAGGAGAGATCAGACAAGTGCTACTGGATTTGATTCTATTGCTTCAGTAAAATACAAATTTTAAGAGGGCAGAACAAGTGATGTGAGGGCATTATTATCCTCCCCAGCCAATATTCCACGTTATGGAGCTCACAGGATTCAAATCTGTTTCACCTCTAGGTCTGTCACACATCCCCCATGGTCAGAGGTGTCTGCAAAAGCTGGTAACAGAGAAGCTCCCACTAAGACTGGTTTTAACACTAACTTCCTTAGCACCTGGAGTCAAGGACAGAGGAGGAAGCCACAGACACAGGGATCTCTGTTAGAGCAGATGAAGGTGCACAGTCCACATTCAGCCTTTGGACCTGAGCACCACCAGTGGTACTACAGACAGGAAACAACCAGCACTTCAGCTGGCCAGCTCAGTATTGCCAGTGCTGTAACTGGGCAGACTCAGGCTGCAGGACAGGCACCGAGGTATTCTGGGCTATGACAGATGAGATGCAAAAGTTGAAGGTGTTGCTGCCAAGTCTTCTCGTTTCCCACAGCCTTTGTTCACCCCTTCTGCTGGAAATGGCAAAACCAATGTGGTGTGTGCCCCAGCTGAGGGCACCACCACCTCAACCTGTCCCTGTGAATCCCATCCTCTGTGGACCCCATCCTCTGTAATTACAGTCAGTGATGAAGATGCAGCTCTCAAGACACAGAGGGCAATTAATTACCGGAATCTACATTTGGTTTTAAGTATCAAACCAAACATGCATTAACGAAAGGCAGCACTGTGTTATATATTTTTGGATCAGAACACTCAATCAGTACATGCAGAATACAAGAACATTAGGTAAAAGCAACAATAATTTGAAAAATATGATCTAAAAATCAAACTGAGAGAGAAATGGAGTTTTCTTTTTCCAGATGACCGGCGTAACACGAAGTGACTTAACTCATCTGACAAGATGGATTACAGCTGGCCCCTTATCTCTTGGCTTGCTTAGTAAAATGAAAGGAAAAGAAAAACAATGCATTAATTGATGGTGGAGAACGTTTTTCTTCCTAATGGTTTCCAGCCAGAATTTTTGAGCCTGAGCCATTTCCCAAATAATGGCTAGCATTTGTGTACACATTACTTTCTTTCATGTGACAAGGAAATGTAATTTTTCTTTGAAAACATACTCATTAAGGAAGCAAACCCCTCCTCCCCCCTCAAGCCTTTGCACCCCATTCATAAGTGTGACACAGTATAATCACTTTAAAAGTCTGGAGGAACCACAGACCCTTTGGAAACTCCCACAGCAGGGACACAGCCATGTGCCTACTCTCCAATGCCCTCTATTAGATCAGACCTACCCAGCATTTTAAGGTTATTTGCAGTGTGACAACCATCAGAGAACTCAATCAAGTTGAGGGTTATTCTAGGAAACACATTTTTTAAAAAATCAAAGAAACCAATGATTATCACAAATAATTGAAAGGAGCAGGCTTCGTTAATACAGTCATAATATTACATAGGTTGATTATATGCTCAGAAGTCATTTGGAAGTATTTATTTTCTCTGATAGACGCTTTTCAGCTCGGTTTCACAGAGCCCTTTCAAGAAAAGGAAGTGCACAAAGCAGATGATTGTGCTGTACTTCTCACCAGCCTCGGCGCCCGGGGAGATCGGGGAGCGAGGGCGGATGAAGCGCAGCGCCGCGAGGTGAGCAGCAGTGCACCTGAAATTCCCTTCTCTACTACCAACGTGTGCATCCTCAGAAGACAAACTCAGCTGCAAAAGGGTTCAGTGAAAATCTCCAGCCACTATATGCCGTGTCTACTAGAAGCAGAAAACAAATACCTAAAGAAAAGATAGATCAAGACAGCAGTGCCTTGGGTTAAACAAATGCATCTGCCTGAGCCTCGTTTTTCTTGCCTTCCATTGAGATCAGCTCAGACCACAAAGAGCATGGTATCTCTCCAACACAGGGGCCTGAGCTGTTGCCAGAACAGAGACCATTTAGCACATGACCAGAAGAAATTAAGATATTTTTTCTATTACAACAAGAATGGTCTCCCTGCTTGGGCTGCACCCCAGGAGAGGCTTAGCTAAAAGAAATGGCAACTGCAGTAGAGTTCCCTACCCAAGACTAAAGCTGAGGCTCAGTTTTACAAGGAAACAGATGCATTATGAATGTGCAGGTATGCAAAATTAATTTAAACCCGCCCCGAAAATAGGGAGCTGAAAGATGCTCCCCTGTGGAACAAATCCCAGCAGTGCTGCCATACCTGACTGGGCAGAATGGGATGTTGAACACCCACCACTTAGAGCAAAGACAAGGCTGATGCTGCACATCAATTCCTATTATTTTATTTATAACCCCAGTGCTGAGAAATGTTCTAGCTATGTGGGGCAAGGTACACTTCCCTACTCTCTCTCTCTCACTGATGGATCAGTGGAAAGCTGGTGCTGCAGATTTCAGTGATTAGCAACAATTATCACATGAGGCCATAAGAATGTAGCCACCAACTCTTCCCTCATGTATGATCACAAATTGGGGATCCAGGAAAGTCCAGTCCCTCTGCTGTGGCGGATCTCACAAGATCTCACAGATCTCTGTAACTTAGGAAGGCCTCAAAGAATGCTGTATTTTTCAGGTGATGGCAAGGTATCTAAGAAATACACTTATTCTTGTCAGCAGCTCTCCGAAACATTTAAAAGTTGATTCTAAGAGTAATAAATATATTTCATAACCATCCCAAGGGAGTTTTTCCTCTTCAATGAAGCTACTGTACTTGGCAAGGAAGCGGTGTGACATTTTTTCCCCAAAGGTTTTGGAGTGATAAATGATAGCTAAAATAAAATTTTCTATTAGGATTAAAGCCTTGCAGAACAGGCTTTAAGAAGAAAGGTTTGGATTAAAAAGTCCAAAATTTAAAAATCCAGAAATGTAAATGTTAGGGTATTTGAAACACAGACATGACTGATACACAGAGATTAAACTAATTTAAGGCAAACTCCCAGACAACTCTTTGGTATGAAACAACTGAGGGATTGGAGATATCTCCTACTGCTTTTCACACAATAAACTTCCTCTGAAAATGCACCATAAACTAAACTAAGATAACCTTATTAAAAGATTGTAACATTTCATTGATATGAAACTGCATTGAGATATTAAAATAGTTCAAGTATCTTTCAGCACACACTAGAAACATGTTTGTTCTCGAATGAGCTCGCTTAAACACAGAAAGAGTAACAGCAAAATTAAAATATCAGCCCAATGGTTTGACATTTTTTGAATCTAGAAATAACAAGTTAGCACCTCAAATCTTAAGTTTAGGTCACCAAATTATGAAAGTTTTAAAAAAATCAAATCGGACTATTTATCTTGTGGTTTTGAACTGCTAGCTAGATATGTGACTCACATTTTCAAAAGTTTTAATGTAAAAATAGTTTTATTTTGTTTTTAATGGAATCAAATGCAATTTCAGCATTTACCATTAGCTGGCTGAGTAATAAGAAAAATGTTCCAAAACTTCACAGTTAACTCTTCTTGACAGCTTAGTGTAGAATTTAGCTATATTAAAAATTGCATTGACACATGACAACCTCATCAAGATGGCACTATTCACTTTTAAGTTCCTGTGAAAATGCCTGACCATTATGGCCACTTAGACTAAACTTAGCTCTGGATCTGGAGTCTCACATTGTCTGAGAGAGTGAAGTCCTGGCTGCACACTGCAGATGCCAGTCAGTCGTTCTAACGGGGCACAGCAGCTTGTGACAGCGCCCAGCGGGAGGAAATCTGTGAGATTCACCACCAGGTCTGAAGCTGAGAATCAGGACTAAAGAGCAGTATGGGAATTAATCTTTCCAATGCATCCTAAGTGAAATATCAAGATATGTAATGCTTGATTACATGGAAAAAAATGTACCTCTAAAGTACTTAATATATAATAATTTTTAAGCCTACACAACAAATTTACAAGAGGCAAGAACTTCAGCTTTACCACTGTAGTCACCAACATCCTGAGCTGCAAACAGAGAATCAAAAAGTTGTCAAAAGAGAGTACTTTTTAAAGTATTTTTTAAAAATGACACATCAGCTAAACAGTGTTACATAATTACAGACAGAACAATGTTCTGACAGGCTTTTTGTTCCCACTTGGGTAATATTAGAATAAGAAACCAGTGCCCTTAATATCCATTTGGATTCATTTCCTGGGTATCCCACTCCCATTCCTAGCAAACCTCAGTAACTGAAAATAACTGAAGTCAAATATTCTCTGTTTTCTAACCTGTAAATGTCTGTCACACTGAAAGACATTTCCACAGCTGATCGAATGAGGTAGGAGAGCAGTTTATCAGACACAGAGCATTTCACCACCTGGTCACCGGTTCCAGTCCAGACTGAAATTGATAGCCCATGTTTGACCAAAAAAAAAAAAAAAAAAAAAAAAAAAAAAAAAAAAAAAAAAAAAAAAAAAGAAAGAAAAGCCACTAAAACAGCCCAAAGTTTCCAGCAGCTGTTCAGCAGTACTTATTATACTCCCTGATAACAGTAAACTATTTGTACAATCTCTCTGTATCAAATGTGGCATTAAAATAAAATCTTGGCCCAAAATTACTAACATTTCAGTCCAGACACACATTCACATGCCTAATGTCTCCTGTCTTGAAGAATGACAACCAAGATGTGTTTCTTCTCAAATGACCACAATTTTATAGCAGATGCTGCTGAACTCCAGCAACATCCAGACTGTGGCTCTGGGCTGCCTCCTTCTATCAGTTATAATCTGTATTTTCACATGATACTGATCACAAGGGCCTAATGCACACAGCCAACAACAGACTGCATTCATCTATAGTCAGACATATGTGTCGAGTCTCACAGACTCCTTTTGGGGGAAAGTCTTCACAAAGCTGAACACCCAAACACCCAACTGCTACTGACCTGGCTCTCCGGAGGCTCCGCTTGGCTGCCAGCTGACCCCGTCCCTGCTCCCACCCCGTGCCTGCCTGGACCAGTACACCAGTGACAATGGCTCCAGGCACTTCCAGCCAGAGCCCAGCTATCAAGGAACGTTCCTAAGTGCTAGGAACACTATATATACAAAGCACAGAACGGGAAATATACTTTATTCAAAGTCTGGTGTTTCTGAGAGCGGTTGAAAAAGCACTTAAACACACCCAGGTCAGTAGAAGTACAGCCCACAACTTTCTGTCAATGCTGTGCTTACAACAAAAATCAGGAGAAATCTTATTCCAGAGCAGGGTTCCCATTATCCTCAGAGGCAGATGGAAGTACCACACACAGAAAATACCTGATACTTGACACTGAATTACTGCAATAACATACAAATGGCACTTGTGGCTTCAAAAATTGTGCCTGAACACTGGTATCCCGCAGAACTACTGTGTACCATGTTTGGGGACAGGAGCACAGGCAGCATTCACATGCACAATCCCACTTGGCAGCTGTTTTTCTGTTTGCTTGTTTGTTTGTTTTTCTGGGAGGGCAGAATGACTAACTCAGCAGTCCGTGTTTCCAGAGTCTCATAACAGGGCTTGGAAGCTTGAACTGCCCATTTAGGTCAATTTTTTTTTTTTCTTTACCTGGGATCTCGAGGTAACATTTACATGCCCTAAATACCAATTCCTCAGTATACTTTTAGCACAATTAGGTGATCAAGCAGAGCTATAGTCATGTATTTCAGCCAAGCAGCCATTAACTACTGGGAGCAGCAGCATTAGCAGCTGGGAGTTTATTTCAGGGAACAAAGATAAAATCTTTCTCCCGATCCATAAAAAAATCCATTGGAGAGTGTATACAAAATGAGAGAGACATTAATATTAAATGAGAAACCACAATAAGACAAAAAAGATGTGACATAAAAAAGCAAAAATTTCAACCAGCAGACAAACCTATGGAATGTGAAAGAGAAGAAGGCAAAAAAAGCAGCAGAAAGATCATCTAGAATTCTTTAAACAGAACCAGAGGCATTTTGAATCATTACATCTTAACTAAATTAGAAATAACTGGATGAAACTCCATGACCAGTGTCATACAAGAGAGCAGACTAGAGGTCCTAAGGTTGCTTTCCAGCTTTAAAATCTAAGACCCTACAAACAGAAAAGGAAAGAAGCTTGACTGGCAGCTATGGAGACATAGCTATACAAAATGTTATTTCAAGCAGAGAAAACATACTGCCAAAAATAGTAATAAAATATGTCTGACATATGCATATACATGCTCTGTTCTCTACTACCCACATCAGTACTTACGTATTTAATGTACAATTTGGCAGGAAAAAAAACAACACAAAAGGATACAGTGGGTCCCAAGGGAATTGCTTCACAGGTGCCAATAAACTTGGGAAAATAGGAAAATCCTCAGGTATGGTTGGTCTTCAGCCCTGCCCAGAGCACTAATAGCGAGGCCACAGCCCAGCAATCCCTTGGATTGCAGAGGTATCTGCCTCAGCCACCTCAGCCTTGCTCCACCATGCCCAGGATGTGCAGAGTGAGGCAGTGCCAAGGAAAGGGCTGGCCCAAGAACAAGTTGTTCCAGCTGCTCACAGCTGCTGGACACTCCCTTGGTATTTGGGGACAGCTGACACAGGTTGGGTAGCCAGCACTTCTTAATAAACAAAGAAACATGTAAAGGACAAAATATAGACCAAGATTGCTAACAAAATCATAGTCAGCAGCAATCAGTTTGTTGTGTTACATCAAGCAGAAAGAAGCACTGGAAGCCTTTCTGGAGAGTTTGGACAAAAAACTGCAACACAAGTATGAACTGTCACTGCTGGATACCTTCAACTCAGTATTTTTATCACACATTAGGAGCAAATTTATCCCAGAAGTTAAAAAGAAATACTGCATGCAAAGCAAAGCTTACAAAGTTGTATTGCTGCTGGCTTTAGTGACAATCACACTGATGGTATCCATACAGTGAGGCATCAGGCTTTTGGGAGTGTGTGCTCCAGCCTCCAGAAAACCTGCTGCTGTAGGGCTGAGACTGAAGAAGCCCCTGAATCCTGATGAACTGCACACCAAAGGCTGTGCCTAAGTCAACTGGCACAGAACAACTGCAGTGATAGGAAAACAGAACTGTTTACACTCAAGAGCTCGGATTCCCTCTGAGCAACCCACCTCCCCAGGGAATCTGGAGCACCAACTCCTCCTCCCTGAGGGTCCTGCTGATTTCCTGAAACAACTGCCAAGTACAAGTCTCTGGGTGTAAGATTTGCCATAGCCTATCCTAAACAAGCAGTAAATGCACTACTTCAGAAATTACCAAAAATACACAATGAAATCATCACAGGGTTTTATTAAATCAAATCTTTAAGATTATTGTTGTGCAGTTCACTGTAGAGCATTTTAAAACTAGTTCCACAGAAGCCATTGCCTGCCTATGCTGTGCCTACACAGATGAATATATGCAAAGCCTGCAGCTCGTGAAGGTACAGTCATAGGAAAAAAAAGAAAACGGAACAGAACCAGGAACCAAACTCCCACATATTTGCCATTTTCAGCTAATCTTGCCAATAATAGCACAATTGTTTCCTTGTAAAGGAATGCAGGCAGGTTTAATTATTGAAGTAAAACTTGATGCTTTTAAGGCTGTGGGGAAAGGATGAAACCACCTTCCTGTATTTCCTAGCCTCTAGCACAAGGACTGTACTTAGAAACAGAGATCTCAAATTTAGCATTTGGTGTCGCTGGAGATTTTAAAGCTATCACTCTCCTCTTTTCTTCTTCCCAGATCACCCACCATCACGTAGCACACCAGCTCCCAAGAAAAGAAAGCAGTAATTTCTGAATTGCTGATGTAAATTTTTGTACAGTCAAAGGGGGTGAAGTCAAGAAAGAAGCCTTGACTCTCCGATGTCTATACTGAAATCAAAGTGCTATTCACAAAAAATTGGTCTTATATCTTGATCTCCATTCCTTTACTGCCTCCAGCACCCATAGGACTCGTAAACCATCTTGCATTCAGGCTATTTTTTTGAGTACTTCAGATGGTGGAACAAAGACGTGGCAACCATAACTCCAGTTTCACATTTGGAGTGTGATGGCCAACGCTGCAGGACACTCAGCAAAGTGACCGGGTAGGGTACTGTTAGTCTGTAATAACCACAGTAAGATCCAGACACATCAGACTTCAGACAACTCTGAAATAAAATCATAATATAAAGGGGGTTTTTCCCCTTAACTTCTAGATTTAAAATCATTAAGCCATAAAACCTGTACAGCTAGGAACTAACATTATCATATACTTGCAAATTCGAGGAAGTAGACTCAAGGAAGTAGAGTTCTGAGGCTAAGCTGTATTTAATTTCTGCCCACTTGTCACTAGCTTAGGTGTGATATGTCATCCTGAATTTAAAAAAAAAAAAAAAAAAAAGAAAGATGCACCAGATTTCTACGTTCTTTCTGTTGAAGAGGAAAAAATCTTTCCCATGTTCTTGAGTACCCCATCTATTGAAATGCACAAGTAAACCTTAAAATAATTATAACTAACAGCAGTAGTCTCATTTATTTATGATGAATAAAACATGATGAAGAGCTGTCATAAAAAAAGACAGAGATCTTATCTCCTAAGACACACAAATGCATTTCCTGTTCATGTCAGTAGGAATAAACAGCCCTGTGCACAGCCCATTGAATTTACTGGGGCTTAAGTGCCTCTATCATATAAGAAAAAAAATACTTAATATTACATGTTTCACATACAAAATGAAGGGCAGGAAAGGGGGAAGATGAAGGAGTAACAGCAGAAAACATGAGAAATATTAATTAAATTCAAAATCAGATTTATACTCCACTTTTTTTTCTAGGCTTTCATGATCAGTGAAAAAAAAATCAATATTCCTGATCCCACAGGAAAACTGCTTAGAGCAGGGTGTTTCTGCTGAAAAAGAAAACATTCTGAATGACATCTCTAACAATCTGCTTTCAGCAAACAGGAAATTCAATGGACTTAAGAGGTTACTTGTATCCTAAATTTTGTGCTATTTTATCCAACATTAGCCTATTTCTTTCCCCAATGGTTCAGTGTGAAGAGAAACAACACCACAGACTCACAAAACTGCAGGACACACATTAGTAATTCCATGCAATTGCACAACAGCCAATTACCACGTTTTGGAAATACAAACAGGCGTTCAGCCTGCAAACTACTGAATATTCCTTCAGTTTCATATTCCAATATGTTCAGCTTTGCAAGACCTCAGGTGAAATCTGGCAATCAGCTCTGGGCACTACTACTATTATCTCAGCACCTCCTAAAGAATTGTGGAGTTACTTAACAAGGAATGACAGGGGTCCAGAATGTTTCATCTGTGCCCTGTTTAATGTCCATGTAAAGGCTTTGTAAATCACCCAAATGAGATATTATGCAGTTGATTCCAGACAATAGTAGGGAACAGACTGGACCATCTCTCTAAATCAATCCAAACCCTATTTCCTAAGAGCATTAGCAGTAAAGTTCCTTTCTGCAATCCCAAGTGAAATGGCTTTGTCCCAAGGACCATAGACCTCAACAAACCCCACTTTCTATGACTGCCATAAATTCCACATCCATTGCAGTGCACCAGCCCAAGGATCTCAGCAATACAAGCCCAAGTTGCACAGCAAGTAGCCCAGCTTCTCAAAACGAGGAGTCACCACATTGTGCAAGAGATAAAATAGAGAACTTCAAAGACAAATGTTGACAGCTCCAGTAACATTTTAGATCCATGTAAGAAGTGAGATGATTGCTGACATCTGAACATCTTCTGACTGCAGTTCCATTTAAGAAAATGGAAGGAGTTATTTTAACATATTCTGGGGGGAGGGAAAATTGAACTATTTTTAAATTCACAGTTAGCAAAGTCCCGCTTTATTCATGAGGGTTAGCCACAGAAAACCAGTCTCATGGTCTAAACAGTATGCTGATGCTCAGAAAAGCAGATATGAGAAAACCACCTTTTCTTAATAGACATGCTCTACATGTGCCACACAGATTAGCTCTGGCTGCTTTAGAGATTAAAATTACTTTTCTCCTCATTTGCAGCCCTTTCCAATGCAAAATCCAGCAGAAACTGAAAGCAGGAACTAGACTGTTTCTGGGTCATACACCATTAGACCTGTTAGTTAAATGCCAGTTGCAAAGCTGCTATTCCTGGTTGGAATGTGTGAGCCACAAAAAACATGGCCTGACATTCAATTTATAGGGTTGGCACTTGGGCATCTGGAGACAGGACAAATTTTTCATAGATGATTCATATTTCAGCTAGAAGTCTTTAAAAGGCCCTGGATAAGGAATGCCACGTTCAAAGAACCAGTATTCAGATTTTTGTCATATATTAGGCATTCCTTTACCTCACAAATTTTCACAGTCTTATGTTCAATTAGGAGAAACGAGCAGTCAAGAAATCACATTGATCAAAATGCTCTATTTTGACAATAAATCAATAACTGTTAAAACATGAAACTGAATGCACAGCTCGAGACACTGTCCTGTAGTATAGAGTTCTCTGAAACTAAAGTGATCTGTGACATGAAAGAAATACTTCACCAGGTAATTAAACTTCTTACTCTGCACTAGGAAAAAGAGATTCAGGAAGAAATCAAATCCAGACTGATGTCTGCAGGGATGTTTTCAAATGCACAGTTTCTGTAGAAAATTTACGTACTTATTATATTTACAAAGGCCTGTGATTTCCTTAAGGACTTGAAATATAAATTATTTCCCCCCTGGTTCTAGTTTCTATTATTTTTGACTGCTTCAAGAGAATAAACAGGCCACTCTGCTCATTGCTTCAGCCATGTGACACCATAAGACTGACCAAAATTAACAAAACACAAAAGATTTAACGAGGAAGAAAGAACACAGGAACTGACTTTAATTGGGATCACTACATTCTGCAGACCTAAAGGAAGGTTATAATATAGGAAACTGCTTTAGAGGAAAGTACAAAGGAGTCAGGATCTGGCAAGCAAATGTGATACACATTTGGTGAGGCAGTCTGTCATCAATCTTCCTAGAAGGAGATCTCTTTGTTGTTCTGCTGGGATAGTTTGTAGATGTCCAACTTGCAGAGTGTGAAAGAAAAAACTGGTGCAGTTCTAACAAGAAATAGCAATGTTTGTAAAATACAAAAAGATTCAGGGACCAGCCCGAAAACAGGGATGTTCTTGGTTGTCAGGGTAACGTGATCACCCCAGACAACAGAGACGTCAGCAGGAATGTGCAGCACACACTTGGTACCCAAGCACACAAGTCTTCCTGTTCCCTTTTGTAATTAAGCCACACAGGGATATAGGTAATTGTTGCTAAAGCAGGCATCAGTCTTTTCTCTGTGTTAGGGATCCAAGAAAACCAAGAATCTGGCTGATGCTTAAAAACCAGTCTTTACTGGTGTTACCCACCCAACTTTCCACCATTAATTAGAAGAATCAACAGATAGCAGAAAAGCAGTGAATGATAAGGGACAATCCTTCTGTTTAATGTACAGAGTCCAGGAAATATGGTAAAATCTAATCACACACAAAATACTACTACTACTTTCTTTAGGGTAACACTCATGTAGCTTTGCTTTCATTAGGTCAGATGCCCATTGTGTGCATTCTCCCAAGAAGCTAATAAACAGTTTTCCAGTTTTCTGCAGTCTGACCCCTTGAAAGCTACATTGCTTTCTCCATCAAACCAGGCTTCAAATCACCACTCAGCTGCAAATATATAAAGATTCAGATATGCAATAGAATAAATGATCAGAGGAACAAGTCTTGTGTGCTTTGTTGATGATCCCATAAAACAAAGGAAGTGAAGTCATATGTCTGTTGGAAGTAAAAATGTGCAAATTTTGAAGGATTTTTATTAATGAGAGTGGATACAGTCCACTGATCCCACAGCATTACCAATGTGTTCTCACAGATCACTCTTCTGTTGCAGTTTACACATTTGCTGTTTTGGACAGACTGCTGTGGTTTTACCAGGCAGGTACCTAAACGTCACCCAGCCTCTCACTCACTTCCCCTTCCAGTGGGATGGGGGAAAGAACTGGGAGAAAAAAAAAGTAAAATTTGTGGGTTGAGATAATGACAGTTTAACAGGACAGGAACTAAAGTAGTAGTAATAATCATAATAATAATAATAACTAAATATACAAAACAGGAGATGCACAATGCAATTGCTCACCATCTGCTGACTGATGCCCTGCCAAGTGCCAAGTGCAGCCCTTGGCTTATTTTTACCTAATTTTTACACTGAGCATGACCCCAAATGGTGGGATACCCCTCTGGTCAGTTGGGGTCAGCTGTCCCAGTTGTGTCCCCTCCCAGCCTCTTGAGCATTCCCAGGCTCCTCGCTGGTGGGGTGGGGTGGCAGGCAGAGAAGGCCTTGGCACTGTGTAAACGCTGCTCAGCAACAACTGAAACATCACTGTATTATCAACATTATTCTCAACCTAAATCCCAAACACAGCACTGTACTAGATACTAGGAAGAAAATTAACTCCATCCGAGCTGAAACCAGGACACCCTGAAAAATTTTGCAGAAAGCTATCTAGCAGAAAAGAATTCCCATGGAGTAGAAAACATTAAATATTCTGAATTTTGAATATTAAAGTTGACAAGAATAGCCTCATGGGTTTTTAATCTTACTCTATGTCACTGCTGTTGTTTTCTTTGAAGACTATCTTCTTAAAAAAGAAAAAAGTATTTAAATCACTTTGTTTAAATCCCTCTAGAGGCTAGACCAGCTCTTTAGCACTATGAAGTGAATAAAACATTCACTCACCAAAAGAGATAAACATTAATGGTTGTGCAGGAGGAAGAAATAATATGATTTAAAAAAAAATCAGGTACAACTAAGTTTATTTTTTCATTGTTCTGATATTAAAAGACAATTTATGCTCAGCAAGGATTAATGGAAGAGGGAGATTAAAACAAGTAAATGAGGAAAAGCCTCAGGAAAAAAGATGGAAAACATGACTTAAATTTTCAGAGCAGCAAATTGAACAATGAAATTGAACAATCAATGCAGGTTAACATCTATGCTTTTACTCCCAACCATTGTCTGGGACTCTTTGCATCCAATTTTGCAACACAGCCCTGCCCCAGCTGGTGAAAGATCCTGTTTCTTCACTCCTGGAGTCCAAGAAACTTATCTGTGCTTGCCCTTCCCTCTTCCCTCCCTGAATATGTCATAAGTTGGCCAGTTTGCATTTAGGGCTAATAGGTCATATGCAATAAATTGAAATCTTTCCACAACAGTTTCAGAGTCAATACAAGACGCCAGTCAGCTTTCTCTGTTCTACTTGAAACTGAGTTGGTGTTGCTAGCATAAATATTTACTTTATATCCATAAACACACGTACACCTTCCCACACACACCCCTGTGACCATTATGTAGCTACATGGCTCATATTACCCACCTACAAGTAAAGAAGTTTCTCAAGTTATAACTTGAGCTGTCTACTAGCAGATGTAGGAAACCAATGGCCCAAAACAGCAGCTGGCACTGAAGCTACCTACAAAACAGCCATACCTTCAGCTAATATCCTGCTTTGCGTAATTTACAGATGATTAACAATCTCAAGTTTGCTTCATCAATATGGAGATGGCACTTCCCACATTTTGGCAGAAAAGGCCTCTTGTCCCTGTGCCCTTCCCTCCCTGCCTCAGGCCAGCAGGTCCCCCCTCTCTGAGCCACATGCCCTGGAACTGCTGGGGCAGGAGCCCTGGGGGCTGCACCAGTGCTGCTGCAGGACTGATCACAGAAGGACCATGATAGCCAGGAAACACTGACTCAGCTAACATCTGAGTCAGGTAACAGATCTAAGTTACAAATAATAACGTTCCGTTTGTGTTTGACAGCAATCATCACATGCATTACAGACAAATAATAAAAGAAATAGTTTTTAGGTCTCTATTTATTTGTGTCATAATAAAAAGCTCTTAAAACTTCTTGCAATAGCTGCTCTACCTTGTGATCTAAAATATAAACCAAACTCTGGCAAGGCCAAGCACATTAAGTTTAAAGTTCACATCAAATACTTCTCTGGAGTTCTTTAGGTGAAAAAGAACAGGTTAAATCCTTTTTTTAATCAGTGTATTGTTTTCAATTCCACTTAAATAACATCAGACAGGAACAGCAGATTAACACCTTTCTTAGAGGAGTTCTGCCACCACCTGGCACAATGCAGGTGGGGATTACAGACAGTAAGAACTAGAGTTCAAAATGCCCCTAAAATAACATGAAAGCAGAGCTGGATCACAAAATCACATTTCTGGCTGCCCTTATGATTTCTCACCTAAACGAAAAGTAGGGCTTTGTCTCCATGCTTGGCAACACAAAATGAAAGTACTACAAAATTCTAGAAGTTAGAAAATAATAAGACATTACAACTCATATTCAGTTCTTCAAAGAAAAAAAATGTGGCAGTGAGAGTTCAAAACCCAATTAAGTTAATTCCTTATCCAGGAATTTAACTGGGAGAGGTATACATGTAGGCAACTAGCTTAAAAAACTTTACAGGTGATCTCAACTTGCATTTGTAAACAAGGTCAGGTATCTCTTCTTGAACTCTTATATACTTACTGAATTCCCAAATAAGAGTGAAGTCAAAGAACTGGTAGACATATTTGAAGGAATCAGATGGTTATGAATCTTATACACAGAATCAGTGATATGCTTTTTAAACTCTTAACACAAAATTCCCAGGCTTCACTTGAAGGCCTTATCCTAAATACCCTGCTGCAGAAGGACATCTATTCATATCCCAGAAGAAAAGAGTAATAGACATAACTCAGGAGAAGATTAGGCTAAATATAGCTAATATTGGTTTAAAACATATCTACAATCAAATCTTGATTTACATCAAGTCTTCACTAATTGGCTCACATTAATCCAGATTCCTGTGTGCAGTATAAGTGCTGCACTCAACTGCTGAATTTATTATGCTTTCCATTAAAAAAATGACCCCAGCACAATTGGTGCCAGTGACCCTTCATGGGTTTGTTACTAGTTTCCAAAGGGTACAAGCTGGAGAGCTACAGAAGGGTCTGGCCAATGCACTGGCTTGGAGTTTTTATTTTATTCCACAGCCTACACCCTCTCCTTCCACCAACCATGTATGTGTTTCTCTCTCTCCACTATGGTCTTCATACCTTCCTGGTTTTGCTGATCCTTGACTGCTTTAGGCTTCTTCTCTTTCTACTAAAACCTCAAGAGCTAAAGTTAGTTATCAATCATTTATCCCCGTGACATGTTTTTTTTATGTATGCATTCAAGTATGCCTGTATGACACTCCAGGATCAAGGATGATGTCTGCCTCCCCCTTTGAAGCACAAAAGCAAATGCTTTAATAGTAATATCATAGCCATTCATCATTTCTTAAAACTTAAAATCTCTGCTTTGAAGTGATAACAGGTTAAATGACAGTACTGGCCCCCTCTGTAATTATGTCCCTTTTATGGCAAGTTTTCTGGTATACAACAGCTGGTTTTATTACTATTAATGCTGCACGATGACTACAAAAAACCTGACCTGAACGGGATAAAACCAAACCAGCTGTTTCATCTCCTTTCATCTATTCACGTCTCAAAGAGGGCTTTGTGCACAATCGGTTTGCAGCGACGAGCTGCAAAATCCCGTGTCACAACAGGGGCCCGAGGTATGTGGGTCACGGAATAGCCGGCACTCCAGGCAATCTCTGCCCAGCCGCCTCTCCCCTCTCCCTGCTGAATCTCGCCAGGATGAACTGGCACCGAGGAAAACAAGGAGCACTCCCGCGCTCCGCTCAATGCCCACAGCGAATAAACACACAACTGAGCCAGCCAGCCAGCGTGTTCAGTGGTAGAACCTGCCCTGAGAGTCCAGATGAGCAGTGGGAACGGAGAGGAAAGGGTTTTAGTCTCCAAAACAGGAAAAAGGGAACCCAAATTTAGATCCATTATGCTGTTTCTGCACAGAATATAGAAATCACTCTATTTTTCTACCGCAGCAAATGACTTCTCCCAGCCCTCTCTCTGACAGCCTCTTTAGTTACCCTGGTTTCACAAACCATACTTCTGTCACCTAAGCAGATCCAACAGCACTGCCCACCAGCTCAAGATGACAAAAGCTCAAAACCAGAACATTTTAATTACAGATCTCTTTTAATTTTACTTGCAAAGAATAATAATTAGAGAGTGAAAGAAGCCCACACACACCCAAAAACATCCCAAAGACACTCCATGGACTTCACCAAGGTTCACCCGTAGTTCCCATTTAACAATCCTAGATGTTTTTACTGGCAAAGCTTGGAACTAAAACAATTTTACAGAACCATCTTAAGTGCAAACTTAACTCCCTAAGATACTGCAGTGATTAATTAGTACAGACTTGAGATGACAATGCCAGGAGATTATACATGTGAAGTACATTTTGAAGTATTATTTAGCCATGGTCTGACACGGCTGACTCTTTTCTCCTCAAACATCAGTAATTACATTTTAACAAAAAGCCATTCAATACATCAGTTTATGTAGCCTGAAGAAAATGAATCATTCAAATAGAGGTTTATTTTCAACAGACATAACTATTAAAGTAGGATGCAAAGAACATTCATGAGCAGCATTCTAACCGACTGCTGTATTTCCTGTATTTTGTCAGTGTAACAATTAACAGTGTGGTACCTCATATGTCCTTTAGTAAGTTAAAGAATCAGTCAACTTTATAACGAAGCACAGCTGTTAATTGAACGCATGCCAATAGTGGCACCTTGCCTGGAGGGCAATCCTGACCTCACACAGCCAGGACTCACTGAGACCAACAGCCTGGGTGCCAACCCTGCACCAGCTCCAGTGGGACCAGTGAGATTTCCCTGGCCCTTGGGAACTCTGAAGTGTGTGCATGCAACACAGTCCAGCAGAAATAGGGGTGTCTTGGATCTGGCACCCTGGCACAGAGTCAGTATCCCATGAAACTAGGCAGGAGTGAAGAGCCTGGAGGGGAATGGTGGAATACAGAGCACAAACACCCAGAAGACAGAAAATAATTAGCCTCAAGAGCAAAGCCTAAACCAAAATCCTCTCTGCTTTTCAGCCCAAGACACTCATCACCAGGGAATTATGCCAGTGTGCATCACAGCATTTCCCTCTGCACGGAGCAGTACCTGGTGAAAAACATTGCCTTAAAACTTGAATTGTACTGCTCCAAGCCAAAATGTCAGGGCTGCTCTGAGTTTCGTTTGGATCACAGGGCAAGATTTTTGTCCCTCCTCTCCACACCAAAATGCCACAGTTGAAAAGCTCTCCTCAGAGTAACAACCTGACACGCTTGTATGTAAGTGAAGAAAATTGCATTCACACCACTATACCAAGAAAGAACCACACATCTTTGTTAATTAAAGTTGTTTACATAAAACATTATTTTGGTGGTTTCCTACAACCAGCCTTAAGCTCACAGATCTGCCACAGGGCAATGCAGAATGTCACACTGCTCCAGATCTCAGAGTTTCAGGGTTGAAACTTTCAGGAGGCCTGTGCACACTTACAGTGTCAAAGGTGTCCTTAAAGGGACCAAGGTGAAGAACAACACCATTCAAATTTCTAAAATATCTAATATGCAAGTTTTATCAGCTGCAGCACTTCTACAGTCTTTCATCTCAAGTCTTGTGTTAATGGCTCAAGCAATAATTTACCAAAAATCCCTCATATGGAGAAATGGTGTCATAAACATTAGAGAAACATTTGGAAAAATAATAATAATAATAATAAAGATTTGGAGAAATGGTGTAATTAAAAATAACTTCTTTGGTATTCTTCTAATACACTGCAAAAATTGAACCCCAAGCAGAGAAAAAACAAAGAAAAGCAAACCATTTGTACAGTCCTGTTAGAGTAATTCCTCTGCAGTAACCATTCTTTGCAGAATCAAGGATTCAGTGTTACAACTTGTGATATTCTATTAAAGCCTTGGAGATAGAAACTCTATTCAATACTTTTCAATACTGTAGCCAAAAAGAACAAATAAAAAAACTAATTGTGAGCAACAGATTTTTATTTTATCTGAACTAGCCATAAATTTCCATCTGACACCAAAATCCCTTCATTTCTAGCACTGTGTAGGCAATGAAGGTACATCACAAACTGTAGTCATATCAGATACACATAAAAAAAAAATATTTCAAGGTTTCATGGAGAACCACTGACATTTTGATGATGGATACAAAGGTAACAACAAACAATTTCCAACTTGGCAGACCAACTCAAATTAATCTGTTATGGAGATTAAACACTTGGAAGCTTAATAGCACATACCTGTATTATCATATAACAAAATTAAAATCAGAGCTAAAAATTCCAAACATCCAATGCTTCCCCTAGTTCCTTCTATCTTACATGCCCTGTAACACGTGAAAGCATCAAGGATAAAATACATGGTCCCTCTTCTGAAGGTAGAAGACCAAAAGTTACATTTTCATAGCTCTAATACAGTCCGAAAGGGGCATGTAATCCAAGCAGATACAGGCTTGCATGTTTGCCTTTCTAGCCTTCTCAAATCCAAGCTAGGAAATGGGGATTAAACATCAAGGCAGGCTTGAGCTGCAAACGGGTGGGCAGAGGCAATGTGGGAACCTCGCACACCAGTCCCAAGGGTACCCTCTGACATGGTGCAGCTGATAATTTTTTTTCTGCAATCCCCCATGCAAATGCAATGAGTCTTGGTGTATCTGCAAGGTCACCTTGGCCACTGCTGGCCGTGCCCACCGGAGCTGCCCTGGGGCTGTGTGGGAGTCTGTCCCCTTGCAGCAGCACCCACAGCCCCAGGCACACCGTGGGTGAGTGGCAGGGGTGTCACCCTTGGCAGGAGCCTGCTTCCCTCCAGAGCTGGTAAATACAGCCAGAAGGACCGGTTCTGACCCAGGCACCTCAAAGGCAGGTATCTGAGTGAAGGTAAATGAATCCTGCTCCTCACCTCTGAGTCACAGCTCCTCCCCCGATTCTCACCTGAGGCTGCACAACTACGTAACACCCACAGGCATGGACTTAAAATACATCCTGGCCAAGAGCAATCTGTAAAGCAGGAGGATACAAAATTTTGACAGTTTTATCATAAATAGCCCGTAGGCCTTCTAAAAAGAAGTCATGCAGGGAAAACAATTACTGCCAGATAACCGAATGTTTTAATGGGAGTGCAGATCTCTTCTGAAAATTAGCTTCACAGTCATGTTGTAGGGATATGTTTATTGCTCCTCAGTGACAAAAATAAAACTATCATTTAATTTGACTGCCAGGGCTGAAGCCTCCATCAAAGCTTCAATCTCCCTGGTTTACACAGCACCATTAGCCCCAGTGCTAACACCACATTAGCACTGCCATCCTAAGAGATGCAAAAGTCAAGCTAAATATTCCTTTGGTGCCCAAAATAAACAGACAATACTTGAAGCTGCAGAGAGAAAGCATTTCTGTTGTAACAATTTTACCCTGTCATATTAACAAACTATAAACAGATCTAAAAATATTTACTGAAGGCCAGATTCTGCAGAGCTGAATTTACCCAGCAGTGTTATGTAAGAAAGGGTTTCAGAAATGCACTAAATGGGGCTGATGTTACAGCTCTAGAAATAATATCTTCTGTTTTCATACATTCCACTTTTTTTCTCAGTTTCTTAAACTGATAAACTTGCAGTGATGTTTTTCTCTTCAAACAAATCCCTAGTACCTTAAGATGATGAGCTGGAATGAAAACTGGCACCTGCGGCCCCTTTCTGTCACTCCTTCCTCCCTCGTCCAAAAACAGTTCTGCTGTAAATGCAACCAAAAATTACAGAAGGGCAGATTTAATGGAAACAGTCCTCAAAGATGATGAATTTAAACCTCCCTGAAAAACTTTTATCATTGTCATTGAATTTCACCGAGAAGATTTACAGTACTTGAAATATTTTGGCAAGTACAATAGATTAGTGAAGCGGTGACACGAGACAGAGACAATCTGGGTCAAGCATTTCTGCCAGCTGCCCATCCTGCAGCCTGCCTGTCTGGGGTCCCACAGACCCAGCTCCACAGGTTGCTAAAAGAAACTCCTGAATTTATCCCACATTCAGGCACAGTAAAGTCAGTGGCACCAACAGTGAAGGAGCAAGTTGCTCTTGTACACCACATTTTACTCTTAAATGAAGACAGCCCTTGCTTTTAGGCCTACAACCAAGCATACTGCAATGACAATAGCAAAATATGAAAGTTAGAAAGTTAACAGCAGTAGAAAATAGGCAACAGTAATTCCATAGTAAAATTCATTTCTCTTAGAGCATAGGGAAGTTTTTCTCACCCACAGCTTCCCAGCAGTATAAGCAATATGCACATGTTCAATGACACATGTGGAAAGAGTCTCAAAAGCCAGAGAAAAGACTCCTCACTGTTAACTTTCCCCTTTACTTCTACCTCCACACAGCAGAGGACCACGGTAAACACCCAGGCAAGAGCTCACAACAGCAAAGCTTCCCCAAGGCACAAGATTCAAGACCCTGTTCCTGCAAGCTCTGTAGGGACCCACCAGGTTTTCTGGCCACATCCACATTTCCCTGCAAAGCCACAGATGTTACCAACAGAGGAGGGAGGTGCTCCACATCGCAGCTCTAGAAGCAGTTCTAATTCTCTCCCCGGAGAATCTCATTTAAAACACAACAGCATTGTTAAACCACCATGATTTGCTCGCCTGCAAGACAGAACTTCCAGGCTGCTCTCCGCGACCTACCCTAAGCGGTGACATGGATGCCCAAACCCTTCCTGTATCGTGCCAGCAGGTGGAACAGTGTTTGGCCAAGAGAGATCAAGTCCCCTTTGCTCAGCACTGGCAACAGCAAGTGAAATGCTGCCATGCAGAGACCTTTCTTGAGACAACCTAGATTTTGGGTTCTGCCTCACACACACAAACATCCAACCTTCGGTATGGTGTTTCAAGTAGTGGTGTATCAGGGTCAAGGAATATTACAGAAAGCAGAAAATATTTCTAAATTACTGTTTCACACAACAGCCTATTGAGAGAGGATATGAAGTCTGACTCACTGTAATCTTCATATATTTAATGGATTTTTCCACACTCCAGTTGGGCTCCATACCAACAGGAAGAAGGTTATTTTCCTCAGTGAAGATCATTAACAATTCATATGCAGCAGTTTCTGCCATATGTGGCTTGTCAGCTGACTGCCTTGATCTGTTAACCAGTCTGCTGGTGAGGTTCTTCTAGCTTAAGCGAGGAGCACATTATTTTATAGTTTTAATAATATTACCAAAAATGATACTAAAGCCATTTGCTGTGAAAGAAATGTTGCTTTTATTCAGAAAAAAGGTTGTTAAACCATCCTCTACCTAAATGTGTTGCTCACTTTTTTCTCATTCTTCTCTATGCTTGCGGGGGAAGAAGGAGATGTGGGAGGACATTTGCAAGACATAAAAAGCTTCAGAAGTTTCCAATTGGTACCATGCACTGAAAAAACCTTGTTTCAATTGGTCAGAAAACAAGACAAGAGAGAAAAGGGGGAAAATTTGTAGTAAAGAACAGTTCTCCCACTTCCTTCCAATCACTGCTTAGTTCACTGAGAAATGGGTAAAAAAGTGTCTTTCCATCAACATAGAAAAAAAAGATTTCAAAGCAGTTTTCTACAAATATCAGCAGTATCACTACTGCACTTCCTCCCTCCATTGAATCACCATTTTGCAAATATCCAAGTATTGGTTAAACATGAGCAATTATAGGAAGCAAAAGAAAAAGTCATTATTTCACTTCAGCTTTATGCAAAGTTATACTTATGGAAATCAATGAAATTATTATTGTTGTGGAATGAGAAAAAAATGCATTTTACATTTCTCCAAGCTATTTACATTCTGTGCTCCATCTCAGATGATGACACTGTCACCAGTATTCAAGATTCTGGTCAAGAGTCAGCAAATTTGTCACTTAATAATGGTTCCCCTACTCCACAGTCAAGCACATACAAAGTTACCTCCTGCATTCTGGCCCATTAGCTGATGCAGCAGTGACTTCATCTTCTCATCATAATCCATATAAACTACTGTACTTTCAACATGTATTTCTAGTCAGTTCATCTCAGAGTGCCAGAGCTGTCTTTATGTATCACACAAGCAAAACTCACTTTGTCAAGGAAATAAAAACCTCCACAAAAGAAAGCACCAAAAGCAATCAATGCATCCATGCATTCGGATGGTTTGAGCCAGAACAGATCTGTTCCAGAAAAAAGGGACAGATCAAATATAACCTTCAATTATTGTGTCCATTCTTCAGATTCCTAATCCCACTCCATGAAACCTGTATCTGCTTCAGAAGGATGGTAAACTGAATTATTCCAAGCCCAGTATTTAATGGTTTCTGCAGTGACAAGAAAACAAAAGAGTTCTTAAGTGGCACGAAGATACTGTCAGAAAACAAGTTAAAGGAATTTTGGCCGTTTTCCTAAACCATTTGAACAGCCAGAAATACAAATTTTACAAACACAGAAAAGGGTCATAAAGAACCATTCCAGCTGTGTTTGTTTTGAAAAGAAACTTGTTTTAAAATAAAACTTAATTGTGGCCTCAGAAGTAAGAAGATGGGGAAGGTCCAGCACAGGCGACTCCAGGGTTCTGCTCCTCACCTCTCATGCAGTTTGGGGCAGAGTGTGAATCTCCACAGCATTCTCAACACCCCTCACTCTTCATCCACCTGGGGGGATTTGAAATGCAGCTACAAAGCTGAGATGTAATAGACAGCATTTTTAGTCCAAATGTCAATGGTTTAGTTAAATCTGAGTTCAAGCTATTGATATTTTGTTAAAATTCCTCATACCATATTCAAGGGATTGGTACAGAGATTAGTAAGAAGTATTTTTTCTGCGTTAGATAACAGAAAAGATTAGGTTATAGCAATTATTTATGTGTGATGTTGTTCTAACATTTCCTTGGCACGGAGAGCTAAATTAACTGACTGTATTTTTCAGGAGTAGCTCTTAGATGGGATGAACAATGATCTTGTTGCATTACCAAATATCTATCTCTGAAATAAAAAAATAAATTCTGCCAATCCTGGGAAGCTGAATATCATTACTATATCAAGACTTAAGGAATTTGGTCTATGGTACAGTAACAACATGGCATATTGTTAGCAAGATGAAATCAGCTTAGTGGTCACAAGAACAAAAGTGAAATCAAGTTAAGATTGTTCATCTGAAAGGAAAAGATGACTTGACAGACAGCAATTAAGCGTTATTTTGTAAATGGATTTGCTGATGCTTTCCAAAGGCATTAAAAAGGCTAAAGTTATTCAAACTAAAAATTACACTGTTTCATTTTTAAATACTTGTCTTCTCAATTTAATTTGTAATTAAAGTGGATATTATGATATACGTATAGCATGCAAGAAAAACTCTTCTGGCCTTATTTTTGGAAAATTTGAAACCTGTGTCTCTTTCTATTAGAAAAAATGAAAGCAAGATTTCTGTTCCAATGAAACAGTGCCGAGATATATTTTCAGTTTGACTGAATATTCAGGTAACACCGAAGAAATTATTTCAATGGGACTGAAGAAAGGAAATTAGTCCAGAGCTGGGGGCCAGCTTCTGCAAAGGTTTCATGGATTTGAGATTTCCTTTCTGGCGGATTGATGCTGATACACTTTGAACCCATTTAGAGTTAAGTCTTCTTTTGTCCCTACACTGTTGATTAGCTTCAGCTTCCGAGCTGGAATGAGCAGCAGGGAAAGGCAGAAGACCTTGCATCTTGATCATGAAAACAAAAGCATGTTCGAGTAAGATTGATCAGCACTGCAAAACTGGAAATATGTGAGCTAGAGGAGGCAATATTTTTCCAAGTAATCAACCTCCTCCAGAAGGAAAATGTGATCCTGAGGTTTCATATTATGACAACATGCCTGATAAAAAAAATTATTCTTAAGAGCTGCCTAAAATTATGAAGCCTCCAAACCTTTATATGATACTGTTGCAACATTTGTAAGATCTGATTCACTGGTTGAAGTGCAACTCCCTTCTGCTTCAGCTCACCAGCTGAAAACACATCCCCATGACAACCCGGGAGCCGCGGAGGAGCGCACAACACACAGCCTGCTGCCAAGCAGTGCCAGAGCCCTCCTCCAAAGAGGGATCTGCCAACCCACAGCACATTGCTGTCACTGCTATGGGGCCTGGACGTGTGTGCGTCGCCCTGGATTAGAAAATTCAAACGAGAATGGCATTAGGTGCATGCCAACAACCCTAACACTCAGCCAACTTTTTAACATCAACAGTGGCAATACCATCGCTGCAATCCAATATATTATTGGTGTGAATAGATCAGGAAAAATAATAGGTTATTTAGATGCCCAAATGTCTACATCCTGCTTTAGCAGGATCATTGACCAAGCCAGACTTACAGTACGAATTCATTACATCTCAGACCAGTGAAGCTGGTTTTCCTCCTCAGCAATATGCAAAAGAAAACTGCTAATGGAAAGGTCTGAGTTGAACAAAGCATTATAACTGCATTTGTCTAGATCAACACTGCAGACAGATTATATTAATTTCAGCACTAAAAGCAAAATAATTAGCTACATTTATCACACACGACATCAAGCACGGTGTATCTCAGTAGCTGTACTGCTCCTTCAATTATTCTGCCTCTCTGTAAAAGCTCTACTTTGCAGCTCCAGGTGATACAAGAAAAACTCAAAATTCATATCACTTTTGTAGTCTACATCATCCATAGCACAAAGAAAAATATGTTGGGAAAAATCGGGAAAATCACCTTGTATACTATTTTAAAGTAGTTCCACTTCAGTAATTTCATAAACATAGTCTCATGATCCACTTTGGGCAAGGACTTAATGGGTTTGGCAATCAGAGTTACCCAAGCATTGAAACGATCCCTGGTTAAAATAAAGCATGTAATAAGTTCAAGGTAGTTGGTACTTGTGTGCACTATTTCATCCTCACCAAATATGACAACTAACTCACCTGGTGAAATCCCAGCTGAAAAGAAACCAAGAGCAAAATCTCATTACCTTGAGGCCATGGTGACCTTTAACTCTTCTAAAAAGACTGCAAAAATTCTGTTAAAACAGAGTCCCCTTATTACAACATTATGGTGAGTACATACAACTTGCCACATATTTTCTTGACCAATATTTTCTGAAATTGGTTCTGGAAAACAACTCCTACCATCTCTGTCTTCAGGGGCTGGCAGGCTCCCAATTCAACTCTTCCCAGAAAGCATGAAATCACAATCAACAGAGTTCAGCTGGCATTTAGTGTGAGCTACACAGAGACAAAGCTGCTGGTCAAATATTCCATAGCTATTGCTGCTTAGCTCTTAAAAACTTCTCATGTTTAAAACTAGAGTACAAGACTGAAATTTGGTATTTTCTAAAATGGAATTTTTTTATCATCTTTCCTGACAACTTGTTCTGGTTTGTGTGCATCATACTTCCTATTATTTCTTAATTTGGTAAGTAAGTTCACAGTATTCATAAATTCATACCAATTATACAGTGCAATCAATAACAACAACCCACTGGGAAGTCAGGCTCTAACTCTTCAACATCTTCTATATCCCCTAACCCTTGCTTGTCCATCCATACCCACATTCATCACCGGTCACGTGAACCAAAGCCATCTGCAAGAAGAGGCTAATAAAGGTGGTTACTGCAATTCAGAGTGACACTGCTATGCATGCGCTTTTCAGAAGCCTTTTAAGACACACCAGTTTAAGAGATGCCTCCTGGGAAACAGCACATGGATGACACCCATGCAGAGCAGCCAGCTTCTGGGAGCTGCCCCAGCTCCAGGCCATTGCTGGGACCTGGCGGCCGTGCTCAGAGAGAGCCCACACACTACCTGTGCCCAGCAGCCTGCAAATCCCCTCTGCCTCCTTGACAAGCAATTCCACATTCTTTCTAGGAAGGATTTTAGGACAACTGCCAAAACACACTCCTTGCACTGTTTCTGCCTCGTGCTGTCACCACAAGGCCACACCGGACGGCTGGAGATAGGAGCCTACCACAGAGCAAATACAAGTACCTCGGATTTCCTAATGGACGTGGCAACCAGTGCAGGACAAACAGACAAAAGCAAGCCAAGAAGCCACTCAGGGAGCCAGTGCTGTTGTTCCACACAAGGGTGTGGAGTCGGTGCCACCAGCTCACACTGTGTATTGATCCCACCCCATCATGTGCTGCAGCCTGCATGGGCTGTTTTGAATGTTGCACCAAGTGCATTCTGGGGTGAAAGTCTAATTTTTCAAGGCAAATTAGACACTCAAGGACTCACATTAATTACAGGTTCTGGGCACTAATCCATGAAGACAGGTGCAGAAACCACAAGTTTACTGCTGCTGCAAGAGTTTTGCGATGGCAAGCCAGAATCAGTGCGTGTCCCATCTCAGGATACAAAATCTTCTGTGTCTAAACAACAGGAGCGAAGCAGCACAAAATAACAAACATTCACATGTGAGTGCTGCTCGGAACTTTACTCCGAGGGAAACTCTGCTGGCTCTGTTACCAACAAACCCCTCTCCTGGCCATCTTCAGTCTTTGTATTTACTTCATATATTCATTTTATCAAACAAATAAGAGCTCTACTACTGAAACGACCAGTCTAAACATACAAGGGTTTTTAGAGAAGTTTTTATTAGCTCCTTTTAAAGAGTCAGAACAGGCTAAAATAGCATTTCTACTAATGAGTCACATCGGTGGGCTGCAATATGTTTGAGCACCACCAACAAAAATGTTCCTCATACAAGGCTGCTTACCATTACACTGTACCAGCTAAAGCTTGGAGAACTGCTCCGAAAAGGTTACTGTGTTCTCCCATCACCTGCACCTACACTGGTGGGACCAGGATCAATCTGGGATGTGACAGCTTTCCTGCTTTTACGGAGAGCAAGACCCAGTTGTATGGCCCCTGTTCTGGGTGGGTAAACACAGCTGCCTCTGAGGCCAAAAAAAACCTAATTTGGGTCATTAGGCAGAGGTATTCCTACTGAAGGTGCTTCTCTCCTCCAGCAGCTGAGCTCAATGCCGTTTCCAGCCTTTGCAAAAAAAAAGTACCACCAGTTTCTGGTCTCCAACTGACTGCCAAGGCAGATGCACAACACAGTCTCTTTTCTGAAGACAGGTATGGATGAAGGTCCCACACACTCGTATCACCCATTCCTGCAGCTGACACAAACCCAAAAGCAAGGACAACAGGTGAATTCCCACAGATACTCAAAGGGACAAAATCATGTCCAGTAGGAGAACATATTTCAAAAACACCAAATCCCTTTTCTCTTCCTTTTGATCAACAGCCCAGACCTTGGAAGTACCTTCAAAATGAACCATGACTAGCACAAACCCTAAAAATGAATTCTTTCAACCACTAAAAGCCACAGACTGGCACATTATAACTTCCCATACACCTTTCCCTCAACCAGGCCCTTAATGTGTTTTCAATTATGTGAATAATTTGCATAATTTAGTTGCATTCAATACAGGTTTTATTAAACTGGTCAGAATTAGTATTAATTTGAAAAAGTCTGCTGTCACAATGATTTCATTTCTGAAGGCAGCCCCCTAAGTTTCTCTGGTTTCAATAGTTCAGTTTGACTTATGTAGGACAAATCTAGAGCAAATTTAGTGTAATTTGGAACCTAAAAGGCATTCTGAACCTAGCATTTTTACTAGTATTTCAACATCATGGTTGGGAAGTTCAAACATACAAGACAAATACAAGCTCAAGTCCAAAAAATCTTCACTGTTTACAATCACTAGAGGCATAAACAATCCACTGTGCTGCAGCATCTCTGATTCCAACCTTTTTTTCGTAGGGAATTATGCAACATTTCTTCATTCAAAACACATTATTCTACTCCTTTCCCACCTGACCATGCCAAGCCCGCTGCAGCTACAGAATTTACACAAACCTCACAAGTGCTCATAAAGTGCCAATTATAATCTCATTCTTTCTGATTTCCCCTGTTCCAGTCCTTGCCATTTTTTTAGGAGATGAGCCAGAAGCTCTTCAAAAGGATTCTAGTTACTGTACAACAGTCCCGTTCAGGTCAGGAAGAGATACAGATGGCCTTCAGTGATTTCTTGTGTTCAAGGAATGCCAGATCAGAGAACAATTGTGAATGGTTGAAAGACTGACTTAAAAACATCTTGATAAACAAATACACCAATAACCCTTACATGAATTTGTTTGCCAATAGTTAAATGCATGTAGCTTCCCAAAGCTGAAATGCCAAGGATGCAAATGTTCATTAAAATCTAAAGGCACTATAATCAACACAAGATGCAACACTAGTTAAATTAGCATAGTCTAGAGCTCAAAAGGACAAAAAGATCTACAAATCTGCATTTTTGTTTAAGTTGCATTACATGTTAAATTCTGCTGTTTACAAGCCAAATACTGTGTGCTTCACTGATACTAAATTGTCCCAATGAAGTCAATAAAACTATTTCTGTAATGAAACAAAAATAATTCAGCTCTATGCTAACAGAAAACTTCATCCAGGGAAAAATGTTTCTTCTTTAAATATCACATGAAAATGTAAATTAAGCAGTGGGCTGGTGCCTGCCATGTAGTTTAAATGAAGACAACCAAGACAAATTTAATTTTGAATGCTAGGAAACTAGGATGCCTTCTGTAGATTTGATAAAATACGATACCAAAGTAGCAGTATGACTTACCTAGTGAGCAACTGGCACTTCAAGATACTGCAGGCGGTAAAGATGCTTCAGCAGTGTTCAGGAACATCCTTACAAGCACCTATAGGGATGCTTAACTCAGTGCCTAAAGTTTCATATATTTCTGGGCAATATGATAAAACATTTCCACCATATAAGGATGGAAATACCTTGTAAGAAACTTCTGTTCCTACAACAAGAAAATACAACCCCGCAAGCTGAAAAGGCTGTGAAATGAACTTTAATTGCACTGAAGCCAACACTGCCCTCTTAACATCAGCAAGCAGTCACATACCTTTGGGTGCAGACTGAAATGGAGATGAGAGGAAAGGTTCCCCAGATGTCCCTGATGCTGTCCCTGTCCATGGCCCTCATGCTGTCAGCCCCTGCAGGGAGGATCCAGCATGGCCCACCTGGAGTGGCACCCCAGAGAGATGGGCCTTTCCAGTGTTGACCAAAACAGCTCCCAGCACGTTTGGAACAGCAAATGTGTTGGCTCATTCCATTTCTTTTCTAGACATGTTAGGAACCCAGGAAGAGAAGAACATACCTGGAAATAATCTGAAATGCAGCCTAGCCATGAAAAAAGGCTCTGATCTTTCTTGTTTTCCCTTCTACGAAGCAGGACTTGCAAGAGAAACAGCTATGGTACCTCCCTGCATCAGGGTGGTGTCTGTGATGCATCTATCCACAGACTATCAGTCTGGAGTTGGATAGCTGTAAAATCTGTCAAGCTGCATTTGGAACTGAAAAGGCCCCAAAGTCCAAAGTAAAAGGACTTGTTCTGATTATAACAAACAAATCCTATACCAGCTGTAACAAAGGAATCCATTCTTTCTTGCATGAAAAGCCATGTATTTTTTAAAAAAATCCTTCTTTTCTCCCTTGCTGGTTATATATATAGTACTTAAAATAAGTTTAACTAAAAACCACTTATCAGGTTACTTGGATTTCTAGAATACACAGAAGTTCTAGTTAGAATTCCTGTCCCATTTTCCATTGTCTGGGAGTAGAAAGAGTCACTGAATCAACCTATCTGGGGCCTGATAATAATAACCTTGCAAATATCAATAGTGAGATTTTCTGGCTAGGATGTCTCAGTTTTGTCAAATGAATCCATCTCATTAATCTGGTTTCCACTCCTAGACAATGGTTGGAGACAGACACTCCTGGGCTACAATTCACGTGACCCTCAGATGTCTAAAAAAAGGATCAGGTGAATCGTGTCCATAAAAAACCTGTTCTTTTCCTTTGATTACATAGGGACCCTGTAATGATTTGATCAGGGGCAACACCCAAACTGCTATCTTACACAAGATGATTCACAGCTTCAGCAGCTCTGACAGAGTCCACCCCATGCAGCCATTAGCCAAAATAAACCAATATTCTCCACTCAGTTGCCAGGACCTGTCAGGGTCAGTATAAGAACTGAAAGTACTCCTTCAGCTCACTGCTACACAGGGCTGAGTTATCACAACCAGTTCTGTGGGAAATCTCTTTTGTGTTTTATATTCACACTTCAAAAAATATACAGAAGAGAGATGCCAAAACAGAAACATTTTCTTTCCATACCATTTTTTTAAAATAAATTCTACATGCAATACAAGCTCTAATGTGCTGGACTGTAAATTTCTGTCCAAGTAGCAGGAATGCATGAAAATCCCAGCTTACAAACCACACTGTGGTGCCTTCATTCCTGTGTGATCTGGCTGATCCTATAGCAAGAAGCAGGTAACCTCTAAAGCTTGATAAAGTTTTCTCTCACACAGACAGCTTTATATAAAGGTCCAAGCTGTCACCAGGCAGTGCTTCTGGGTGTATCTATAGGGACAGTATTCCCTCCACAAGCTTACACAATTATGCTTCTGCAACGTTACAACAGGACAGTCAGTATACAGCATATTTAAATGTATTTTCAAGAAACAGGTGAAAGGATGCACACAGGTTAGATAAATTAAACAGTTCAACAAAAACCACAGGTATTCTGCATTTCGTTCTTTCTAAATTAATAATTCAAAGATGCTGAGCACCTGCATTTCTTACCAACAGCAGTGGAGCTGCTCCTTGAGTGCTTCTTCTGCACTCAAGACATTTATCACCGGTACAATAAGGAGGATATTATTTGAGTGATGACCTGGAGAGGCCTTATCCTGCAAGATGCCAAGTGCTTCCTGTGGTTTGAGAGTGACTCTTGCGTAGCCATGAGATCTGTCAACACTACAATACACACACCTTCATTACCCTGCCTCCCCCTCCACGATGTCTGCTCACCAGGAGTTTTTCTGACCCTGCAAGGTAACGTCTATAGGGTAAAAATAGCTTCTTTTTATACTTTTGTACAATAAACTGGAGTGACAGGGCCTGACACTGACTGTATTAAACATAAATAAAAATCAGCACTGCACATCTATATTGTTCCATCAGGAGAGATTAATTAGAACCATTCATATAATGACAGGGCTCCTTCTGTCTCACCTCAAATGTCACTGAGGTAGCTCACACTAGATATGTAATTTTATTTTCTCCTCCTACCATTATTATCTCCCCATACCTGTTCGTAGCTGGGGGAGATAATAATGCATCTCATGTACCAGCTTTCATTTCTCATGTCTATTTATATTGTAAACTCATGACTGCCCCTGCCTCTTACTTTCCACAACACTCAACAGCCACGGTTTGAACTACACTCTACTGTAATTAAAGGATTTACAGCATTTATTATCTCCAGATCAGAAAAATGCCCAAGGTGGCTCAGCAAGACTAGATCTCTTACACACCTATGGTAGCACACTCCTACTTAATAAACAGCCTAGATAAAACCATAAAAGATGTACTAAGAAGACCAGGGGGAGGGAATGAAGATGACAGTGCAGTAGCCAGTAAACCTGAAAGTCCCTTGAAGGAAACCATTGACACTGGTGGCAACAAATACTACTCTGTTTCAAAGGTCCTGACAGACCTTTTTTTTTTGATTTAAATTCCCAGATTGCACATAAAGCTTCAGGAAATGGGAAGATTTCTTCTGTTGGGTAGGAATGCATCCATCACCGTACACCAGGATTAGATAGCATTAAAACAACAGGTCTTGCACTGGCTTGAATACATTATAAAGTAACACTCCACTTAAATAATGAAGTGTTGCAATACCCCTGGCAAAACACTAATCTATGCAGTGAAAGTCAGGCAAAAAGAAAAATGTGTCTTACCACATAGTAAATAAATTTCAAGTGTTTAGTAAACCTTTATAAACACCAAGATTTGAATGCCGTGACAAACGTAGCAGTGAATCAGCCTGGAGGAACAGCAGGTCGAGGAAGCACAACCCACCTTGGGGCAGAGGGCTCACCCTGTGCAAGGACACCCTCCCAAGAATGATAACTGAGATGCAAACAGCACATGAAGAATCAAACCTCCTCTACTCTTGCAGACCCTCAGCCTAATGTAAAGAGGAGTAGATGGAACTCAAGACCATTTTCTCCTGCATGGCTATGAAATCCTGAAACCTCCTGCCATGGATAGGATAGTGTGGCAAGGCAAGACAGCTTTTTGGGTGGTCCCAGAAAGGGGAAGGGAGAATAGGCTGCATCACTTGCATCAGGGCCTACTGCTCAGCCACCTTTAAATAAAAAACAACAAAAAACCCACATCATATTTCACAACAAGGATGTAGTCAAACAAGCTTGCTAAAACACAAGGGTCCCTTGCAACAATGGACATAACACAGATGTCAAAAACAGCACTAACTATTTGTAACTGTAAAATCAGGGATTTAATTGCCCCAATGATCAAAGAGATAGAAATTACTCTTTACAAAAATGTTTCAGGCTCCACTGTGTGGATCCAGACAGCTCTTATCTGTGAAACTCCGTAACATCTCAATTACCAATGCCACAGAGACCAGACCATCTTCTCAGCTGGCCCAAGACCATAACCCTGTGCCAATATGCAAATCGACTGTCCCATTGTTAACGATTTAGAAATGCTAAATTTTTGGCAAGTTAACAATAAAGAGAATTTGAACTACATACATTAATACACTAAGGCAGTATACATTGCAACCCCCCAGGCACATCAGAAGCTATATATATTAGGCCTTGGAGATACTTCTTTTTGCACAGTTGAAAGGGCTGAAAAAATAACATTAGAGTATAAGCTGTCATCTGTCTTACATGACAATGAGGTTATTTGGAGGTTAATAGTTTTGGGCTTATTATTCTCAAATACTGTTCTTATTAGAATAGGTTTTCATAAAAACATACACAATGACAATTCCTGGGTGTATTTAAATAAAATACCACTGTATACTGGAGATTCTGTGAAGAGTTTTTATCACTATTTATGGTATTCAGTGTTTCTTCATCTCACAACCACAACATCCATGAGAAAGAGAAAGACGTATCTAGGTCTTGCTACTAAAATTATCTATCAGGATAAAGCAGCTCTGATCTCAGGGTATATTTTCTGACTTGCCTTTAGCTAAGACATTCTTTCTAAGAAAGGAAAGCTAAGGAAACCCAGCCTAAAGCTGCATGTGAAGCTGTGAGCCCTGCTGCCTCATCTGTTCCCTTCAGGCAGTATCCAGGAAAAGGAGCAGCCACCCAAGCCATGCTCCCATTCCATTTGGCTCCATTGCTGAATATAAACTTTCATGCCTCAGCTTGAGGAGCTCGGACCATTTCTAATTGCCAGATATTTTCCAAGCCACTAATTAGGTTTTGTTCAATTCTTAGAAAAAGCATTGCCAAGATCAATAACTTTTCAGATCTCCTACTTTTTTCACATTTGAACTTTACTCAATCAATGTTTTCCAAGCTTTCTTTTGAAACCGTTGTGGCAAATGTTATTCCTAAATTCTGAATTCTTCTAAAAGTTTAACAAAATACAGTAAGTCAATTCTCTTTCCTTAAATTGTGTGAAACTGAAGGAGGACAAGCTTATCTCCTGATATACAGCATCCATAACATTTAATTTATGCCCAGTGTAAAGTAAAAGACAAAAGATTAAGTGCATACACTTCTGAATTAAATACATATACATATAACCAGAAATGTCATGAATGTTTACAACAATGGACTACAAATAATTATCAAATGCACCATTCTAAAATGCAGTATTTAATCTGATGCATCCAATGGTTACAGTTTGTGTCATAAATTGCTCCAATCAACTTAATTAAATATACAGTATTACTTGAGTAAGATGGTTATGTTCATTCTAAAATTAAATATACTGCAGCTGTTAGTGCTCTGGTGACATTTTTGAGATTATCCTCCCCTTTTCAGCATGAAACAGCAAATGCAGGAGAGCATTTTCCACTGTCTTCCAGCTCTGGGAACATCAATGTCTACATTTCACTTGGCCAGTCTTACTTCAGCCAGTGGGAATACTTGCAAGTTTAAATCCAAGCAGAATCATGGCTTAGCTGTTCACATGTAATAGTCATAACATAAATCAAATCATACAAAAAAAAAAACCTGTTAATTTTTTTATTTCTGCCAAAACTGGCGATCATTGCAGCCTGCTGGTCACAACCTTGAACTCAACCCACATGAGACACCATCACTTTTAGGCCCAAGACTTTTTTCTGATGCACAAAATTATTCCAGTGAGTTGCATGGAAAAAAAAGCAATGCCTTCCTCCCAAACATTGTTATTTAAACTCAGTAGTGACCATATTCTTAACGCTTATTATATGGGGTCCACTCTGTTAAAAAATGCAATTATAGAATGAAAATAGCAGTCAGGAGCAACTGGCCAAGGAATTTAAGAAGTGTTTAAAACTGGCAAGGATGAAGCGTAACAAACCACCCCACTGGGAACACACTGGCACTTGTGACTGAATGGACACCTCTGTCTTTATCACAGTTACAACGATATTTATTAACAACAGATATGCAGCATATGGAAGGAAAGAGCTGCTCAAACCCTAACTCCATTGGCATGGAATATGCAAAACCTGACCCTTTAAGAAGAACCCAAAAGCCTCCTATTCTGGAGAACATCCTGCCCTGAAGACAGAAAATCTGCAACACTATCCAGAAAACATTGAGTGAGCAGTAGTCATAAACAGAAATAAAGTGAAAGTCATTCTTCATTCAGTTCTGGACCCCCAGGGAAATGCCCCTGTGAACTCCACTGGGCATCCCATGCTCAAGGTAACTTATATGAAACAAAAACACCAGCTACATATGAATCAGATTAGTCTTTTACTTTCTTACCACACAACATTATTTTCAAATATAGTAACCCTTACTGTGCATAGTTAGACAGTAATACTTAAAGCCCAGGTAAAATTTCAAGTTGGAATGTATTATCACTCAATAAAAACTACACTAATCACCGTAATTAAGTCTCTATTTAAACAATTATTTTGGTATTAAAACTATTTTCCACAGCCTTAGTTTTAATGCTATTAATCCGCTGTAAAGTTCCTTTCATTAAACAAGAACAAAACTTTTGTTGAGAAACTTCTTAATCACACAGTAAACATGTTGGTTCTAATGCTGACTTTTATGGTCTTAACAAGAAAATCTGTTTCATTTACTTTGGATAACAAGGAGACTTTTGACACTGTTACACCTCACTGCACACAAGCATTTTGCTTTGCAAAAGACAGAGAATTCAATTCTCATTACAGCCACCTACACTTGAATAATCCCAAGTAAACGTGTGGTCCTGTACAAATGTAACCAAGGAAAGAACCACCACAGTTTTTTGCTGGACCAAGCTTCCCCATCAGAGCATGGCAGCAATACCGCGCCTGAGCAACAACAAGGTTGATTTAAAATCATTGCCAAGGATCTCCCCTGGTTTTCCTGTCATTAACCTGAGTTACAATAGACAACATAATTTTGAAATTCTTACTAAGACCAAAAAGGAGAGAACAATCAGAAAGCATTTTGCTGTCTGAGCTATTGGCTCTAACTTTCCAACCCAGCCTCATTCTTTCAACCTACACAGAGAATTAAGAGTGTATTCCTTAAATACTGATCAGTTCTGTCTGCAGTTATGTTCTTTTTACAAGATTACTGCAATAAACTTTTCCACATTGAATTTTACCTTCATTAAATGAAAATTAATTAGGCACATACTATACAGCATCCAAAATTCAGAGGTTATAAAAGTTTAAATGCCGTATGTAGATCCTGCTGAAGTCTTTTGGTTAATTAACTTTTCTCTTGCAGTGTATGCCACATGCTTTAGATAATTTCAGCCACATTATCTTCAGTAAATTTTTCCATTTCCAGTGTGTAAGAAGGAATATTCAAAAGACTAAACTGGTTATGCCTCCATAAGTTATGACCTTAAAATACAAGAACTACTCAGTAATATTACGTTTGGTTGCAACTTCTGCCTTCTGCCTCATGACTTCTATTACATGATCAAAAGGTAGAAGGCAGCAATATTTTTAATATAGCATAGATACAAAATTATTTACATCCCCAAGCTATTGAATAGGTCTTTATTAAGTGTGAAATGCCTATATTTATTAGAACTGCCACTACCATTCAGGTATAGCCACAACCTACTTTATTGTGTGTTGTGAGTAAACTAATCCCTGAGGAGGGGGTCCTGTTATGGTCAGACCTACACAGGGCAAAGCAGAAGGCTCAAAGAATTTTAAATACTGAGCAGAAGTGAGCTTGACAGACATCCAGTGCTTCAGTAAAATCCAAGATGGAAAATGAGGAGATATTCCTCCTTTAGGAGTGTTACACAGAATTTGCATGCATGTATGGGCTGCATTCCTACCACTCTGGGGAAAATTAATTACAATTATGGTAACCCACTGATAGTTGAAAATGTGGTCATTTTTTCAATGTAAAAACTAGTTTGCAATATCTTTAGTTATAACTACAAAAGAGGAGGGATGGGATGGGATGGGATGGGATGGGATGGGATGGGATGGGATGGGATGGGATGGGATGGGATGGGACAGTTCAGTTCATTGGGAAGAGACCTACAAGGATCATCTAGGCCAACTGCAACATGCCAGTTTTTCCAGCAGACTGGGAAACTGAAGGGTTTTCATAGCTGATGCATCAGTCATTAAACCTTGCACACCACAAAAGAAACAGCACTGTTTTCCTTGAATAAAAATTCTTTTTCATCACAATGAGTAATTTTAGGCTTCAGCAACTTGCATTCTCACTTTCAACAGAACTAGTAATACGTTCCATTTCACTTTCAAAAAGCAGCTCAGTATGACGAACCTCCACAGAAAAGGTATTTGAAACAGAAATCTCCAGTTCCATTGGGATCATCACCATTTCAATAAAGAAATTATCCTTGCAAGGAGAAACACAGCAGGGGTTGGGGTTCTCACACTACACAGGAGCCTCCAGAAGAGCAACCTCCAGGCTTTGGACTGCTCTGTTGTATTGACAGTTCTTAACTGATAACGCTTTATCATCGCTAATGAAAAGAGTTAATGAGGAGTAGGCAGGGGAAGAGAAAAAACCTCAAGAAAATGTTATCATTCAGGTGTTACTGATGGGAAAGACATCACTTGTGGGACATATGCAGTCACGGGGGGAGTAACACAACAGTAAAACTGCTACTGCTGTATTCAGATGTACACAATGCTACCAACCCCCAAATCTGTAAATCCCAAAATAGAAAGAGTCACGGATCTGCCGAATTTTGCTTTGCCAGAGTGGGGAATGACATCAGTGTGACTCACAGTGCACAAGCCAGAGAGGCAGCAAGACAGCTCAGAAAGGGAGCGAGGAGGGAGGAAGAGCAGCCATTCAGTAACTCTCCTGCTCTGCACCGCAGTAGTCATTTACACATTTATGTTCCTGTGCCTTCATTTTCAAATGAAGAGGACATACTATATTTAGTTCCAATCTTTTCTCAAGACACATTTTAGAGTCTCAGTGGCAAACAGTATGGAAAAGCAGTGCAATTAAGACTTAAAGATCTAATTGCAAAGGGTCTGAGAAAATACACAATCCTGAAATTTGCATCTTATGGATAAAAACATCGGATTTAGAAAAATCAGTTGGCTCATAACCTTGTGAACTGATCCTACACAGAATTAATCTTGCTGCTTAATTTCATGCTTCAAAACAATCTTGAAAACATAACTTCACTTTTTCGATACCATATTTCCACAGCTGATGCAAGCTCGAACCAAAGCTACCTCACAAACAGAGTTCTCCTGATTGGACATACACTGACATGATGCAACTTTTTCTATACTATTTTTACCCTAATAACTATAGTATAATTCCACCTCTGGCAACCACCTTATGAAGCATGTTCTTTCTTTTAGTCTTCTGTTTAGCCATTTAGACTCCCTGGAGTCAATACAAAAACCTTACAATTAATTACACAGGAAGAAGTTGCAACACAAACACTGGATATTCCTTAGGAGAAAGCAGTGGCATTAAATTAAAATTAAAATTAAAATTAAAATTAAATTTAAATTAAGAAAAAAGATCCAGTGGCCAAAGATAATGAACCTATTACAACATACACACCTCTAAAGCTCTGCACATTGCAGCAGTGCAACAGCCAAGCCGTGTGAAGTCCAGCACCAACTCAAATCAATGTAGGAGAATGCTACCCTAAACATCTCCCTGTGTCACAGCTGTAAATAGCCTCACTTGAAACGTTCATTAACAAACTGGCTAGCTGAAAGAAATTGCACACTATAATCAAATTTGAAAAGACAACAGACACAGTTCAAATCCTGTGTATTTCTTTTTCCCACTATTCTCCAGTAAGGTAAACACAAGTACTACACATAACAATAGGCTCAACTAACCCCAACAAAATCACACTTGGGAGGCTGTGGGTGGGAGGAGGATGAGAGGCCAGAAAAAGGAGAGAAGTCTTTCCTCTCACAGACTTTCATCAGTTTTTCCATGTCAAATCAAAACCAAAAACTAGGACAGTTATATTTGCTTATGATCAGATAACCATAAATGAAGACACTTCTAGTATAACAGCAGTATTCCATCAAGTATGAGGTTTCTTTGTTTTGTCAAGATCATGAATAGATTTCCAACTTTTTCAAACCCTCACCACCAAAATCCCCTTCTCCATATAAGCCTGGATATTTTTTAATAATAAAAAAATGCTGGATATTTATAATAAAAAAAAAAAATCATGTGCTTGAAAACTAGTTGCAGTAGGATCCAGATGAATTCCCTTCCTGCTGCCATTGCTGCTCAACTCCACCTGGTATCTGGCTATTAAAGCAGATTCTGAGTGTGACACTCTAAAAGATCTCATCAGTTTTCACACAGCAATTTTCTGCTTTAATTTATAAGACCTCTGTAAAAAATACAGTGATATAATACCTGTTAAAAGCACAGAGGACAGGAATGCATATTCTCTATTAAAACACATCCCAGAGAACAGAAAGCAAACTGCAAAATTTTCAACTCCTTTTTTTGGACAAATGTGCTCTTAAATGCCATTTCCTAATCTCTTGTTCTCATTTTCTACAGTCATTTCAGAGTCAGAACAGAAATAGCCACGAATACATGTTTCAATTTTTTAACCTTTGAGATATTTTGTAACTGCCTTAATTTCTCACTCCACCTCTTCACATCTCAAAGTCACTGTAGAAAGCTTAAGAGAGAAACAATACATAGAAAATCGGGAACATTTTAATTCCCTATTGTTCAAACAAAGCTTGAATCCTTCAGATATAGATGTACAGAGTTTCTCAAACTGTACAACTCTTCTGGCTGTGTGCTGCTTTTTGGATGAAGTACTGAGATACTTCATTTAAATGTTGAAGAGTGGTTAAAAGGCAAAAACCCAACAAATTTTAATGTACTTTCAGAGAGACAGGAAGTCAAAAACTGGAGCTGCCCAGTTGCCTGGAATATCATTTTCCTTAAGAACTATTTACAGGACTTTACAGAAATTTCACCTAATTATTTGCAGGAATGAATGAACTGTTACACAGGATAAAGCCAAATGTCCATCTGATTGAGGGTATTTTCTCTAGCAGTTTCATATTTTATCCAACTTTTGGAATTATTATCCTCTCTCTTGTAAACATAAAAAACTCATGGGGATTCACAGAAATTACTGTTCAGTGGGTTAAAAAAGAATCAAACTAAAACAAAAGGAAGGACCTTTCCACACAAACAAAATCATTAAATTGTGAAACTCTGCGCTGCAGACGCCAAAAGTATAAATGGTTTTATGGAAAAAATTCAGGGGAAGTAAGTTCATCGCTGACTATTGACCAAGATGACCAAGCTAACAGCTCAGAAAGCCTCTGGCCTGGCCAACTGCGGGAAGTTCAGGGGATTCACCAGGGAAGCACTGCCCTGTGCTTACCCCTTCCTAACACTATCTGTGCTGGCCAGGAACATGCTGGGCTTGTCAGATCCAATACATCTCTTCCTGCCACTGAAAACAACAGCAAGGAGTCTGCAGCTCAAAGGCCTGAAAACTTTCACTTTATTCAGTCCTGGTGCACGGTTTGCCCCTTTGTGTTGTTAATAGCGAACATTAACCTGTGTGAGGAGCAGCCGAAGGGGTTAGAAAGGATATAGATTCAAGAATATTTTATGGGTGGAGAGTCTTCCTAATTTTGGGCAGTGCAAGACAATTCACATCCTGAAACACAGGAAAGAATTTTCCCCACACCTACTTAAGATGAGTTTCTCAAACTGGTATGAACATTTCCCAGAGTAATGGACAGTAAGTAGAATACTTCTAGGGATGTCCATGTAAATAGGCTGTACCAAGCTATGCTGCCAACTGACTCACTAACATCCCTGCAGCTGCTTTGCTCAGAGATCCAAGTGAATGCTGCATTCACAGGTATCAGTGTCTGGCAGCCCCCACATCAGCTCTTTGTATCGATTCACTGAATCACAAAGGAATTGGGGTCAGCAGGGATTTGGGGGACCACCTAGTCCAGTCCTCTACCCAAAGCAGAATTGATCAGAGCAAATTGCACAGGACTATGATGAGTTGGGCTCTGAATAGTCCTAAGGATGGAGACATGCCTACTTTGCTTATTGTCCTTTAGCAGAATTTCCTGTATTTCAGTTTATGCCCATTGTGCCTTGTCCTATCACTGGATACCATGAGAAGAGCCTGGCTTCAGCTGCTTAACTCCCCTCATCAGGCCAGTCCCACCTTCCTCATGTCACAGACAGAGGTTAAAATTCAGAAAACCTAAATGAAAGTAAAAATAAAACTTCACTGCCTGATCCTGGACTAAAAAGACAGAGGTCTTAGGTGCCTGTCTCAGCTGTCTGATTCCTGCAGTTTGTATGGCCATCTCATCCACCAGCAAACACCACAGAGGCTGAGCAGCTGCAAAGGGAGGAAGGGAGCAATAAACTCTCTCTCAGGCAAAAAACTTACAGCAGGTCTCATAAGACTTTTAAAACTCCAGGTGATCTATTAAAGTAAAATAATAAAACACCAGCAACAACTTTTAACATCCCCAGAAGACAGACTATTTAACACAGAAAGATGAAATTACTGCTATGATATTTTACTCTTCCAGTAAAATATTTATAATGTAACCCCACAGTGCGACACAATATAAAAATACGCAGCCCCTTGCACAAAAGGAATTAAATAAATAAAATATAAACCAACTCAGTACCCTCCAGGAACTCAGACCAGCAGACCCAGATTCTCCATCATGGTCCTTTACCCAAGCAGGCTCTCACAGCCACAAGCACATCTTCTCTTGTCTGTCTCTTCCATGGATGCTTAAGTCCCATTTATGTCCTGGCACTTCCCTGCCCCATTTTTTTGGCATAAATTTTAATGATTAACAGCAAGTGGTAGTGAAATATCAATGCTGTCAAACACATCTATTATTCTTTCTTGAAGCTGGACTAAGAAAGATGTTTTCCAGCTGTTTCAGTGCAGATAACCACATTCCTCTAACCAGCCAGCTCATCAGTCAAACACACCCATTCTGCACCAAAGAGCAGCCCTGAATCTCAGAGGTACAAAAGGTGGCTAAAAGAAGGTAGGTGGCAAAAAAGGCTAATCCAAACCCTTAACTCCAACCCTGCTCTTTCCCAGCTTCATCCAAGTAATTGTATTTTCCCAGTAGCATAAGACTGTTTCAAAGCTCAACACTGGCATCTTCCTAAGACTACTTAATGATACTTCTTCCTTTTAATTTGTGAGCAGAAACATTTTAGCAATATAGTTGGAATGAACAAAAAATGAAAAGTTGGAAGAAAAAATATAACTGTGCACTGAGGTACAAAATGCCCTGACAAAAAGTGAAATACTCCAGAAATAACTTTGATAATACAATTATTTTTAAAATGTCATGTACCTAACAGAAAGACCAATAAAATTATGATACTCATGGAAGCAGCAAGTCTAATCTTTAGTCTTAACACACAAGGAACTAAGGAGTTGGCCCAGAAACACAGAGCATAAACCAACTTGGTGGAAAAACCTCTAAAATTCAAAATTTTTAATTTGTGCTCCCTCTCCTGTTATAGTCCATAAAAACATGAGTTCATACCAAAAATAGAAAAATGAATACAGGAAAAGGATGGTGCAAAAGTTAAAGAGGAATACTCCCATAAATTAGCACACTGAAAAACCTATGTAGATGAGATGAAGTAAAATGACAATGTGATGGAGTCTCCAGGGCACTAGACAGCTTCCACTTAAAATTGCCACGTGATATCAAAAATTGTTATTGCTCCTGAGCAATGAGTTACAGTAGCACAAGCTTTGCTATTCACAAATAATCTTCCACTGTGAAACTCCCAACCTATACAATTCTTTTTCTTTTTTTGCTAGCAGGATATTGACCTACAAATTGAACAAACTAAATTAGAAAGGTATTTTTTGCTACAAACCCACATTTCTGGATCCCATTCAAGGCAGCTCTCCAGGGCATTCCCAGTTCTCTGTCCTTCCCAGAAGGTAGGACAAGCTCCAGCCTGCGTGGGAAGCAGAGGGTGCTTGGCTCTGCTGCTCCCCTGCTGTCAGAATAGCTCCCCCATGCAAAAAGCTCGTCAATCAGTGACAGATTATGAAAAGGAAATGAAATGTCACATTCCTGCAAGAACTTGGGGACAAGTGAGCTCACCTAGAAAACTGGGATAAGCACAGCTACTGACCTGTTAAGTCAACAAGGTCAGAAAAACCACAAACCCCTATGCCTACGGGCAGGCTTTCAGCAGTCTCATGCTTCCCCTTGGCATTTCCAGGCAGCCCCATGGGTAATGCTGAGGTGAGAGGGATAAGGAAGAGGGTGATTTATTCTCAGATGACCTTGACTCTCTCCTTCAGAGTAAATGAACACTCTCTACCATGCAGTGCAGTGCCAGATGTGGATGGGACACAGGAAGGATGCTACCCAAATACCTCTATTCCCTTCCAAAGAATTTTAAGGCATTAGTTTTAATAACCACAAATTTTCAAATAGTGCTTCTCAGCACCTGGAATGTGAATGGAAGGTATGGAAGCAGCTGAGGTAACATAAGTTGCCTAGTAATCTGACTTGGACAAGATTCAAAGCACCTAAAATTGGTCTGATTCTACATTCTTGGCAGGAGAAACTTGATTAAGAAAACCATTTTTTCACTAGTTACTGCTTTTAATAAATAGCCTACTACTTGTAGCCTACAGAAACTGGTATAGCAACTAAGAGTGGGTGGAGCAGAAGAGAGGATGACTTGCCAGGCAGTTATTATTAGACACCTGATGTCAGAGCAATGATGGTTAGCTCTGTGAAAATACTGCTCCTCAACACGACAAGGTTCATCTCTCAGGGACGGACCTGAGCATATGGAGACATCAGCAGACCCCCTTGCTGTTCCCTGAGGAATATTAACCCACTCTTCCTATTTTAAAACAATATTCCAATAATACATGACATACTGCCCCTCTATACCACCTACAAAAGCACGAAGGTGGGATGGTTTGCTGACAAACATTGTGACCGTCCCCTCTGACAAGGCCAGAGATGACCCAAACCACTGCTGCAGTGCAGCCTGGCTATATCCTGCTGTTTGCAAAAACCCTACATCTTTGACAAGGCAGTGAATGGATCTTCTCACATCTGATATCATCTGCTGGCATTTGCCAAATCAGAAAAGAAAAAAAGGCACCCGACTAGAGTGAGGAAGATAATTTCTGTTCTAAGGAAAGCTTTATCTTCTCAGACATGTGAAAAGCTTACTGAAAATCCGAGAGCAGCAGGATGGATAGCTTGTTAGACAACCATTATGTTGATAGAGAACATCTGAATTTTGAGAACAGCACATAAAGCCTAAACTCAAGTAGTCCACTAGAAATGAGAAACCTTCTGCAAACGGAATCCAGACAGATATAAAACATGGATAAAATAAATCTTGGCAATCACTGTCTTTGTACTGAATTTTCACCTTTCAAGGGTTAAAACATAAAACACTCACAGAACTGAAGGCAATAATATCCCAGGTTTTGGTCAGGTAGATGGCTGCCTCCTGAGCACTAGTCTGTGCACTCAGGCACAGCCTGCAGTGCCCACAGCCCCCAGAGCTGCTCGGCTGCACAGCTGCCAACAGCTCCTCTCTTGCTATTGCTTCTCCAGCTTCCCGCCAACTCCCCTCCTCCCCAAAGCAGGAACAGGGTCCGTCTGTCAGCACATCCTGAATTAAGCAGTCAGTTTGGTTTCTCATCTTCCACACACAATCATGCATTTGTCCTCAGCTGGAGACATGGGGTGAAGTCAAAGTCAGGAGACTGATCTCTACAGTCAAGTAATCAAGATAATTTTAGCTCATAAACCGATGTTCAACTCCACTCCCGGCGACTTAAGAAAAGTTTTAAGCTTTTGCATCAGATGGAAGGCTGGGGAATGACAGTGTCCTCATTTCTGCACTGGAAAGCTGCTCCCATCCAAGTAGCTTGGACTGGTTGTGGCAACACAGGGATGTCAGCAGTCAACCAGCACAGCCCACCACCAGCAAGTTGTCTCCATCAGGTAGATTTTTAACTGCTCTTCAGCACTTCCAGCTGAATTAGGTCCCTGGCTTATTTTAACAAGTTATCCAGTACTTACAATAGCTTAAATTCTCCTAATCTGCTGGAGTCATTTTTGGCAAGTAGCAAAAACAGTGAATCATCCCACATTATCCCAGAGAGACTTCATAAATAAATCCTCCTATCTGAGGAAAACTTGCTGAAGGCTTTTTTATGTGAAGGAAACTATTTTGGTCCTGTAAATAAGTAACAATGATTCAGTCCAATAAATGAGCCATTTGCTTTTTCATGCTGATCTTACTAGAGAATGATAGGGCTGGTATACCACTGTACACCTCCAGATTTCATTCATTCCCCTCCAGCAATCTACCAAAAAGGAGAGAAAAACTGATATAAACTCTTTTTTTACATGTTTTCAACTGAGTCCTGTGTAAGCTCATTTTTATTTTAAAAGCCTCCCAAAGCAGAGGTGACTCAGCAGTCATTACCTCAGACATGAACATAAAATTAGAGATGTTATAACAATTATGTCAATTAAATTAGCTAGACATCTTTAGCAATTCTGATTATAACCAGATATTAAATTTCAGACTAATTTGAATTGCAATCAAAGCCCGTATTTACATCTTAGACGAATGCCAGATAGAAATGTCAATTAATTTGTATATATTGTTTGAAAGACCAATTATGATCATCAGGCACAGTGTTAGACAGTAGCTGTACAAGTCACAACCAATCTGATTTCTTTTCAAAGAATGAGTTTGCCAATTTCCCTCTTTCTGCATTTTCACATTTGTTTGTTTATTATTTTGCAGGTGGAAAAAAAGGAAAATACACCTATTTCAATAAAAGGTTTTGGATTTCTCAAAAATGTTAAGTAAGCTCTCAAATCCAGTAAGCCTATAATGTGGATTGCTGATGGCATATTAACTCTAATAATTGCTCTTTGTTAGCAAAGTAAGCTGTACAAATTTAGCTGAAGTATAAAAGTCACTAAACAATGAGCATCTGTCATAAAACGGTGCAATACATCATGCACAAAATCTCCAGTCCCTTCAGCCAACGGTAAAGATCCTCTCCCTCTGTCTGTGATAGGATTTCTGAGCAATGAATGGGGCTTTCTCTTCAGCATAATCCTTTCCTAATTCAGTGTCAGGATTTTGTGATGCAATTCTTCTATTCTGAAGCTGAAACAATTTCAAGTCTCTCTTCACAAAAATAAAACATTAATAACACTGTCTTATTGACATGCGAGTTTCGTAAACATTGGATTGCCTTTCTTTCCAGAAGACAATACCAACAAACACTTTCTCTTCGCCATCTAATGTCTTTATATACTTACAGGGGTAAAGAGCATCTCTAAAATTGCAGCTGACATACAAATGTGACGTTGGAAGGTCTGACACTCACTCAGAGCTCATGGAGAGCTACACAGTCTGTCAAGCCGTTTAGCAGCAAATTGGATATCTTATTGTTCTAAATAGGATTGAAACAGGACCTGCATTGTTGTACAGAATTAGGAGTGACAATGCAGATTACTCAATTTTACAAGGAAGAAAAAGCAATAACTGGACCTGGAACATAAAAAGGGGGTTACAGTCTTTCACCAAAAACCTTTCATCAGCAGAGAGGGATTTTTTTCCCTTATAAACACATTTTTTAATACAGATAGGTAGATTTTCTTTACACACAGGTAAAGAAAAAATTACCCCTGATATTTTTATAGGAAATTCACGGCTGGAGAATAATTGGGTGAAATATTCTCTCTCTGGTCATAACTTGCTGTCACAAAGCTCACTCCTACAAGCCCAGAACACAGCACTGATCCCTCCAGTGTGTACAAGGCCCCTGTCAGTAGTTGGGAAAACCAAAGACTTAAACACAGGACCACAGTTCTGCATCAAATAGGAGGATAGGGGACAACCAGCCTTCCACAAACACACCCCAAACCACCATCATCAACAACACCACCAACTTTCCAACGTTTCCACACATGAAATGACTGCAAGTAAAAGAAAAAAAGGCCTCACCCTAAAATATCACTGGTTCTGAATTTGCCACTTCATTCCTATTTCTGTCCCTAACATTACACAGAGAGCCTCTACTCAAAGTGAAACGTCATCACATGGGGAGCAGCCTCTATTAACTGGCAAAGCAGGTGGGCAGGGCCACGCAAAGCCCTGCAGACAGACTGACTGCACTGTGCAAACCTACCTTTCATGCCTCTTAACATAAGATTGCATAGTTAAAATGTGTAATTACACGCAAACGTAATTTTGGATAGTGAAAATGCCAGTTTATTATGTGCTGTTGTAAAGGAAAATAAAGCTATTTTGACAACAGGACTTGGGAGTGGTATTTTTAGAATTCACATACAGCACAGCATTTCAGCCAAAGAAAGAAAGCAGCAAAATATTTCTAAACTGAAGTATCAGTGTATTTGTGCTCCATATTCCTGACTCATTAAAATCTCAAATGCTTAACTTCAATCTTCCACACAGTTAAACAATGCTTTTTTTTGCTTTATGCGCTTTCTTATCTGCAGTAAAAATGCTTCATTCCATGTCCTTCCTATATGAACCCTAAATAACTTTTTCATTAAACACAATTTTCTGCTATCACAACTTACATTGCAGTATCCTTCTGCTCAGCCTCCTTCTTTTTTTTCAAAATAGATCTGGAATATCAGATTGGACTAGTCAGCTATTTGGTTCAATATTGTACACCTGACAACAGGGACTTATAAATGTAAAGCTGTAGTGAAGCTGTAGTGAAGCTTCAGGAAACCACTAGACAATAATCTGCTCTTGGAGAAATTTCTTCATAAAACTCATTTATTTTCAACTAGTCTCAGCTCCCAGGCATGAGAGTATGTACCCATAATCTCCACCACTTACTTTACTTGCTATAACTGAAGCCTCGTTTTGCTTACTTCACCTGAGTGCTACTATGTTTTATTGGAATACCTTCACAGAACTCAGAGATTAATTTTATATTATGTGTGGGTTTTGCTGCCTTTTCTGTTGAGTTTATTCACACCTCGGTGACCCCTGTGTGACGCTCCCTGTGATCACAACTGTCACCTCTGTTCTTGGGACTGGGATGCTCGGACAGATCTAAGGGACGCCTTTGAACACAGGTCTGGCAGGATCCAAGACTGCTTGCAAGCAGATGGCACATTTGCCACCAGGCTTAACCAAGGCTGAACTGTGCAGTGCTAATGAGGTCTTGTCACAGAGGAACTGCAGAACCGCCCCTCCGCCCTTGGCTGGACTGTCTGACCTACCCACATTCCTCAGATGCACAGGACACAACTGCTGCTTGAAACATTTCAAACACAATAGTAAGGAATCCAATGATTCTTATAGCTCCTGGCCCTTCCCAAAATCATTTTAAACATTTAACTGTCCAACCATGTGTAAAATGGCCTTGAGGCGGCAAAACAATTGATGGCATGTAAGCCATATGAGTGAACAATATTGAGTGTGAACCTCTAACGGCATAGGGCTTTCTGAATAAGACACACCACTCCTCAAATCAGGTGGAAAGAATACCCCTAGTCTGGAAGTGTCCAAAGCATATTTCCTGACTTGTACCCAGTGTGAATAGCACACAAAAAAAAGATTTTCCCTAACTGTGAAAGTCAAATACACTGGAGCTTCTTTGCATTAAACAAAACATGGTAGCAACAAAAGTTCCTAGAGACTGTCACCCTACTCTGCTTGTCAACTGAGCCTTTAAAAGCAAGTGAAGACAAATTAGGATAATACCAGAAACTAAAATACTACAAACTATTAAAAATGTCAACCCGTGACACATGCTGTGACCTTGGATACAAAAGATAAAATGCAGGCCTTCACATAGGGAGAGAATTCAGAGTTTAAGTAAATTTCACCTCACCACTGAAGGCACGCAAATGAATGTAAGTAACCAGGTCTCATTAGCAAGGTTCGCTCTAATTTAAAGTCTTACTTTCAGGTTTTCTCGGAGTCTCCCAAAGATAAAGATGAAAAAAGGAGGTCAAACTGAAAGATTTGTCGTACATCCACAACCAGTTTTTCAGTAAAATTTAAATGGGACACAAGTGTCATAGTTGGTGAGAGCCATTCCAAGAGAGTCCAGGACTCTACTGCCTCAGTTTAAAGCTATATTCCAACCCCAGTTCCTCCCTAAATACAATGTAAAGAACCAGCAGTTCATTTTGCAAAATAAACCAGAGTATGATTTCTCTTCAACAAAATGCCTTAATGTTATTATTTCAGCTTTTACTTTTTCTATTAGGGTCAGTAATGTAATTGGGGAAAAAATTCTCAAAATTTTAAATTTTACTCAGGTTTTAATGACAAAGCTCTCGAAGACATGATATGTTGGGTTACTTTTTTTTGCTTCACAAAGTAATAAATCAGAAGTAAATGGATTATAAAAATTTCATTGTCATTCTGACCCAGTTTAACAGATTTTTTTTTTACAAAATTGCTTCAACAGATACTACTTCCCACACAAAAGCCAAGACTAAGGACAACAGTTGGGGATTGCATGGGAAAGGAACCAGCACAGTGCACTGGATGTTAAGTGCTCCACAAGACACCAGCTGACTTCTCACTATGGCACTTTAATTATTTGGAACAAACAGGCAGTACCTCTGCAGTGTCTGCACTACTGTTTATCCTTCCTCACCTCATTACTGCTCTCCAACTAAATACATTCAAAGGTTTTGCAAGTCTACATCTAACTTATTTTGCTATTTCCAAAGCCACTGTGTAACTATAATACCTGCTACAGAGAGTGAGCATGCAACTGCTGCTTGGCAAAGTCTGGGATGGAGACTGGAGTATGTGCATCAGCCATGACTTCACATTTCAATTTTCCTTCCAATCTACTCTAGCTGTTCTGCTAAAAAAAAGAGAAAATACCAACATGACAAGCTCAGAGCCTTTTAATCAGGGAAGAAATGAAAGTTTAGTTCATTCACATAGTTAAACACAGTAGGATTCTCCACCATTTACAATCCTAATGGTGAGACCTGGAATAAGGCTTTTTCTTAATTTGGTTAAAATCCACAGAAAAATGAAGCCGATCTCTAGAAGTCATCCTAACCTGCTTCTAGACACCATTATTTTCCATTAGGAATACACTGAAAGGAATATGTTGAAAAGGGACTTTTGCTCTTTGCATTACTTGATCCTACCTGTTACCTCTGCAGCAGGGAAGGGAACAAAAAATTATCAGAGACAAATGTTACAGTCTTTACAATCCAATGGTAATGTCAATGATCATTAAGTAAGGAGAGATTTCACAAGCAGAAGTCTGTGTTTTCAAGTTCAAATGTTCCAGTTTTTATTCAGTGTGATTAAAGGCTTGATCCTTATGCAATTATTTGCTCTGTTAGGCACAAATTTTCAATGGCTTTCTCAGCCATTGCAGTCAGCACTTGAAATAAATGGCAACACTGTCTTAGAATGGAACACAGAAGTTCCTCTTAAAGCAGGTGGAATCAGCATTCTCAAAACTTGTTCAGTGTTTCCAATGATCCTGCCAATTTCAATGTCAAGACTTAATCTCCTCCTTTCAAGTAAGTGCTACCAGGACCTTTTATATCTTTCAACCCTTGCTAAAGGCTTGCCATCCCCCTGACCACTCTTTTCTTACCTTTGAGCAGCTCAATCACACACCAGGCAGCTAATTCCATTACAGAGGGCTTGCTTCACACCTTTCCTTTCTCCAACATGGGAAACTGAAGAAATGAACCTTCCCTAACACACTCCACTATTCACTGCTTTTTTACCACTTATTTTTCAGCTGGTGTCTGCTGTGTAAACAGGAAGCTCATCCAGTGGCTCCCACCTTGTGCTCCCCATGTAGGGTAAGGCAGCTCAGGGTCTGAACCCTGCTGTCATTCATTTGTCAGACACAGCCAGCCTCTGCTGATAGAGAACAGCCAGGACTCCAAAGGGGATCTTCTAGGAGAGCTTTATGTGGAAGGAGACCTAACCCTTCAGCAGTATCACCAAGTCACAGCCCCTCTCACTGTGACCTGTCGCAGCCTGACACTGTCCCAGCCTCATGACCTGGAGTCTCTCACATCAGCCTGCTGAATTCTGAGCATCTAGCTCTTGCATTTGGACTACCTTGCAGAAGGAAGCACCCCTTGCTCCTTTCTCATTTCCTCTGTAGATCCATGTTCAAAAACATGAAAGTCCAGAGCCAGACATGCTATTGAGCAGCCTTGAACTCAATCCATGGGTTGTAAAAGAAAGCCTTTATACCATTATGCAGGAAAACAAAAGAAGAAACACTTGAAAGTATTCCTTCACTTTCCTTGAACAGAGGCAGTAACTCTCTTTGTCCCCAGACTCCATTCAGTTCTGTCAGATAAGGACTTTCTGAATAAAACAGCCATACCACACACAAACTTCTGACAGAATACGCTGTACTTAAGAATGAAAAAACAAAGAAAAAACTTACTGCTGTTCTTCAGCAGGTTTTGAAATCTCAGCCAGGCTGTTCAGCTTGGAGGCTCAGGTTTAAACCTGGAGATCCAAACAGAAGTACAGCCCTAAAACTGGAGAGACACTTGTGCAGCTGGCTACTGGATGAATGCAAGGAAAGGAAAACACTTGAACCTAAAGCCTGCTTCTCTGAAAACAAATCCTGTATTATTTCTTTGTAAACTAACCTCTGATGAGGTTCTGGCCAGCACGTTAAACAGCACACTCTGCATCTGCCAGCTCCAGTCAAATTAACACAGAGCCCCATGACAGTGACTAAGAGCAAGCATGAAACTGGCCTGAACACAGAAGCACTCACAGTTTTTAAAGAAATGGATAATGGGTAATTTGTAGGAGTTGGTTGTCAAATTATATATTTAGGGGGTTTTTTTGTATGCAAGCTAAGAATAGGCTTAAGCCTGTAACTTGCACTAGGAATAATGATTAAAGTAGCAAGCTTTGGCAGTTTCCATCTGAAGGACTCTCTCAGCTGAACTCCTCCAACAGCCACAGCAAATCCTAAGAGGTATCTTAGGAGTGGATAATATGAATCACCACTTTTTTAAAGCAAGAAGGATAATGCAGATTGGCAACCATTTTTTATTTTTTTTTTAAAGAGCTCAAACCTGTCATGAAGTAAAATCACTGCTGACCCACAGGAAGCCACTGGCACAGCCACTGATTAAAAGGATCTCATAAAACACATCCAGGGATGTTACATCCTTAACTCTGAATGATTTTTTGCCATTTTAGATGACAAATTGTACTGCAGTTTCAGTCTCACTAACTTGACCAAATAATTTTTGAAAGTGTCTGAAAACATAAAGATCTACTTAATCTTTTTAGTGATCAATACCACTGTATTACACAGAAGATTATGTAACAGATTTAGCAGAAGTTAATAGAGAGCTGTTTGTGAATCTAAAATGATCACTTGCCTGGATACATCTGAAAGGGAAATTAATATTAATGGTTGATGTGGCAAGCTGGGGACTGGTCAGGTAGTAAAAAAACATCCTTAAAGAAAACAATAAAGAAGTAATTTTCACTTTCATAAAACCTTGATTGATAAAGCACTGAATATCTAAAGCATGCAGTGACAAGAAAAAAATTCAATCCTGAACCTAATTTGAGCCTTGTCCATACATCAAATTCATATCCTGATAAGAGGATTGGTTTAGGAAGACAAATCAACAGTGAATACACTGAAATTATTTCAAGAGATCTTTATAGCAAATTGCTTTACAATGTACTCTTTCAGAAATTTGAGGAACAGGTAAGAGCTTTTTTGACTGTTTTAAAGCTACTGGGGCTTAAGAGCATTTATAAGCAAGGTTTGTGTTCTGTTGGAGCTGTAGAGAAGTAAATTGCTGCATACTGGGACTCCCCAGTAACCTCCATCTGTCTTCCACCTGCTTCCAGTATAGTGGATGGTAGCAGGGACTGCCTGATGGTTTTTAATTTTTTTCCTATTATCACAGTGTTAGAAGCACACAAGAAAAGGAAACTTAAGAAATTACCAACCACACTGGATAACAAAACTTTTAGCTAAAAGGAATACTCTTCAAGAAGCAACAACCAGGCTTTGCACAAATTAAGGTTTGGTTGCCTTGCATAAACATATCTATTCATCACAAAAAATCAACCCATAATGCTGAGCATTAGAAACAAAGTGTGAATCTTCATATGGAACTAAATCATTATCTCTTCCAGAACACTTTTTCCATTTAGTAAAATACCCACTGCCACTATAAATTGCTAAAGTGGAAAAAGTAGTCAGAAATAAAGGCAGAAAATTTTTAGTTTTTCTTGTCATAGCTGTTAAGTACGAACATTTTCAGCCTGCAACCAGAAGAATAATTTATGTCAGAAGAAAAGAAAATAGTAAGAAGAATTTAAAGACATTTCATAACTTAGATTTTTAATTCTTACATACAATAAACACACGTTAGATGATTGCAACAGTATGCCTACTTAAGTGACTTATTTCAGCTAAAGGAGAAGGTTAATTATAAGGCTTGGATAATTATGCAAAATGAAAAAAAAATACAAAAACCCATCATGAATCTTAAAGATGACATCTTTATTCCAAGACTAAAGCCAGAACACCTTGCTGTTTACACATTACAAATGGATATGTGTTCATTTTAGGAGATAGTATCAAAAAGAAGGTCACGATTAGCACAGTAAGGAAACACAACTGTTAGTTAGAGTCTACTTTATTGAGATCAGAAAAAAAGGTGAGTATAAACTAATATCATTCTTCAAGCATAGAGGAGAAGTGCATTAAACAGGAGAGAAGTGCATGTTTTCATCAGCAACTCACTCAGTAAAATGTATTCAGTCTATCCCAAGCAAAATCAAACTGATTTTGACACTTGACACTGTTATGAATCAAGTGGTTGGATTACTGCATACTGCAACATTTTTCATCTCTACCTGAAAACAAAAGCAGTAAACCAGCTAGGCAACTCCAACCCTTGATATAAATGAGTATTTGTCTCTACTTAAACCACAAGCTGACTTTTGTTTACCTGGCAATATGCATCTTTTGACCCAAGTGTGGAGAGTCCCAAATGTCCCAGGCATGGCTAGTCCAGCCGCACTGATTCCAGTGGGACTCCTTCCAGTTTGCTAAAAGCACAAGACTCCTGCAGTGCAGGGTCAGAGGACAGCAGCTCAGAACTCAGAAAAGGGCAGCCTTGCCTAAGCCCTACACCTCAAACACTGCCTGTCCACTTGCTACAGTGCATTACCAACCCAAGGACGCCCGTACGAAATTCCGTGTCTGGAGCCAATTGGGTACAACAGTGCAGGCCAGAGGGGTACAACTGCCTGTGAAGGAAGAATGGCTTGTGCAGGAAACAAAGCAGGAGGAAAAAGTATTGGAAGACTCACAGCTTTGCCACTTGGCTACGAAAGCCACAGCCATGTGCAGCAATGAGCCCTGAGCAAGGAACCCAGCAGCTGAAAACGCTCAGCCCTCCAAGCTGCAGTGACTGTTCCTGAGAACAGACCCACAGTTGTCAACGTTAACACAATTTCACACTGTCTCTAATCACATTTTAATTTTAAAACAGCACATTTCCAATGGTGCATTTCTATTCCTTCCCATTTTACATGGAATTTGCATTTCTTAGAAGCAACTGGCTTCTCTGGGCTCACACACTTTGAGTCATACATTAAAACCTGCTCTGCTGTTAAACAGCCATTCCCTTTTCTTTAGATCCAACAGGAACCAGAAATGCAAACGCACCAAGCTAAAAAGGGTAGGTTTGCATCTGATCCTTTGCAGACACAAAATATCAAGCATATATAAACGTATCAAAAAGTAGCATTGAAAGCCACTTTTTCTTCCAAGTCTTCACTCCTATTTTGCTGAGCTTGATTGCCTAGAAACCACAATAAATGAAGCTCTAAGAATACAATAACTAGAAAAATGATTGCAGCGCAGAACAGGTAATTTGCATTCTATATTTAGCACACATGCATATGTTAGTGCTGACATGAACAGCTATTAGAATGCCTAAAAGTGTCTCAACCAGAGCTTTTGCAACTAAGTTTTTCATGGTAAACATGAGATGAAATATTTAATATTCAGAGTTATTAGTTTGAAAGAGCTTACAATTCAGACTGCTCATCACAGTTTATCATAAGTGCACAACAGGTTTTTGTGTTAGCCAGTGGATGGAAACGCCTTGAAGCTACCAGCTTTAGAGAAATAAATAAATAAATATTTGTTTGTATTTAAGGAACAAATGGAAATACATTGCTAGACTGGTAGATTAAAGACACAAGATTAGAACCTGTCTCTCCTCCTTCTAGAGTGGGGAACACAAGAGGATTTGCTAACAGACAGATAAATCAGCATCACTTTCAAGACAAAAGCACCATACTTACACTACTAAAAAATTAATCCAATTAAGTCTACAGAGTATCACCTAAGATGGGAAGGTATTTGATTTCCAGAAATTTGGAGAGTTGCTTGCTTTCTGTGGCAAAAGGCAGGATCTCTGCCTTCTTCTCCCTGCCACATGCTAGATGAAGTGGAGAGAACAAGCTGTGACTCCAGCCCTGTGCTGGGCTTCCCAAGAACTTGTACTGAAGGCTTGGAGGTGAGGAGGCAATATCCTGGTGAGAATACAGTTTGTCATCCTGAGACAGGTGCTCCATCCTTAAGAAACTTATAGCTGGAGTGAAACTCCTTCACTCCAAAATAATACAGCCTTTTAACACAGGAAAAAATCCTGTGTTTTATTAGTAATCACCTTAAAGTTGCTTCTGAAGGAGCCGCTGATGAGCCTTCTCAGCTCAGAATACTGAGACACAAGCCTACGTAATTATCACTATGTGAATTCCTTCACTGTGTTTGGGGATCTCAGCAGAGAGCAGAGAAGGGCACAACCCAGCACAGCGAGCTGCCAGTCCCTGCTGGTCCCCTGCCATGCCTTGGAGGGCACGAAGCAGAGCAGCCTCTCCCCTCCCAGCGCGAGCAGCCGCAGCCAAAGCTCCCCGCGGAGGCAGGGGCGCGCTGGGGAAGCGCTGCAGACACCCCTCCAGCAGGAACAGGTCCAGAAGGGCCTCTTGCTTTATGAGCTCCATTACCACAGGAAATCAATGAGGCCTGCCCTTCCAAGCCATTCATAAAATTAAACCTAATATGGTGTCAAGTACACACGGAAAACAAACAAGGGAGGAAAACAAAAACTCAAAACATCTCCCTCTGATCCCTTGAGCTTAATAATCCAACATAGTCTATAGAACAGATGTGCTGTAAGATGAATTTAGGCTGACACTGCTGAGATTTAGGATGATGCTATTCTTTCAGCAGACCCTTCAACAAAAATCTTCTGATGCTTTTCCTCGTTAGGTAACCAATCTGGATTGATATTAGCTAGCCACACAGTTCAGAAATCTTGCTTCACATTTCAAATTCATATATCCTGCCAAAATGTACTTCAAGTGTAGGTGTAGGAAGAGAAAAATATAGCCTTTTTATTTTTTAAAGGAAAGAAAATATGAAACAAGGAAAATATTACTTAAACAGTGGAATATAATTAATCACCAGGTTCATAAAAAAAAAGGGTGAAGACATGCATTATAACCAGTTCTCCATGGAAATCAATTTTACTAAAAAAAAAAAAAAAAAGAAATCATACAAAGAAGACTGCCAGGTTTCCTCTTCCCATTTGCCTTCAGGACTGCTACCAGTTCTGGCTCCTAACACTAATGAAATGGGGAGGAGAATGAAACATTGTCCCCTTATTACGTTTCATGGGAGAAGCAATAGACAACATCAATCAGTGTTCTCTCAAGGAAGCCCGAAGGAGCTTCCAATCCTTCATTAGTCTGGTTTGAGTGTGAGTGTGCCTTTGCCCCTGCAGGAGGAGCCTGAACCTGAACCACAACAGTTCTTTCAGCAGTGGAAATGACCATGCCTCCATCAGGGTGTTTTTGCTACAAAGTGGTAATCTGGCATTCCTCTTTTGCTACCAAGCAGAGAGCCCAGCTGCTGACAATTTTAACACTTTTTCTGGACTAGTACAGACAGTCTTCTAAGGACACTAATTAAAAAAACTGAAATGTTTGTGACTGGTGTTTGATCTGGAGCAATTGAAAGTATCTTTCTGCACCCACAGAGAAGGCAAAGCAACACCTGCATCAAGCACCTTGATTCCACCCAATCCAGCCACTTTGACTATAAGGTCCAGAAACTCTTTTTCAGGCTTTTGATTTCTGTTAGCTGAAAAGATTTATGACAGCAGCACACATCATGATACAGTTCCTAACAACTAGACAAAGAAATACACTGTTGATATTGCCCACAATTACTTCAACTACTTTGCCTTCACCTAGAACATCTGGGCATGAGCATCTATGGACAGAAATGCTCCCACCCTGACAGGCAGAGGTTCAATTTAAAATTTCCATAACGAGTTTTACTGCACCGTGATCCTGAATAAACATCTTAGAGCATTTCAATACTGACTCCAGAAAGTATCATTAATATCTTACCAATGAAATAGTTACCAAATCTGCACCTCCACAGTATCTGAAAACGGTAGTCATTAGTGGAATTTCTACTTACAGTATAACACTGAGCTAGCAAATGGAAACAAAAACTTCAAACAGCACAAGACCTGCTCCTGCAGGAATTCTATGGCTCAGGCAAGAACTGAGAACACATTTATGAAGACTCTCTATTCACATAACCTTTCTAGGAACACAATCTTTTTATGAAATGTGGTTCCTATTTATGTTCTAAATTCCATGAGGATGTCATGCTCATAAAGAAATGACAGCTTCAGTAAAACACATCAAGAGAAATCCAAGAGCTTATTCTGCCTATCTGTTTTGATCTGCTGAGAGTTCCTAAGACACAGGGCATTTTGTCACTCTGAGGTTATTTTTAAGGAGAAGCTATGTGCTTTTTTCACAGAAAAAGAAATCAAGAAAAAAAAAGTATCATGCACTTAATGACTAATTAAAATAACAAACTGAAGGAATTTTCACATCTCATTGGGCTAAGGACTTTTTACTGAATAATCCATGAAAGTTTTACTTGGAACCTTTACAGAATTGTATTATCCTTTTAGAAAGCCTGTAAGTAGGAATTTGCAAACAACTGGTAATGGCCTCAATTCCTGTTCATAAATAATGAACTTTATTTTTCCTAGCTACTACACCTCATGCTATAAGGAATTGCATAGTAAACTAATTCATCATTATGCAATGTATAGAGGAAATAATTAAAGAATCTACCTTTTGCTTATTGATTGACTTCTTAGTTTAGTCACAAAGGGTACTATGACTAAATGAACTGAGTATGCTTTCACAGTCATCAGAAATAACTAAATGAACCACAGGGCAGTATCTTAGGTCCTAATCTCTGTAATTTAAACTTACTGAACTTACTGAAGAAGTTAAGTTTCATTAATAACCCATCATGACACCACACACAAACCCGAGTGCACCAAGATGAGGCAACGGTGAATTGCAATGGGCTTCCTAAACACAAGGCAGAGGATTCTTACAGAAAGCTTCCAAGAAACTAAAATAGTGCCAGTCTCACTCATCTTATTTGTGGTGAATAGCCTTTTCATGAAAAAGAAGTCACATTGCATCCTTTGCTTATTTTGTGAAAGCAGCAAGGTGAGGAAATGGAGCTTGACCCTGAGGACAACTTCACTAGTAATAATAATTTTAAGCATTACAATGCAACTCCCAGAGCTTTCATTCTTTCAGATAATAAGTCAATATTAAATATTATCAGTTATCTCCATAGGAAATGCTGAAGAGTAAATAGTAACTCAATTTCAGTCCAAAAGTAAGAAAAGGAATCATAGAAAGAGCAGTAATTCAAATGCCTGATTTCTCCTTACAGTATAAAGGGATATCAAAGCTGAGATTTGTGAAGAGTAAGGAAGAAAGTAAAGCTCTACAATAAAGAGAAGATAATCCCCCATGCATTCAATGAGCCACTGACCTATTTCCTATCCAAAATCCTCATATAAAGAGATCTTCCTCTCTTATCAGTGCACAAATCACACCAATATTGCAAACACCTGGCCATGCTGTTGAGGGCCAGGGAGGTACCTCATTCCCATTCTGCACTGGGAACTGGTGCCAGAGCTGTGTGCAGCAGAAACTCAACCTTTCTTCCTCCTAGGCTAGCTCTCTAAGCATGGAAAATCCCTCCTTGTTAAGGAGACCTGTTACAATAATACACAAAGTCCCTTGCATCATGTTATCTGAGGGTTAAGATCTCTAGATAACACGGGTCACTACAGTTTGCAATTCAACCCCTTTGCCAGACCAGATTTCTCTTCTCACCAACACCAATTAACCCAGTTAAATAGATTTAATCCATCATTGGGGTGAGAAGTTGCTGCAAGGTCTAAAAAACCCGAAATACCCTCCAGAGTTTCCTTCTGGGATGAAGGCTTACAAGGCAAAAACACAGAATGCACCAGAGTGTGACAGCATCAGAGGGAAGGAAGCCAAAATATTAGCTGTGGCACACCGATTTAGAAAGACAGGTTATGATAATTGCTATTGTACAGACACTTCAGCATGGTACTATTTGAGGTTAATGAACAGAGATAAGATTTAACAAAATCATTTCCACCTCTTGCCCTGCTCTGGCTCAAACACATATTTAGAAGGAAGTGCCTCCAAATGTAGTGAGCACTGAGAAGAAAAAAAAAATCTGCCAGAAAACAAATGCAGAGCGAAAATTGATCTTCCGTCCTTCATCCATTTGACTGAAGGCAGAAATTGACTTCCTGCAAGTTATTAATCAAATTTATTGGGCAAAAATTAATCCTTTGTGTGTCGCCATCACATTATCCTTCATTATTCAGAAGACTGAAATCATACTGTTCTAGCTCACTTCACCTTCATTTCCCCAGTTCTGGAAGAGGGTATACTGAGGTGCTATCCACATCAGGCTAAGCCTTTAACAGTGGCATCAATTATTGCTCCTGTTCTTGCTTCTGGGTTAATTCCTCTTAGACCTAAGGTCCAGCTTTCCTAAAAGCAGCTATTCATTAAAGAAGTTCAGATAAAGCAAAAGAGGCTTCATTCATGAGGTAAATACAAATGAAGCTTAGACCAGCATTCAGACCACATCATCTGTAGTGAATGAAATGACAGAAGGAGCTCCAAAAATAGGAGAGCAATAAAAACCTGTTAAGGACTCATCCTGGCAGCAGTTGTTGTCCACGTTGGAAAATGCCCCCTCCAGCTCGATGCAGCTGGGGCAGCTCAGCTGCAGAGGAGACAGTTTGTGGCCAAGCCCTGGTCCCACACATGGTCTAGAGAGGGAGCCTTAAGCTGGAGCTACTGCTCCAAAAGCCCTTCTCCAGCAAGAGGAGCTCACAGTTTGTGACATTTGTGCAGTGCTGAAGGATGGGACACTCACCATCACAAACTCAGAGAAAAAAATGAAAGAAAAATGGCCAAATTTTTCAGAGATGAAAATCATTACCAGTCCACCCTACATTGCCTATGAAAATGTCCTCAAGAACCATGAGAAACATTAAACTACAACAGACACAGCAATGTACACATTACAGGAACTGTTTTATACAGCCCCACTGTTGGAAAAGGTGGTTGTTACCATCCCACCTCCCAAGGGTTTAACTACACTCACCGCTACCAGCCACTGAAAATGACTCACTTGCTCAGGCATAAGAAAGACAAGATGGCATTACAATTTTTGATATAAAAAAATCCTCTTCCTGAGCATTTCCAAGTGACCAAAGACTCTACAGCTCAGCTCTGCTCTGTATTCCATGAGGAACAAAATAGCTGAGAGCAGATTTTCATGTGTTCTGCATTTGTTCATACATGGCTCCACAAAAATGCACCCTGCAAACGCTGGCATGCCAATCATTCATGCTCACAAACACATTTCTTTTCTGCTGGCACAAGCAGGCTACCTGCAGCTACCTTTTCTGTGCATTGGTCAGTGTACAGAAAATTTAACACTGTGAAAAACAAGTCCCTCGGATTAGAAAACAGACTGCAATAAAGCAAGAATTGAATTGGCTGATTATCTCAATATGTGGTTTTAATTACCTCTAACTCATAGCAGTCTGCTCATTTCCATCCTTCAGATGAGACCTTAAATATCCATACCCTCTGTGCCTGCCTTGGACAAAGAAGATAGCTTGGGGCTTTTTGGAAATAAAACAGATTCCTGCCTCGTTTTACTTGGCTGCTACAGTCCTGTGAGGTGGCTGCAATTCAGCAAAGCCATAGGGCTTACAGCTTGGGAATTAGGATGGAAATTGTTACATGAATGCAAATACTGTTCTTGGTCTTTTCTTAAAAAAAGCACCTATTTACTCACCAGCCTTAAAAATTAAATGAGGTTCTAATTAAGGAACAATAAGCCACAAAGGAAAAAACAAAACCTGGCAAGAGTAGCCCAAAAGACACAATTTAAGACTGAACAGATCAAATTACTAAGTTATCACTTAAACCAAAGTTATCTAAAAAGGAACCAAAAGAATAAAGGAAAAGATAGAATTTAAAATGAGCTTGGTGGAGTCAAGAGAAAAGCTGAGAAAATGGAAGACAAGGTATAAGACCTTGGCCACAGGAGCTGATTGGAGTTTACTAGTGAATGAAATCCCAGTTTAACAAAAATGCATTATTACAGTCTGAATGTGCCTAGCTCTTTGTAGGGCACCCAGAGAGGATTGATCTCCTGCCCCACCTCCTTTTACACACAGTAGCCACAATCTGGCCCTTCAAGTCTGAGTACTGCAAAATGCCAACAAATTTTTATGGGAAGTGGCGGCTTCAAAATTGCATTTCATGGCATCTTCTGACTTCAGATGAAACAAATACTGCTTTAGTTATACCATGCTCCCAAGAACACCAATTCTGAAGCATCAGGTTTAAATACTACACAGCAGACACACTACACCATTGGATTTAGGCACCTGAATTAAGTGGTTTGAGTTACGGTAAGGCACTGCTGCAGCTTACAGTTGAAGCACGGTATGGAACCTGACAAGTGTATCTGAAATCCTGTAATTTTAACCTAGTTGTCACTTCATACTACAGCTAATCAGCTTCCTCAAACATGTCACAACTATCTGTTGCACTTTTAGAAGCCATCACCTTCCCTTGTTCTTGCTACAACCCTCTCCCAAGCCACAAGCCTGAGGATGAGGACAGGTGCAAAGTAAGCACATTACTTAAGAAAGGAAAATCACTTTTAATTACCAGATTGCAGCCTTAGCTGCAGAAATGAAGTGACCTGTAATTTTGATCTCTGCCTGAAGATATGCTTGGCACAGGGGCAGTCTTCAGCGACACCAGACTGTTTCAGATTGCAGGGTGGCAGGATCCTGGTTGATAACTGCAGAGTTTTGGAAGCAGGGATGGCAGAAGGGGCTCCAGCCCCCGGCTGGGCCAGCCAGCAGCCCCTGCAGAGAACAGCTCTGTCCAGGAAGGAAAGCCTCTTCATCTCCATAGGAGACTGCACCTATGAAGAAGTTTAAAGCCCCTGAAGATCTGTCCAATAAAATCAATTCCAACTCTGTGGGAATAAACCTTAACTTTGGTACTAAAAGCTGATTCTATTTCCTTCTTGCTGGGAGAAGGATTTCTGCACTGTTTTGTTTGAACTGGTTAGTCACACACCAGGAGATAACACTGGAGAAAGTAAAAAAAATAAATAAACTACAGCAATGATGAACAGTTCTAAACAAATCAGAATGGTTTCACACCATGCTGGCAGCCAGGGAGAGAACTGTGAGGGTAAAAGCAGGAGGTGAAGTCATGGGCTCCAGGCTCAGCTTTACCTCAATCAGCAAACTTGTTTAGAAACAAACCGGCAAATACAATGACCTCTCTGCTCTGCCCTTACATGCTTATTATGTTTTGACTAAAAGTTTGTTATCAAAAGATGAGCAAGTTCCCAGCACTATCTCATTAAACCCTCTGCTGTTTTCCCAGACAGAAGTACACCAATGGTACCTCCTACAAGTTCCATTTCTTTGTAATAATTACATTACAGAAATAGTTTCTTTGTATTAAATATTGTCAGGGCAGTTCTAAAAGAATCAGTAGCCAAACATTGCACTTAACATCTTCCATATTAATAACCACCTCTACTTCTACTGAACCATTTAATAGACAGTCATAAAATTCTACTAAATCTTGTCACTGGCACCCATCTCTCTCTGTGTTATCTCATTATAGGTTTCTTGCTTGCTATAATTTTGTAGAAATGGTAGCTTTAGTTTTCCAAGAACAGTGTTGAATTTGAAAAATTAAGATGCACACCACACAGTTTCAAGACAAGATAAAAAGCACCTCCATTCACAACTGTAACTGACTGTTCCTACTCTGCAGGACACTTCCATCACTAACCACCCACCCTCTCCTCTTTTAAGTTAGGCTGCAGCTGGTCTCCAAGAGGTTCTAAATTAAGGCAGGAATGTGGTACAAAGTGCATGTGCATGAATTCAGATCTCTCCACACCCACTGAAATGCATCTCCAGAGAAACAAAAGCCCAGTACAGCAAGGGATGGAGAAATCAGCACTAGTGCTCTGTGACACCCATCTTACAAAGCAACTGCTAAATGTGTCTCAGGAGTTAACTCGTTCACCTCAACAACTCTTAACCACTGTTAGTAAGAAACACAAAATATTAAATAATACATATTCTATATCACCTTGTGCTCCTCCATGGAGTAATAAAGTATTGCAAAAATTCAAGAGAACACAGAGTTGGAGATTGTTTTATTTATCTTTATTTCATATTATTTACAGATATGTTTATCAACATAATTTACAGTCTTTTAAAGGACTGTGGTCTCAACAAGAAGTGGAACACTGTTCAGAAATAGGCAATATTTACTTCAGAATACCTTTGCAGGCTGGAAGGGAAAAATCAGATCAATGTATGTATACTCCACCGAAGGCCAAACCTACCAATCAACATCCACTTGTGCAGGGTTTGTGCCTGAATTAGAGAGAAAAACGAAGCCTCCTGAAAGTGAGGTGAAATGCCTTTGCACCTCCTGTAGATACTGTCACATATACAAAAGATGTCTCTGTGTTTCTCACACTTCCACTTCAATCAGAGGTAGGACACAGACAAGTCCGTGATGGAAGATGGAGCAAAGTCTTTCATTAACCACTTACCAACTGACCACATGCATTACCCTCACACTCTGAGCCTAGGATCCCATTTACCTCCTCCAGATGCTAAGCACCCTTCTCACATCTCTCCTGCATTCCCCACAGGCTCCCATTCTCCTCCCTTCCTCCTCTTGCTGTTAGCATGTCTCCTGTTTCACCAGCAGCTTCTGGTTTTGTACTTGCCACAGTTTAACAAGGGCTTCCCACCTCTGCCATTCCTACAGCTGCTGCTCTGACAGTACTGCACTGAAACATTCTTTAGAGCCACAATGCTGACTGAATCAAAAACTGACCCAGCCACACAACAATTCTGCAGTTTTCAAGCCAGATCAATCCCGTGGCACAGAGAGGCAGGGATGGCATGCCAGTGAGTGCCTGGGAAAAGGAAGCAGCAGGACCCACTGCAGAAACCTGGTGTACCACTGAACTGCAGCCCGAGGCTGGGCTCTCCCTACTCCCACCCTCCCTGGGTTCTTTCCATGACCCCCATGACCTGGCAGCACTGGCAAATCTCACCTGGAGCTCCTCACCCTCTAAGTTCCACTCAGCACTTTGCTAGCAGTGACACATGGAGCTCAAATCTCTGTCCCAGTAACAGATATTAAAATGCCATGGCTCAATGCCAGATTTTAAACCCTGATAACTTACACAGTTTGTTCATTAAAGAGATGGAAGTGAAAATAGATGAAATCTGGATAGGAATACTCTCATGTTATTCATACTAGCATATATCCAAATCACCATTTATTTCTGTGCATATGTAAACTGATGATGGATGAGATGAAAAGCCTTTTCTTAAAGCATTCCTATTAAAAAATGAATTAGTGAAAAATTCCCAGCTTACTAAGCCATTACACACTCTAACTCAATTTTGATCTATATTGATTTAATGATATTTCTTGGAGCTAAAACTAGCTGGTATGTTATTATGAATTTACAGAAAATAAAGGAACTAGAAATCTAGTGGCACAGGTTAATCAAACTGTCAACAAACCTTCTTTGCTGCATAGCATAATCCACACAGCAATCTCCAAATACATTACAGAGCATTTTATAATGCAAATAAACTTTAGCAGGTTTTACTTTATACATAAAACAGTCACCTCCAAGGCACTACAATATATCAGAGATGCTGCATGTGTTTGAACTCGGGCAGGGTCTGGAGAGTTCTCAGATGTTAAAAGCAAAGCCTGATTGAGCTGGGATGACCAGACCCTCAACTCAAATTTCACTGGTTACCCTCACATCCTGAATGCAAAGCAGCTACAGAACACTGCTGCGCCACAACATACAGGCAATGGGACCAACCAAACCTGGGTGGTAATTTCAAAAGCTCATTTTATTTGCTTTTTCCTGAGGAAGTTATATGGAAAAATTCCACTTGAATTCAAAACAGAGGGAGAGGGAACTCCACTGGGTTAAGCCACACATCTTTACAACCATTACAATTCTTATTTATTCACAAACATCATTTCAACCAAAAGGGAGGCAACCCAGCAAAGCATCTGCAAGAGAGGAGAAGCTGACAGATTTTAAATTGGTGGTTTCATTTATCTTGCTGCAGTGTATGGAGGCTGCTTTTATACCCTCTCTGGTCTCATTCATGATGCTTAAAGACAAAACTGCAATGCTAAGCATTGCTTGGGCCATGAATCACAGTATGGAGCAGTTATTCACACAGAAAATGCACGACTTACAGATTCAACAGCCTGAACATAGCAGACCCCTGTCCTACAAGGTAACTTAAATTATTTGTTTAAATTAAACATGACCCTCAAGGGAGTAAGCTTGCTTTCAAACTTCAGATGATAACACAGGTCCTGGTTTCAAGTGCTGTTGAAATCAATGGAAAATTCAGAAACACTTCCAAAGGCTTTGGACTGAGCTCATGGAATGCTGGATCCCATTTGAGCCTACTCATTACCCACCAGCAGTCTCGGCAGCAGAAAAGCAGAAAGAAGGGACTGCAGAGGACTCCAATTACACAGCACAGATTTGGTGCCCAGCAACTGGTCAGCCAGGCTACGAAACACCAAGTATTTAACCTCTTTTTCGCTGAGGAATTATGGGTTTCTGCAGCCCTTACTCGGAATTACTAAGGACAAGAAGGATAGTGTCATCTCATTTCAAGCCCTGTGGCACACAAAATGTCAAAACACAGAGAAATTCATAGCTGCCACCATTCAACTCTAATTCCACTTCCAAAATTCACCTCCTCAGAAGCTGTGCAAATCCTATCTCTCTAAAGTCAGTGATAACTGACAACATCAGATCACAGGAAACCTTATACCAAAACAAATAAAATACACACAAAAATTCTGTGGATACTCAAAATAAATTAGAATTAAATTTGGTTTATGGATAAATAGCAATATTAGAAGATTTAAAATATTTAACATTGCTGCACTCTCACTTTAGAGAAGTCTACACATCAAAGTGGAAGTTACCATCCTAGCTACATATTTTGTTGTTAAAATTATCTAATCCTCCTACAATAGTATCACCCAGAGACCTCAACTGACACGCTGCATTCTGTAACTTCTGCAGCAAAAGGCAGGCAGAACAAAAAAGAACAAAACATGGAAATGTGTTGCTAGGATAGGACGTCATGGAAACCAAATGCATTTCACTTAAATAGTGTGCCATTCTGTATGTGCTTTAACACACAGAAATACTTTCTTTTCTTCAAAGTTTAATCACTTGCCTTTGGTGGATTTAGATTCAATTTTTTTTTTAATAGCACACCTGAGTTTAAATTTGGAATGTGTTAACCAAATACTGTCTTAGATTTTAATCTCTACCACTCAATAAGGATGATGGAATAGTACAGATCCAATTTGGGTAGATTTTTTCTGCTAGATAATTATTGAATCATATCCCAAAATGTAAGGCAAATTATCACTTCGGATCAGATGCATGTCTCTTCTCTCATCCTGTAAGCTTCTGAAGCCCCAAGGACACTCTAAAGGAGAACAAATGAAAATGAAAATTTAGTTGCTGTGCAGAGCCTCAGGGGGCTTTTCTATTGATGTCTCTGGAGAGCAGGGAGCTAAGGTAGGAAAAAGTTTTCAAGAGAGAGAATTTTCCAGCAACACACTTCAGGCACAACCCATAGTCTTCTCTCTCTTAAAAAAATCCATTAAAAGTTCAGAAAAACTTCCAGTCTTTCAAAGATTACATTCCCTCTGCACACTTGAAATTACAATATCATGGCTTTCTAAACAGTAAGCCACTGTTTGCCAGCTACAGCAACAGAATGTAAAAAAGGCACATTGCCACTCTGTAAGAGCACATCCTACTATGAAGCCACATATCCAGTACACAGTATTTTCAGGATGCTTGCCCATTTTGAAACCAACCCACAAAATGAAGTTAAATGACCTCAGAATACCTGAACACATTCTCCAGAATGTCATGCTGTCACTTCCCAGCTAGGGAGCTGGGATTTACTAAATACATTTCATCACTGCTGAAGTGCAAAGAAAACACTGTGAACAGCATTTTCTAATAGCGTGATCACTACCATATTTTCCTCTTGTCATAATAATAATAACAATAATAATAATTATTATTATTATTATTATACGTCAGCTAGTACAAGTGATTGTTAGAATTTGAATGGCAGACACTTCACACAGTCAAAAAGATCTTTTTTCCTCCACCTGCTGCTATCTGATGAAGCACCAAAAGTATCATTGTGATGTAACCTAAAGCGTTCCTCTAAGAATTCAGGCTTTGATTAGGATAAAGAAGTTGGGCTGTGTTAAAAACCATTTCCATGCATTTCCCAACAGGCTTTTTACTTTGGTTGAATACTGGGTAAAACTGTCCTTGCACAGAATGTATACCTTTTGAAAAACAAACAGATCTTCTAGACAGGACATGATACTACTTCAAAGCACACCGTAAGAATCGACAGATTTGCAAGTGGCTTTGGGAACAGGATAAGGTCTCACCCACAGTCCCAGACTTGCAGCTTGCAGAATTATAAGCATTAGGAGAGCAGGAAGTAGGACTGAAAAGGATTTCATGGTAAGTCCTTCATTAGTCCTGGCAGCATCTGAGAATTGGACTGAACACCGAGCAAGTTTCCTCACTGTATTTGTATGTATTTATATGGCTTAAATATATCCAAGTGTAGCATTTCCATGATCTCTTCTAATCAAGCTCATTTTGGAAATAATCCAAAACATGAGTGGAAACAAATGAGCTTGAGTCAGAGCACACCTCAAGACAGCTACAGTCTAACCCAGAAGGCAAGAACTCCTTTTTTTTGAAGACTGAGAGATTTTTCTTGGGAACCATTTCCAGATATTGTCACCTTTTTTAAATGGAGAGATGACTGCAAGTCTGACTATTTGCTATCAGAACGTCAGCATTCCTGCAGCATCCAAAAGCTACAAAGGGCATCCTTTGATCCTGTTAATATGGAAATGAGGGCACAGAGAGTGCTTTCTTTAAAGAAAAACAGCTGTATCAATAAAAGCTACTTGTGAAAGCAATGAACAATTTTCTCAACAAAACGTATTTAAGTTCTTTAAGCTGAAAATCCTTTCATTTAACAGATACTGCAGAATCCTCCTTTTGATGAGTGATCATGTACAGCCATGGAAGTGGTTTGCCCACATTTTCCATGTGCCAGCCTCACACAGAATTCTCCAGGGGGAGATCTCCAACTAACATCACATGAAAGCAGAATAGTTCATGTGAAAGATATGCAGAATCTAACTTCAGTGGGGAAAATCAGTGAGGAAAAAAGGGTACAAGTTACCTTTACTGGCAAGAGTTGGGAAGAAGTACCCTACAGGTTAAAGCCTGGCAGTAAATATAAAGTAGCCTTTGCTTTCTTACCAAGTGATGCCCAGGGAGATTTCTAAGCAGTTCCTGCATTCTTCACAGTGGTGGCCTGGGCCTGCTCCTGAGAAGAGCTTTCCCAGAACCAGAGTGGCTCTGTGCAGGGCATCAGATGAAAATAACAGGGACATGGGAAAAGGAGGGACGTCAGCTCACTACCAGCACTGGCCAAACCCTCAAAACAAGGCTGTGATGGGAAGAGCCAGGCACACTGTGCAGAGCAAATCTCTGATTCTAGGAGACAGCCTCCAAGCTGATGGGACAGCAGAGAATCTGGCAAACAACAAGCACTCACAGAGTACCAGGTCAGTAAGGAAATCAGTCCTCGATTTAGTTTGTGTTCTGACTGCACACTCACCCCTCTGCTGCCTGTTTGCTCTGGGCCCTTCCGAGCAGGGGCTGGTACTTGTGCAGCCCTTGCCCAACAGCACTCTGACTGCTGAGCTACCCTCCACACCCCACTGCAGCAATGATGAATTACCCTCTGTCAAGTTCAACACGTGATAATGAAGTGAAAAGAAGAGATTGGGAATGCCCTGATATTAGAATTAGGTAATGTATTAAGTAGCAATAGCAAGGCTCTTGTTACTTGCAAGGATCTAGAGCGTCCCTTCAACAGCTTGTCTTTGTTTAAAGCTTTGTTTCCTGGAAGGGAGAAAGTAACGAAGAAAAGGCCATAAATAATTGTTCAAGACATTAACTCTTTTCTCCCCTGCAGCTTTTAAAAGCAGTACAAGCTATAAAATACCCTATAAACAGATCTTGAGCTTCCTGTGCAACTTCAGCGTCAAGCAAAGCCTGGCAGTGTGCAACAGTACTGAGTTTTACACTCTTGTTTTGAACATGGATACAGTTTCAGACTGCTTTAGAGCCTATTTTACAAGTTTTCTCTTTTACTAGGCCTCTGCTCCAATTATCACTATATTGTTCATGTTTATTGTACAATATTGCGCTGTGCTGCTCACATGCTTCTGGGGCACATAGTATGTGAAATACTACTCTAAGCAACACGGGATTGCCATTTTCGTTTGCAATTGTGGACAGCAAATACTATCCAGCTACAAGACTATCCAGAAGCTGCACATCTCCTTGCACATACAGTGTAACAGGCAGAAGTTTATAGCATGTTAATTACAAATTTACTTGTATTTTACTTACCATTTCCTTCCTCCATACAAATGATTCTGCACTCACAATGAATTGACCATATGTATTCATGCAGCATGTACACACATCATACTCACCACCACCTCAACGATTACTGCTAAAAATCCATGGTATGAAAAAATTAGTCACACTTTACATTAAAAAAAGAGGCGCTATGTACTACTTAACAAACAGTAAGGTCACAATCTCCATCTGGCCAAAAAAGCATGTCATAACAAAAAGGAACAGCTGGACCTTGTACTGCAGAGTTCTGCTCTGCCTTTCTTTTTCTATATATGTATTTAGCACTTTCCAAAATCATCTTAGTAAGACTTTTTAAGACTAATAACATCATCAGTTATATCAAAGGCATATTACTTAACTACTTCTATTGCATATTTCAAGTGCTTTTATTGTACCTTTCAGAATGATTTTATTCACATCACTCAATCTGCCTACTAATAGCCACTTGTTAGGAGTTGTTAAGCTACTTATGAGCCAGGGCACAAGCTACCCACTGACACAGTTCCAGTCCTCGCTTACAGAGAAGGCCATGCCAGCAACCAGGCAACCAATCCAGGGAAGGACAGTTTTTTATAGATCTAGTAATTTTAAGAAAAAAAAAAACCAAAACAAAACAAAAAAAACACGTTAGAAAAAGAAATTTTCATGGATTTTTCTTCATGCTCAGTAGCAGACATGTAACTGATGTTTGGAGACTGAAATCTGTAAAATGTTCATAATAATACTTAAGTCTCCTCTGCAATCTAAACCTTGTAGTAAAAATACAGAATAAGCAAGCAGAGAGAGACATACCAGTGCTGTTAATGTATTCATGCTCACAAACAAATGCATTATAATTCTGTCTGTATGATAAGGCAGCACGAAAAACATCTCTAGAATAATAATCCATTCACTGATATTCTCACATTGATATGCTTCTGTGATTTTGATGGTTTTAGTTGATTAAAAATTGATAGTCAAACATGCAAGCATTTGCTTTGAGTGCCCAAGTGTCAAAGAAATCGACATTTTGTTAAATGAACACTCACTTTTCTAGAATATTCAGTTGAGATTTGGTAATACTCATATTCTAGCATGTTCAAATGCTCTTGCATCTGAACAACAGTGGTGCTGTACACATTAAAGTGCACACAGAGCCCTGCACGGCTCCCAGGCTGCTGGGGAGAAACGTCTGTGCAAGCAGCAGTAAACCTGGCAAGGATGGAATCACACCCACCCCTCTGCTGATACCCACCTCACCACTGGGACCAAACCCAGGCTCTGAGGGATGGATCAAACCTTCCCCTTGGCTTCATCTGAGCTAAGACTCACTCAGACGTTTCAGCTGGGGAAAATGTGGTCTATAAATCTTGTCCTGAAGGGATACAGGATATATTTACATCATTCCATGTTATTTGTGACTGAGCCTTGGGAGCATCAAAACCGAGGATGCTCCCAACAAGAATAATGAAAGAAAAATAGGTCAAGTTCCATTGCACAAATTTTTAAAAGCTTCACATTGAGCTATCATACAAAGAGCATGAAAAGAGCAACATCTTTTCCTCACATATCCAGAGGTAATATCTAGGAATACACTGGACAAAATCAGCATCTTCTAAAGCTTCCTGTTGATATAAGGTATTTGTAATATTGGATCACCGTTAGTCTCCATTTCTCAAGTCATCAGACCACAGTACCTTTGGAGTAAGACTGAAAACAGACTGATGTTCAGTCTGCTTGGAAGTGGTTTGCAATAAGTTACCATGTGTCTATAATACTAATTTGTGTCCAACAGACCTGGATTAAAAGTATAAATGTTATATAATTTAAAAATACAATTAAAATTTCCCCGTACCTCTCAATTCTCCTAAGAAAATCCACAAATGTGAACTAGATGTAATATCTGAAGGTCAAACAGCTTTTTAAGCCAACAGAGTCATAGAAGGCTTCTAAAATCAATAAGACATATAAAGTGATTGCAACCTTATAAAAAGCATCAAATCTTTCAGCCTGGGTGACACAAATATAGCATTTCACACTGTAAGCAATTTCCTGGCAACGCAGGCCAGTTTACCTTTGCACTATGGAGGGGTTTTTTGCATCTCTAGACTACGAGTAACTGCAGTGGTTATTTAGGGAGCAGACAGCTCCATAAGGCACAGCACAGGACCAAGAATAGCAGCTCTTTGAGGCTAAGACGTGGTGTCACACATGGGTCACCCCACACCTCGTGAGCACACAGCCTGCCTTTGCTTTGCTTTGAGGGTGGGATAATTTGCCTCTAAGGAAAAAGGATGCAGGGGAAAATAGCAGAAGAGGGGGATTGTAGTAGCTGATGTAAACATTCAATCTCAAACCCTGGCTCCCCAGCCAACCATTTCCAAAGACCTTAGCAACATTCCCCCTAAGATGGCAAAGGGGTGCAGGAGTTCCAAGCTCTCTGTACCCAGCTGGCCTCCACGGATGGCCACAGTGCCACTGCAGCAGCAGGCTTTCACGAGGACAGTCATGTGAAATCCTCGACCAAAGCCTAGGTGGGATGTCAGGACACCCTCATGCCTTCAGCAAGGCTCTGTTCATGCTCAGAGGTGCTCAGAGGTGCACTCATGCATCCAAGGCATCAGACTCTTCTGACTGATCTCAGCCAGGTGACTCCAAAACCCTTAGGTACCTTTTATACTCAGTTTGCAGAGCCTACACTATGTCCAAAAATGTTCAAATCACATCAAGCTTCTAGGTTGTATTTGAAGATGAAACTGATAAAATGGGCATGTGCGCTGTTAAAATTTTTAGCAACACGATTTTTTTATATAAACAAGCAGATTCACACTTTCCACAAGTCAGTCATCTTTGACTAAAAAGGACTTACAGGAAACACCAAAGAATGACAGCTAATCCCAAAATTTAGGGATCATTCCTTTAAACCTTTCCTTAAACCTTAAATTCCTTCAAAGTTACAATGTGAGTGAGCAGATGCAGAAGGTACTGAAATTCTCCCACTGGTGCTGGGGGTGCAGGCAGAATGCTCTTCCAATGAATTCAAGAATATCTTTGATACTTTCTGCATCAAAACAATGCCAGTTAGAACATCAACATTTAATCCTGTGGCTGTGAGCAGAGGACACAGCTAAATTTACTCTGTAGATATGCCCTAAGCAGTAATCTATACAGGAAGGGAAAATAATAACATAGAAGGTAGAAGGTGCATCTCTAACACTGCTATGATTTTGAAGATGTACTGAAATAGGAAGGGTGATATGAAATGTTGTCACAGCAGATCTTTATAGGAAACCCAAAGGAAGATAATGTTTCCCAGAACCAGTGCAGAAAACATGAATGTTAATAAGTTTGAGGGTTTTGGGGGGTTTTCTTGTTTGTTTGGGGTTTTTTACATCCATATTTCTGGCCTGGTACTGTGTGACACTGTTTTCTGCAATACGATGCACTATTTCAAACACAAAAAGAAACACTGTCCACTGAAAATTAATATGTGGTAAAAACATTCCTTTGCAAGACGTAAGTGATTTAATAATGAGATTTGGGGTTATGTCATCTGACCATATTGTTTCTATGGTCTTTATGGCAAATTAACTAACTTACATTTCCAGCATCACAGCCAGGCCTACAATTTTCATTCCAGGATGATATCCACACAGGATGAGCTAAGAATTAATGAGAAACACTGAACAAGTATCAGGATACACACTGCTCTTAAAAGTGCCACTGCTTCAAACATATTTTTTAATGTTGCATTATTTTTGCACACATGCAGGAAATTTTTGCCAGTTCCTGCAAATAGGTGTGGCACAAGGATATTCACTGATGTGGCATATGCCATCCAAATGCATTGAGAGCCAAGCCCACGCATCTAGTGCTGAAACAGCAAAAGAAAATTCAGGGATATACTTAGGGGCTGCTTAGTTTGTCACTCAACCAAAACCAAAACACAAGCAAATTCTTGGCAGAACATGGTTAATTATTAACTTTATCATCTTACAAAGTAAACTGTAACAATTCATAAAAACAAATATCCAGAACATTGAAACCACACATTAATAATAATAAAACCCCAAAACTGCAGATCACAGAATTAGACTCCATTAGGCACATTGTTGCACTAAGTGGCACCCATTTAGAAAAAGTAACAAAGCCAAAAATCCAGTCTTCTCCACAGAGATCCAGCATGAGCAAATGGAGCTAGATTAATACAGCAAATTCATATAAATTCAGGACAAGAACAGAAATTAGGCATGCTTTTCCACTGCTGTTTGTTTTTCATTTTGCTAAAACAGAAAATACTATGTTTGATTAAATGTTTTGATTTAAGACAAAAGCATCCATATTTAGGACAACCTTAGTTTATTTATTACAAATACTGCCCTACTTACACATTACCAAAAGCTCATAATGGAGCATTTTTTTAAGTCACATCACAGTCAAGGGGCAGAAGAAATGGTATGCAGCAATACCAATATCCTCTTTCACAAATTTCCCGACATAACTGGACTTCCAATGCCATCTTTGCCCCTTCCCCTTTCGGTCTTACTGAAAATAAAGCACAAACTAAAATGCTAGACTGAGTAGCTTCAGGCTTCAGTAGCTTACAAATTCACCTAGTAGCTGGAGTCCAGTTACTCTGAAGCACAGTGAGAGTCAAGCTCACTTTTTTAAAGATGGGACACACACTAACACTGAGGAATGCATCAGTGTAATGAGACAAGAAATATTTTTAATATCCACAAATGTTAACATTATTACTTCTTACATTAAAGTACTTTAACAAAAATTTATTAAATATGGAATTCCTGTACCTTTTTATGACAGTCATTACTGTCATTTATCGATAACTGTGGTTATTATTTTATTTTAAACAGTTGTAAATAAGACTTTATACCTTCTCGATAGCAAACTTACGTTGTTAGTCATACATCTGAGTCAATTCCTTCCTCCTGAGCATAACTTTACCCTCTGAGAGGTAAGTATACAAGAATATGGTCTGAAGAGATTTATTTAATGTATTTTCAGAGATGTGACAAGGGAGGAAACAGGAAACAAAAATCGAAAAGAAGACAGCGCCTTTTTTAATCAGTGTTTTGCCATACCCCCATATTCCCATGACTCTGGAAATACACTCAATACAAGTGTGAAATTCTAAAAAAGGACCCACTGAAGTCACAAACAGCTTTATCCAACTTCCTTTTGGTTCTACAATCTACATTGCTTACAATTTATTCAAATGGGTCATCTGCATATAGTTCTAAGAAAGACGTCCTAGGTCAAAACTGAAAAGTTTTAACACCATGATGCAATCAAAAGCAATAGTTCTGAAATTGCATGGTGGATCCAGTGATGACATCTGCTCATGGAAAAAAAAATGGGAAAAAAAAATCTGACCAAAATACAGGATGTCAAAACTAAGAAAAAGTATTTATTAGCATCTCTGATTAAAACCAGATGCTTTCAACGCAGAAACTATTTCTCTGTCAGTTCCATTTTCTTCTTCCTGCTTCTCACTAATGACCTTTCCTCATAAGGAAGCCAAGCAGTCACCTTCATGCCAGGTCACCAAGTACAGGCTCATAAACTCTGCCCTGGCACCACAGAGTATTCAGCAGAGGTTGCAGCAATCCTTTGTGTGATGCTCCCTCTTCTTATTTCAAAAAAAAGTGTGGATGTCTACACCTGAAACCTCCACATCCTAAGGCAAGGTTATTTTACCTATGCATCTGTTAAATCAATAATTTCTAGGAAATGTGAGTACTCTATTTAATTACCCCTTGGGAAAAAAAGCAAGGCGAATGGGGCTGGTGCAGGACAGCACTCAGGCTGCTCACATTCTTCCACTGACTTGCATTTTTTTGCAAAGAGCTTCAGTTTTGAGGCTGTTGCCATATTGTCTGCTCAAAACCATAGGTTCTTCTTTATGGCTGAGATACCCAAGAAACACAGCTGGGCTAGGACACAGCACAGGCAGAGCCCCACGTTTCTGTTTGGCAGCTGGTGCTCTCACTGACACAGTGTTGGCCTAGGACAGCCAGCACTGCCCCAGCTTATGCCAGGCACAGGGAGCAGCAGAGATCACAGACTGTCACAGGCTGTTTGAGTGTGCCCAAATGCTCAGAGAAGGCTGACGTGTGAGCCAGGCTGGGCCACCCAGCCACAGCACCTGAGACCCCTCCCCGGCCCCGGGATATTTTCAATGGCAGTCCTGACAAATGAGGGCTTAGGGTTAAAGGTGCTGCTTTTACAGCACACTAATTCTGTGTAGGAAAGGCAACAGATTGATTGAACTCTTATTTCACATATCGAATCTAACTATGAGAAATTGTGGAGAAAGTGGTCTAAAGAATTGCTTAGGTGTATATTGCCCACATAATGCCAGCCTGAGCTCCGCAACAGAAATTGAGCTCTTTGTGTAAACTGATCCTTGATTTTCAGATACTGATTTTTCATAGCTGGCTGATGTGGACATCTCATTGGCTGCCTCCAAAGTCTGGACTACCCTTTATGATCCTCTTTAATATGCTCAAAACTCCCATGAGTTGGGTTTTTTTTTAATTAACAGAAAAAATCTAAAAGCTACAAACACTAGATGTTTCTGAGCCATGAAAAAAACACGTGATAAAATACCACAATTAAGCCTTGAAAATCAACAATTTTTTTCCAATATTATATACTCAGCATGAAAAACTAAACCCCAAAATTATTTTTACACTAGAGACAGGCTTTCAAATCCCTGAGGAACAGAGTGGGAAAGTCAAATAAGTATCCTGGAACTCCAACTCAAACATTTCCAATCCTGTTGCATCTTTTTTTGGTAAAGTTTAATTGCAGAGACATGCTCTCATTCCTGCTGGGATCCAGCTGCCACTGTTTCCCTCTGACTGCAGCCACAAAAGCCACAGCAAACGTGGCAGGAGTGAATGTGTGCTAGCAGGTCCTTCCATGCACAGTCCAGCATGTTAGTCACGATATTAAGGAATGTTCAGAACTAAGCACTGGCACAGTTGGGTACCAGACACATCCTCAGCTGTCTCAGCTCCACCCACAAGCACGGGGACACTGCAGAGGCTGGGGCAATGCCACCTGAGGGAATCCCACTGAGTAACACAGCCTATCTGAAGGCAAAAAAAAAAGCCTTGGTGCTGAAGAACAGATGCTTGCTGCTTCACTGATGAAATATTCCAATACTGTATTTTTCCCATTGTCCACTGGACACTGTTACTGTTTTTCCTTCATTGCTTGTACCAGATATAAAAAGAGGGGAGGAGGGAATAAGAAGAAACATGTGTTTCCAAGACTGCAGTTCCTGTCTATTAAAAGAACATTTTTTAAAAGTTATAGCTACATCCAGAATACTATTTATCCAGCTTTAAAAATGGAAGCATTTAGTCCAGTAGAAGAAAAGAATTTAAAGGACCATCAAGCTTACTCCTTCTTTAGGACTCCTCTTGCAGTGTAGAACACTACAGCATTGCAATTAAGTATTGTCTAGATGATTTTAAAAAATGAACAAATTTATTCCAGATGTGAAAGTCTCTGAGGCTAAAGAGCTCAATAACATGTCAATACTGCAAAGATTGTGGAGATTAAAAATAGCAGCAGAAGGAAGTTTTGTGTTCACTTCACTTCTATTGGAACAAAAAATGCTGAACACACTGTAGTCTCCCAAAATGGCTGAGATGTCTCATATAGTCTTTCTCATACTGAATCCCTTACATCACCAGCTGAACCCCTCCAGGATTATCTAGACATCCTTCCTTTTTACATGCCATTTTGAATGTTTTCTTCTTCTAGTTCTAGTTGTGCAGTCCATCCCCCGACAGCAGAGTCCTTAACCATGCAAGCCCCAAGTATATGCCCACTTATAATCATGTGTTTCAGCTCTAATTGGTTTCAATATTACCTAAGCCCATAATAAAAATATCCACAGTCACATGCAACTATGTTTGGGCCTACACATTTCCATAAGCAAATAAAATAATCCACAGTTGCACAGCTTTATAAACACTACTCCGATGAAAACTTCTTCTACATGAATGTCACACTGCAATTTCCAGTCCAGTCAGTTTTTCACAGGAAAATCCACCATAAAATGCCCCACAGCTTTTTATACCAGACTGTAAAGGAAGATGTAATACTTGTTCTTGGCTTTAAGTGGTAGCAGAGTGCTCCCACAGTAGCAATTCCATTTCTTAAAGTATAATGGTGTCCAACCTCAATAGGCTAGGTTGTATCAACCTGAGGTTTGTCAATAATACATAACTTCATGTCTGAATCTAATACTTTTTTAAGAACCCATATACAGTGTTAGTTTCCCAAACATAAGAGATTGTTCTAAACCTAAAGATGAATCACCACTGGAGAACTACCATCTGGAAACAAAGTACAGTTTTTCCTGCAGCACAGGAAAGAATGGCATCTAAGAACTGTAGTTCATCCAAAAGACATTAGTCTCAAGGTAGGATACAAGGAGAACTTTTTCATGTCCGTGTGATCAGCAGACATTTGAATTTCTTATAACCTGAAAGAAAAGCTCAAACAAAATAGCTATCAACTTAAAAATCCTTGAGATAACATAGAAAAAAAAAAAAAACACAGGGTCGTGGGGGATAATTACTGCTCAATGTCTTGAGCTCTTGGCACATATTATTTATATTCTGGAGTGCTTATTGCCATGTTAGTTGGAGACTTAACTTTAAGGGCCCATATTCATCTAGAGATGTTTCAGGAAAACTGGTCCCGGACATCAGCAAACTCAGCTGCTATTGGACATGAACCCACTGCAGCTTTGCTGCTTGCCCTGCTGAGGCTCTGAGAAGAGCTCAACACTGCTTCTGCCACTGATGGGAGGTGTGAGCTCGCACCTTCAGCCACCAGCCCAAGGACAGAGGAAGGACTCTGGCTCAGAAGCAGCATCCACCTCTGCCTCAAGCTGCTGGGCAAATCTTAGAGCCAGCTTTGGATTTCAAAGCTCTTTTGCTTCCAATCCAAAACCTTCTGCATGTCTGTGTCCCTGTCTGTCAAACTGATCTTCCCTCTCTCATTATTTCCCCCAGCAATTATACGGGTCTGAATTTGCTCCAGTTTTCAATTTGGTTCAGTGAGAGCCAAAGTCTCTACAGATTACCAGACACTGCAAATGGAATGGCACAACATGTTAAAGTAAACCTCCAAATATATGCAATAGAGTTTTTTAGAATTTTTACTTTATTGATTGCCTATTTTAAGGTACCAAAGGTCTTAATGGTTAATTGTTCCAAGCCAAAAGACTTTGTTGTAAATTCAGCAAGAGCAGCCTATAATTCATCTCATGTGACACACATCACAAAACTAACTGTAATAAAGATGTCTTCTAAGTCTGCTTCACAACAAAAGCATTGGTGACTCCTCTGAAAGGGTGTGAGTCAGTATAAAAGCCAAAACACCACTGAGAAGCAATAAATATAATGGGATTAAAATTATCTTCCTGCACCAGACAGCTGAGACTGAGCACCAAGAAACCCCACATACCCTGGTGTGATTTAGAAGGCCTCCTAGTGACAGTGATCTGTCCCTTGTCCTTCTTGACCTCAGCTGCTATTTAAGGAATTGGGAGCATGGTGGGGAAGGGGCTTGCACATCTGAGCCACAAAGCTGTGGAAAAATCCGTGACTCAGAACGGGTAACTTGTGCATGCCTATCCCTAAGGGAGCTGCTGCCTTCCATAACATTCCCTTAAGTGGGAAGATTTGCTCATTTGAAGAGTCAGTGTGTGAAGTTTTTCCTTCCCCTCCTTCTATGAAGGTATACTCCTTTATATCTTTAAATATGCCTACATACACACACACTGCTTGCAAAAATAATGACGTCTGTGTACGGATTTTTACATTTCAAAAGCTACTTCCTTAAATATCACTGAAAATAAATCATTGCCTAAAGAGATGTTTCCACAGCTAAATTCTTAAGTTCCTTAATGTGTCACATTCAGCCTTTAATGGAATGCATAGTCCTTGTCCACATTTTTATGTCTAAATTTTAGTTATTCTATCAGTGACAGACTAGCTTCTTACCCTCCTCACCCTGTAGCAGTGGGTAGAAACAATTGTGTACTTGACTTGGCTGACCATTCCTTTTGCTACACAAACAATACAAAGTTTCTGTTTATCCAGATCTTATGAAACACAGTAGCAGAGGACTAAACCACCATAAATGCTGGACATCACAAAAGGACCAAGCTCCTTGAATCAACTACATTTTCATACAGTTCAATGAAGCAAAACTAACTCATTGGGAAAACCATGAGGCTTCAGACCAAGTTCAGTAGATTCCAAGTACACCAGAAAAACACCATGATGAGGTAAAAGAAAGATGAAAATAAAAAACTAGTCATAAATGTATTACATGGTTCTAAACAGAATCTTTTATCTCATGTGTTGAACACAGCAATACAGTCTCAAATTCCTAAAACAGAAACAATTTATGCCTTTGACATACAGTGTCAAAGGACAGAGACACCGTTCACTTGGCCTCTCCAATTCTTTTGATATTTTGAAAATCCTCTGAAGAAATTAAATGTATCTTCTCACCCATTCCTCAACTGCCTCTTTTTCTCCTAAGAGAATGGCTTGAATACAGTCTTCAGGAAAATACCCTGTTGGATCCAGATTTTTCATATCCCTGAGCTACAAACCCAGACCAGGAAAGCAGGAGATAGGCATTTTTGTCTTTGGCTGGTGACTACACTAATTGGTCTATGAACCACTTTTTTTAAGACAATACTAAAAAATAGCAGAAAAAGCAGAAAGTGCAAGGCTGGAGCAATTCTTCCTTATTTCCTCATGATTCTTGCCTTGCAGCAAAAGGTAAAGAGAAATAGCTTCAAAATGTTTACCAGAAGATGGCTGCTTACATCAGCCTGTATTCAGGAGGAAAGGCAATCACTGTATCCCCTCATTTGCTCATTGTCTTGAAAGCAAGGACTTGCCTTGTGATTTTAAGGTGATTGCACACCTTTGGCTGCAGACAGGAGCCTCCCATCCATGTCCATGTGCCTTCTGACAAGCTACTGAATGTATCCTTCACCACAATATGCACTGTATGATGGAATTCTTCAGCTGACACGCTCCCATGGAGTTAGTCTCTTTTTGTTTCAAAATCAATAAAGCACTGAGGAAGCACAGAAAATGAGACACAGGTATGGTCAGTCCTGTTCTTCATCTAAATGACCCGACCTTAAACACGCAGTGAAGCATCATTTAAACAAAAAATGCTTGAAGATCCCTTTCCATTTACTTAGTAATCCAAAAGAAAGACTGTTGATCCCTTGATTTAACACTGACTCTCTTTTTTAAGCAAGCAGCAAAGATGCCAACAAATTTTTTTCCATGCAGGAGACAAATATGCTCACTCCGTGTGTGACAATTTGGTTTAAGTTAAACTGGCACTATCAATGAGACTGAAGCACATGCCTAAAATGCCTTGCTGAACTGGGACCATACTCTACATAACTTTCTCTCACAAAAGCTATGTCCAGCTGCTCACTGAACAGTCAGGAGACGATGTGGATATGGCAGTTCTTCCATATTTGAAAGCTGTGTTCATACCCCAAAAAACACAGGCCAGTTTTGCTTTTTATAGAGAGGAAAAGAAAGCCTGGTGGCTGAGAAAGTATTAAAGTGTAAGGCCAAACATTCATCTGAGGACCACAGCCACGGAATCACTTTCATAAGAAGGCTTACTGTGGGTTGTTCTACAATGCCAAAGCACTGGTGACTGATTTCCAGCTCTACCAGGGGGACTCATTATTGCATTACTGACATGAAACCTTGAAAAAATATGCACTATTTAACTGCGTGATTACAGCTGCATTACTACTCTCAGAACAGATTTCAATAAAAATAATAAAAGATCTCATCAACATTCAGGATATTTTAATATCTAAAATCAGTGTTAATAAGTAATTGAACAAAATTATTTTCAAAGCCATTCAGTTCTGCTCATTTCCCTGCTCTTGACAGAACCAAAGGAAATACTTTTCCACCAATATAAACAAGCATATACTTCCATCATACAGGAAAAAAACAGGAATTGTTTAATTGACAGTCATATACCTGAGTGATGATCATAATGACAGCATTAAAATCATCACAAGCAGCCTTACCCATGCTTGGATTCTAATTCATTTGCATAAGATGTAAATTTACTGCCATTATCAAGTTTTGCATACAAAAAACAGTAACATTATTTTAAGGGAAACCATTTCAGAACCAAATACCTGTTTAATGCACTGTGCTTCACCTCTCATGTGGCATATTTTTGCCGACTACCACTGAAGTGCACAAGGCATAATTACATCCAAAATTTTAAAACTTGGTGTTACAGCAGATCTCAGGTGTGAACCCACTGCAGGAGAGGCCAAGTATGCCATTCCAAGAACCACATACACCGTGCAATTCAGAAATGTGCTGGGAAGCACAAAATTACTGATCAGTGACAGGATAGAAATTTAGGGGAGTATCACAGAATGGCTGAGGATGGAAGGAGCCCCTCGAGGTCACCTTGTCCAACTCTCCCTCTCAAGCAGGGCCACCTAGAGCAGGTTACCCAGAACCATGTCCAGACAGCTTCTGAGCATCTCAAAGGATAGGGAGTCCACAGCCACCCTCAGCAGCCTGTAAGGGTGCCTCACAGTAACAAAATGTTTTCCTTACATTCAGTGTAGTTATATAAACTATTTTATTCAGCAGAAAAACTGGATTAAGATGTTGCTATACAGGCACCCCTTCCCAATGCATCCATCTTTTTCTCCACACATACTGTTCAGCACCCTGTTCTCAGCAGGATGCAGTTATTTCTGAAGTTGCACTTTATAGCAGACTGTTGAATTGATCCAACTTTAAGTGCTACAAAAAAAAACTTACTCAGGGGAAGGAAAAAAACCAAACTCTAAGAGATTATCTTCCTTTTCTTGTTTCTTTCAGTTTTGTTTTCTTGTTTGTAAACCCAGACATCAGTGGAATCATAGCCCACCTGCAAACAGCACCAAGGCAGCAGTGACAGTGAAAAGGACATTTAAAATCCAGCTTCCTGCCACATTGTGCATAACCCCCAGCCCTGCTGTTCCAGGTCTGGCTCCCCAGGAAACTGTGTTTTGTGGGTACTCATGTTAACACCAGAAGCTAAACTGGGCATAGCACTTGCACTGAGCAGTGAAGAGGTGCAGGATACAGCAATCATACAACCCAACTCTTCTCCTCCATATAGGCCTGGTGCTGCAAAAGAGGTGCAAGTAACATGACTCTGCCCCAGCTGGCGCTGAACCCTCTGCAGCTAGGAAGTTAGCAGAAGCCAAGAAGAAGGCCCTTTTCCTTTTTCCTTTTCCACATACAAGTGTGAGAGGAGACACACTTCAGTATGTCAGGGATGTTTTACAGCCATGCTGCACATTGTGCTAAATGACAGCGCCAGGGAGGGGCAGGGTGGGAGCAGGAATCTTTATGTAGCACTGAGAGCAGTAATTCAGCCCCTGACAGTCACATGAATGCAGCCCTGCTGAACACTAACAGTATCTTTCTCTGGTATTAGGCTATTAGGCAGATAAGGCTCCACTTTGGATTTGAAAGACTTAAACTGACAAATGATCTTGGTTTTTCTTCACCCTGCATACAGTGGCAGAGGGCTGGAGGAATCTCAGCACTTTCCACTGCTTATATAACAGGTGTACTCATAAATATGCAAAGATGATTTGAAGATACAGTTTCTAATCCATGCTTTATGCCCGAACAATTTAAATTACTTTCATCATGTAGACAGCATTGCCAGTTCTTTGCCAGTAGTTCCTTTATAATTTTAGGCTCTATTAGCTGTATTTTTGTTTAGTGTGGGTTTCACGTGAATTGAAAGAAAAAAAAAAAAAACACCCACACTGAATGGGGATATAATTAAGAGAAATGCATTTTTAGATGGAAAATAGATGTCGTGACTTAGCTCCAGATCAGATTTCAAGAAATTTAAGATGCACATTTTCCATAAATGCCTCACACTGCATGGAGGATATCCTAATCTAGCTCTCAGCAAACATGACAAAGTAGGACTAAACAACAATAACCAAAAAAGCAAACATCAAGGATGACTAACAGAACACATAACTCAGCTAGTGTCTCTACAGACTGTAAGTTTCAGCAGTTAACAAGTTTGTTACTCCAAGACAAAAATTTGTTTGAAATCAACTTAAGAATAAAAGATTTCAGTTTGCAACATTTTGGCCCTGACATGCTTCAAAAGCAATCTTTCAAATGTGAAAAAAAGAAGCAATTGCAAAAGGGGGCATCACATAAATTACCTACATGATGATCCTGCAGCAAGCCTACTGTTTAAGTAGGGGTGGAAAAAGGGATGACCAAGGAAGGTGGGGCAGGATGGTGGAATGACCCTGACAGACCATACCATGGCCAGAGGGCTCTAGAGAGAAGAAAGTCAGAAATTAAACAATGGGGGGGGGAAACAGAGAGGTAACAAGAAGCTAAAAACGTAACTAAAACTCACAAATGCTGGCTTTCTGTCACATAGAAACAGGTGATACCAACCAGCTATTAAAGGACCAGACATGCTACAGAGCTTTTGTGGTAATGAGCTCCTTCCAGCAAATGGGTAACAACTTCTCTAAACAGGGACTGGTTTCCCAGTCCTGAATGAGGTCCCCATGTTCCCACTGGGAGTACATCATGGCCCGTTGTTCCAAATACATATATGCTCTGTCTCAAATGCAAAATGTTCTCTTGGTACCACCAACGACTACACACAAAGTGAAGAAAAAGTATCTCTTTCTTTCTTCCATACACCCTAGCACAGATCCTTAAATATCACAGACTGCTTCTGACTATTCACAGACCTAGCTTTAGGGGAAGTACACCCATCACTGCAGTCCTGATGCCAGCATCGCTTTTGCCATTTATTTTTAAGTGAATTGGACTTCATTCTGAGTGAAAAAACAAATATAGGAATTTATTTTGGAAAAACTTATATTCCCTCCTTATGGCCCCTGAAAAATGAAGCTTCAGCTTTTACACTGAAAGCACTTCCATACTGCTATTTTGGGGAGATTCAATCACCTTTCAACTGTAACTCCTATTGTAATTTTATTGTAATTCCCACAGTATTCTCCTAGGAGTCCAACTCCATGAGGTGTGGCTGCTTTATTGTCTGTGCTGGGCTCAGGGGTGGAATGCAGAAAGCAGTGAAGGGGGTAACCCAGTCCATGACAACAGTCATACAATATTCTCAAAAGAGGCCTGGAGAAGAACAGGTGCCACTGTATTTCAGAAGGATGTGGCCATTTTATCCTCTCTGAACTCTAACACAACCATGTGAGCAATTTTTGAGGAAGAAAGACACATAATACGTTTCACTAATACTTAAGTAAGGCATTTAGGTAGCATCTACTGGCTACCATTTTCAAACTATCATTTTTGCAAGATCCCCATTAGCTAAAGAGCCTTTTACTCTAGGGAAAAGTCAGGGGAGACTTCTCTGGGTGTCTGAGTTAGAGCAGATTTATGCCTGAGTAAAAAAACCTGAAAAATGCAGAATACAAAGCTGTTCATGGTTTAAAGCTCACTTTAAAGAAGAGTTGGTTTCTTCTTTTCCATTTCAATCTAATCAGCCCTAGATACCAAATTTGCTTCAGTCTGAAGAAGGCACAAAGGATCAACCTGGAAGATGAGGCCTGGTGGTATTTCTGGTTTATATCTTGCTCCAGAATGGCTCATAAAGGAAGTCAAATCTGAAACTGTATTTGTTATTTACCAGAAGTCACCAATTACAATACTTACGAGCCAATATGCATTTCAAGAAACATACATGTGCAATTTCACATTTTGAATGATGTACAATAGACATAACATTGCAGGTGACATTACCTTATCAAAATACACAGAAAACCACTTTGCAGGTCAGCCAAAGCCAGACCACCACCTGGGAAGGACAAACAGCACCACACAGTAAGAGGACTTTATGTTTCAGAGATGCTGTAGTTTTTGCATGATCTTCAGGACAGAAAAGAGCCCCAAGTATTTCTTCAATAGTACAAAGAGTTGGTACAGGAACCAGCTTGGATTCCTCTCAGGAGAGAGAAACTGTCACTGATGAGAAAGGGTCCAGCCTTCCTCTACTTGTTTGAAAGGTATCCTATGGAGAGCAAACTCTTATGCACCAGATTACCACAAGTTATCAAATGCCTCTGAAAGGTCCAGCAGCCAAAGGTGAAATTTAACATCGCTGTGGCTGTTTCTGGCTGAATGCATCCCCCACACAGCTTCCTCACTTCTCACAAGGTGACCCAAATCACCTCCCTCGGCCACAGAGCATCTTTGGTAGAACAAAAAACAGACAGGAGGCTGACCTTCAAAGCCAAGAAAGAAATATAAGACTTGCCAGGAGCCCTCATCTTCCTCAGAATTACCACCAGCAGCCAATACCAGCCACAGCATTATTGTGCTCAGGAAGAAAAACAGTGTCTGGTTAAGCAACAACAAATATCTTCTCCCACTGCAAACAAAGGAATATGTTCTCTGTTTCACCTTGCTCCAGAAGTGACTGCTGGAGGTCAGACACCAGCTTTGTGAAACTCCCAACAAACAAAACAGTTTCCACAGATGTTCAGATGGCAGCACAAAGGCACGGAGTCACTTCTGCTGCTCCTACACCCTTCACCTATCACTGCAATGAAGAGCAAATACAAGTTACCACAGTCAGCCACTGAGGCAGAAGCAAAGTCATCACAGCAAAGAGCAGCCTTAGGCACAGGATGCAGGAAGGATCAATCTTCACAGGAATCGAGTACTTTCCTATTTTTTAATCCAAATTATAACAATGGACAATATCTTCACGTAAAAACCAATGATATTCAGTGAAGTACAATAAACTTAAAGGAAACTTTTAAAAATGTTATTTTTCTGCCACTTCTTGCTCAGAAGTCCCCTGAGCTACAAGCAAATATGTGAGTAGCCAGTATTTAAGCAAGTATTATCAGAGCAGCTGCCTTTGATACCCTCTCAAACTGTAATGTATGCACATCCTTACAGTATTCAATATTGACTTAAAACAAATTACTACTGCAAGTAAATGTCAAGTCATCTCTAGTAAAATACTGAAAACATCCTCAACCTGAAACTCTAAGATGTTGCAGTGTCTTTTGGAGTTACCAGGAAAACATATATCATAATATTGGACTTGAATTTTAAAAATGTCACTACAAAAGTACTTAAACCAGTGTATTTCTGGTCAAGGGTGGCTTCAGTGGTTTACATACCTATGTAGACACACAAACTTCTTACATTTATTATGTCTTAGAAAGGAGCCGTTCATCAGTTCTACTTGTGGGTAGATTTTTTTCAGAAAGCTGTTGAGTCTTCTCTTTTATGAGAGTGTTTCAGTGTTTATCTAGTGTTATTAATATTTTCTGTCTTATCTTTAAGCTCCATTTGTCTAATTTCCATTCCTAGGAGTTCAATCTTCTCGTGTGTTGGACTGCTAATGCTCTGCAGTACAGGAAACTATTCCTCCACCTCCAACACAAGACTTCTCAAATAATCAAAATAAACACCAGTATTTCTCCTGGTAAACAATGTTTATTAAGACTGCTTTAATCCCCAATGTCCATGCCTCTACTCTTGGTCACTCTTCCAGATCTCTTCTGAGCTGCTTGTCCAATTCTCCCAACCCTGTGGTACGGATATGCAAATGACTGAAGTCAGCATTAGTGAGAGACACAGATATAACCCTGTGAATGGAATTGGCCAAACTTTACCAGCATAAAATTCATAAACATAAAACACAAGACTTTTTTTCATCATCATAAAACATTATTAAATTTAACTGCTGATAGTCCCATTGTTGTTGCTCAACACAACAAATCAGCCTTTTCTATTACAACACGGAGCCAATTTGAAGTAAAGCAAATGAAAAGTACTGCCTGTTATTTTCTCTCTCAGAAATAAACATCACTCCACAGTCCAACAGTACTTTTTCCTAAAAAAGGTTAACCCTTCACTTCACAACACTCAGAAAACTTATAGCATCTACTAAAGAAAGTATTCATTATTTTTTCAGACTAAAAAAATATGGCAAATGAAACTGAGCTCTTCCAGCAAATTCAGCAAAGGGGTTTGCCATTATCATCATTCAGGAAAGAGCAGGGATATTTCTATATTTTACTGTTTTTTCACTAGGTAACTGTTGTTTGTTCATCCTCAGGCATCTGCCAAAGAAGTCTAGTATTTCAAACAATTTTTACTTCAAGATTATTCACTAAATTTGAACTGCTTGCATGCCACCACAATGCCATAATTTTATTTGTTCACATGTTCAAAAATACCTGATTGTTTAAATATTTCTTTCCATAAGGATAAGAGGCATGGCACACAAAATTCTATGTTTTGCTCATCCTCCTTGCAATTATAACAACAAAAATATGAGTTAATATGACTAAGGATATCCCGTCAAAAGAAAAAAATGTGAAGTTTTATTATTTGCTATTACCAGGAAGAAATATTCTGTACAATTCCAGAACTGTTCTGTAATGTGATATGAAAAGTCCAAATACTAGTTTGGTCTGTTTTCTCACTAAATGGCAGTAATAGATGCAATACCCCTGTAGCCATCCTGCTAATACCACATAACTTTTCCTGGAGGGTCCACAGAGATGGAATAGTCCAGGGCTGCTTCCCCTGAGGAGACTGTTGTTGCTAGGGTCTCTCTATTTTGCCAGGCTGTTTATGGACTCATGGACATCCACACAGTAGGAAAAAGAGTGTCAGAACACTTGGTTGTCTCTACGCCAACCAAAAGTGTCTGTACTTTTGCTGGTCTAGGCAAACTTTCAACCACCAGCCTACCAGTGAAAAACCAGGCCCCATTATTTACACTTCAGTATTTGTCACTGAGTTCATTAAGAAACATTTTCCTGGCTTCTGAGCAGCTCTTACCAGACCAGACTTACATGATCTTTTTTTGATATTTTAATCTTAAATACAGATCAAGCCAAGATTGAATGAAGAAACTGCAGACGGCACAGTTTGGAGATATGGACTCTGGATCCAGAGAGATATAGGACCAAACAAGTCCTAACATCCATTTCTACTTACATCAACACTTGAAGAATCCCTGTCACCTCCACTGCCACCATTCTGCAGATCCAGCCACACACATAAAAGCAAAAACCCCCTCAAGCATCCTAAATGATAGCATATGTATGGCTCAGTCTTTGGAAATCAAAACAGCCCCTTCAAAAGTCAGAGGAAACACCTTCTCTTCCAAGTCATCAAGATCCTTCACGAGAGTCCTTTCTCTAGTTATCCAACCACTTAACACAATAGTCTTAAAAAGAGATCACGGAAACATCAAGTTGACAAGTATGTCAACATTAACTTCCTTTGTAAAATAATGGGGCAATTAACCACACCCTGGCACTTGATGCTGCTCTGAGCGCTGCAGGTTATGGGTCAAATAGACTGTGCCTACCAAACTGCCAGGAACCAAAAATGACTCTGCTCTCCAAAAAGGGACTGCAAGAAGCACTCTGGTACACCTCCCTCCATCCCCTGAGAGCCATGCACACAGTGCCCTGGCAGCATTTCACATGGCTTTAAGGCAGGAACCTCCTCTTCTGTGGAAGGAGGCTCCACCTGAAGCCATGGCCATGGTCTTCCCAGCATCTGTCTCAAGTTGTATTGCTTTAAGTATTTCTACCCCTATATTTGCTGGTTTATTGCAGAATATGATGGCGTCCCCAATAGGTTTTACACTGTTTTGAAGTTATACTTACTCCGAGTGATAAATAATACAGGCTAGCAATTAGAAGCCCTAGCTAATTTTCCCCCCTACCAGGGGGGAACAAAAAATAAAATTATTTACCCAGGTCTAAAATGAGCAATTCCCCACTCCCCAAATGGAGTTAAATAAAACCAGTTGCCATCTTTTAGTGTATGTTTATCCTAGTAATACGAGGAAAGAGCAGAATTCTGCAGAGTGCAATCATATTTTGGAAATGCCCCCACACCACCACAGTCAAGGAGAGAACCAGGAGCTGTGGTTAACAGTCAGGAAAGGCTCTTCACAAGCCAGGAAAAGACTGCTGCATCCAGACCCCGAGCTGGGGCTACTGACTGCAAGGAGGTTCTCAAGAAGAAAAGGGGAAAAAAAAGGAGGCGGGGGAGGAAAGAAGGCAGAATGGGATCATCATGAGTTTGGCAAAAATGAAGCTCACCCACTGGGAAGATAGGGGAATATACATGCATAATTTTACATGGATTAAGAGTTTGTGTCAAATCTGTGATGCGCTGTGGTGAATTCTTATACTGCAGTGACTCATCTTGTCTGACAGTTGCTGGGGAATTAAAGCAGTTATTTTTAAAAAATTATATGTCCTGCTTGACGCGTTATACAAATAGCCTCTTGAAAAATTAAAACGCAGCCAATGCATTTTTAAGTATAGGAGAGCTATGGTACATTTCGGATTCTGCGTGCCATACCACACACATCCACTCTGAGCTAGGAAGACCTAAAGGAATCTGCTGGTATCCCTTCAGGGAAACAGTGATCTTTTTGCCATTCTCAATCCAAATCCTGCATCAAAAATTAGTTTATTATCTCTGCTTTGAGACAGCATGAAAACACTTTCCCCCTGAGAAAAATTAACCTCAAAGGAAAGAGGTGTGCTAAACCTGAATTCCTCTGGTACCAAAGGATATTTGGTTTGCTGGAATCAGCATGACTGCCTTCCCCTTCTGATGGATTAACAAAGGCAGCAGCAGGTTGACTCACAGCCATGGGTGCACACAGGTTTGGCAAGGGGAAGCAGTGCTGGCTCCTGCTCCCTGCTCTGTGCAGCACAGCCACGCAGATGCACCCTGAAGCTGCAAAGGGCAGCTCCTTGCAGCGTGTGCTCTCCTTAGAAATACACTGCTTACTCCCGGCTTTGCCAATAAAACTGACATCCCCTCGGCAACTTTCACACATCCTTGGGAAAAGGGTTTCGAGTATGTCGGTTGTGTAATACAGTAAAGATCATCTGAATGATCTATTAAGTGTAACCCTTGGGCATCAGTGCTGCTCAACATCAGCTGGCAATAAAGGTATATTTACAGCATGCCTTCAGGACAGCTGTTCTGGGAACATCCTGGAGATTTGCATAGTCTGTTTTACAAGGCATTACCATGTACTTCTACTGAAGGAGTGGCAGAGAATTCTTCTGACACCCATTAAAAGCCCTTAAGTCCAAATAGCATGGTAAAGGAGGAAAATAAAAAAAAATTAAAATAAAAAAAAGAAGAAATCCTTCAAATTCCAGTGCCTTAAAATACAAATGAGTAACTCATGAATGAATTGAACCTGTTTTTAAAATAATCAAGTTAGTGTCTCTCTCCAACTTGAGCACCATCAGAGAAACAAAACAGCTGATGAGAGGAGCTTCATCTTACAAAGAAACGTTTCTGCTGACAGTGCTCTTGATTTTATCATAATTTCCATAATATCCAGTATATTTTCTTAAAGCCCTAGTCTTCCATGTAACTTACATGAAAATTTCAGCTTTATGTATTTTGAGTAAATTAATCCTCTTGCCACCAGGAAAAAATAACTGAAAACATGAGCCAGCTGCATCCTAACAGCTCAAAAAACAAGAAGCAAATGTGAGTGTTGAATTTCTTACTTCATTTCTCACCTAAACTCAGGAAGTATTAACACTCTGTCATTGCACAGGTGATACTCACTTTCTAAGCAGAGCACTATCTCTCAAGGAGTGAATTAAAAGGATGACTCTGTGTCCCAAATCACAGAGGTGTGCTAGTTATTGAAATTTTCACACTTTAAAAGCTCTCCAGGAGTGAAGTCAGCTGGCAAATGTTAGGGAGAAATAATAACAAGAGGAGTTAACTGCACATCTCTGGTCTCAACCCAGCAACTACAGGCAGACAACAAAAGACATAACTTATACCTAATAAAATAATAAACCTGGCCAGAAAGTGACTCAATGAACCCAAGCAATATTACCAAATATAATTGAGCCAGTCAATACAATGAAAGCAGAGGACCAAATTAATTAGGTGATTTCGCTTCCAGTGCCTTTGGGAATAAGTAATCACTTATTAAAGATCTGCTGAGACTCTTTTCAAAAGTCCTCTTTGGAGAAAAGTTGAGACTTTCAAAAAAAGAAACCTGCTATGCCTCTCATCCTTAAAATGGAAGAGGACTGGAAGTATAGTATGGAATATAGGGAGAATAGTTTTTGAACAGGATGGTTTTCAAATTTTCCATGTGGTGTCTGTGGTTCTTCAAGTATTTCGCTATGTTATCTGACACTTGGATAAAATACTGGAAGAAACATAGAGCATCTTTTCCCAACTAATTTTGGTTCATTAAATAATTGGAAGGGCAATTTAACCTTGTAAACCCTTAAACTGAGGGCAAAATAAGAAAAGGGAGAGGGAGCATTTTTTTAAGAATGAAGGGGTTGTAGAATTACTTTTTTTTTTTTTAATAAGACAGCACATTTAAGGACTCCTGGTTTTATTTAATCAGTTCTTCAGTTAACAACCTCCAAACTATTCTAAAAAACAGGATGATTCATCTGTTTCCACCCAGTACAATCTTATACATCGTTAGAAAACTAAAACCTCGTAAAATCCTAAGCAGCCCTGAAGAACAGCTACTGCAGAGTGACATGTTGATTGCATCAGCCTAGAAGGGCTACTTCGGAGCAATGCAAGCTTTAGTAGCTCAGGGAAACTACCAGAGTGTCAAAGAACACAAACATAACGTACCAGCATCAAGAATGTTCATTCAAACACGGCATAACAAATGTCTCCAGAATATCTGGAATCGAGGATGATTCCACAACTTCCAATATTCAAAAAATTTAGAGTGGTGTTGAGCCGCTGTGACCTGAGAAACACAGAAGCAATATCCCCTTCCCAAAATGAAGTGAAAACACCAACAAGAAGTGTGCTGTTGATGCCTTAGGCTGAATATAACACTACATGCCAGCACATCACTGTGAACTTCACTCTCAACACTCTGAAGAGTGCCAGGCTACCTCCAGCACTCACTCCTTGTGTGGGGCAGGCAACCTGCACACAGACACTGAGGAACCTGCTAAGCGTTTCTGAGTCTGGCTGATCTTCACCTTCCAAGTCATACTGACAAAACCAACAAAACCTAAAATGCTTATTCTCGTTTGCATCCATGGTACCTTCTAAATAGCTATGTTTAAACCAAAAAAAGCCTATTCAGACCACAGCAAAGGGGAGGTGGAAGGCATGTGGCTTGCCCACAGTTACCAACAGGTTAGGACTGTCACAGAGACAAACTTTGCAGAACACCATTAAATGCCTTCCGACCTTCCTCCTCCCTTTCAAAAAACAAGGAGCGCACAGCTGCTTAAAAAAAAAAGAAAAGAAAAAAAGAAGGCACTTTGCTCTATGGTCTACAAAGCATGTGCTATCTGCCCAGCAGACACTTCCTGAGGCCCTCCTGCCACATCTCTGCTGCCAGTGAGGTTATGCCCAGTGTGCAGCCGAACAAGGAACTCGGGATTTGGCTACACGGGATGGGGAAATACCACAGCCAAAAACTGAAATGTGTGATGACTACCAGTGAAGAGCGTGGTTACAACACCTGCCCCGTGCCCGCTGTGCTAGTGGCACAGTAACCAGGCCTGGGCACAGGGACACCAGCTATTTTATGCTCAGTTTTGAGATGCACTGCGTGGGTAGGACCCACACTATCACACTTCCTAGAGCAAGAAAGGAGACAGCTTTAGCTCACAGCTGAGGAATAACCACGCAATAATCCTGCTGGTGCTCCTCTCCTTCCCACAAAGCAGCAGCTCTCTTTCAGAAACTGTTCCTAAAGCTGCACTGGCCATAGCAGGCTTTGGCTTGGGTACAGGCAGCAGCTCTAAGACCCACAGCACCCAGAAACAAAAAACTTACACTCAAACTATACAAAAAAATACAATGTTTCAGAAATGCAGCACTTGAAAAAACATCTTCCCAGCAAATCTGACTTGGGAAGGCACTTTCAAAAGGGGCATAGATTACAGCAGTCACTCTGCTCCCAGTGTTATCAATGAGACCCAAAGACATTAAAGCATGCAGCTGTCTATTGCCTCCAAAAGTCTCTTGCTTCCCAAAGGCAGCAGAGACACCCTAACATATCATAAGCAGAGCACATGTTAAAACCTCAATCACGTGAACTTTTATGCACTTGCATTAAGTGCATCTCAGTGAATGGAGGAGGTGGACTGGCAAAGCACAAACATAAGGTACTGCATGTTCAGGGTGTAAAGAGACACAGAGTTGCCTGAAAAACCATTTAACTCAGGAGTAGCATGGCCAGAGTATGAGCAGACTTCTACAGCACAACAAAACTGTACAAATTACTGATCCCACTCTCTGTAGGGACTAATTTTGGGAACAGGCCAGGAGTTGCAACATGCCTAAAGGTAGGAGCTTTAAGCAGCAAATTATTTCATTTTCTCAGGCACTGAACACTGTCATGTACTTGACTAAGAACACATCAAGAGCAGCCTGGGGGAAGACACTGAAAATGTGATATTGCCTGTTCTTTACCTGCCTCCCAATTCCAACTGATCTTCATTTAGGCTGCCACAGTCAGAACACATGAGCTGCCCCGTCTGCTGGGTGTAACGCCAGTAGCGCATAAAGAAAGACATTGTCAGTGGCCTAAACTCATTCCAGATCTAGCTGCAGGGAAGTTACAGCAGTGCAGATACAGATGCCCAATTTCAAACTATGTCCCACTTCCTCAGAGCTTTTTTGGATTATGCTTACAGCAACAGAAACTTCACCATAAAACTGTATTTACAACTTTGGTACACTGAATTAGCATATTTATTGAAGGTCTATGCCAGTTTGATTTCAGGTTTTTTGTAAGCATTTACTAACAGATGTTTTAATTAGTACCTCATTGGTGTGTAGACAGTTATGTGACACACACCAAAAAGCATTTTCTGCATAAAGCGACAACGCTACGTGTACCATGACACAAACAGCTCTTCCCACCCTCACTACCACAGACGAGGACCAATGGACTGGCAGTGCATCACAGAAAGGCAATACTGTATTTAACTCCTCTTACTTCAAGTTTTCAGGGCACCATCAGGGAGGGGGAGGCACAGAAATGAGAGCCACAAGCAATCTCAGCAGCTCATTCTCTTCACCCTCAAAGCGTTAAAAGGAAAATACAATGTCAACATCAGCTCCTCCCTGCTGATGAAACTGGCTCCAGCGCGTTTTACTTTCTGGCTCGGAGCCCTTACAAACCGTTACAAAAAGACAGAAGACAGACAGACGGCTCAATATATTGACCACTTCCAATAACTAATTTGGGACACGCTGGCTCATTCGACCCTTCTATGAAGTGCTGTAGCCTCTTGGTGGTGAATGAACCCTGGTATTTGGGGGGCATTATTAAGGTAAAAAAAAAAAAAAAAGAGAAAAGAGAGAAGGCAGATTTGCGTTTCAGGAAAGAGCCAACGCCAGCATCAGTACATATGAATACTGCCTGCTGTCCTCCTCCGAGAGACACCGATTACATCTGATACACTAAAACAGTCTCCACGACTCTGCTCGCTCAGTGCCGCTGACGGGCACTCCTCGCTGCCTGCCTGTCGCTCCTGCCCCGGCGCTGGCACACGGAACGGGGAGCGGGAGCCGGGCTGAGGCGCGGAGGGCGGGCTGGGGCTCCCGCTCATCCTCCCTGCCACGGCAACAGCTCGGGCTGCGTGCGCGCCTTCCCAGCCCGGGGAGCGGCGGAGCATCACAACCAGCCACGCCAAGAAGCCACCACAATTTCAATTACACATTAAAAAAAAAAAAA